>CM050211.1:3000000-3332500 GCA_027475355.1 Coilia nasus
CTCTCTGTTCACTGATTGGCCAGGAATGGCTTGTGCCTAATACAGCATTATCCATGGCAGCATGGCCAGACCCTCTGTACAAAATGAAATGAAGTATGAGGGGCTGGTTTATCAGGCTACATTTTTGGAGTGTGTCTGCAAAAAGACCCTCTGCCACACAGAGAAAGTACAGAAGGAAAACAAAGCAACAAAAAACCTGCCACAGGACAGACAAAGAGAGGAGGGGGCGACAGGGGGACAGACAGTGAGGAGGGAATGGGATATAGTGGCTGAGCGGGACAGGACAGGGGGAAAGAGACCGATAGAGAAGTAGACAAAATAGAACTTGGGTAAAAGGAAGATCAAACAATCGAATGAAATCAAGGCATTAAATAATAAGGTGGGAGAGAGAGAAGGAGAAATGGAGGAGACAAAGAGATACAAACAGATGGACAGAGAAACAGGCCCACTGAGGAATCTAGCGCGGGGTTTGCTACTGCCTTTATAGGTGACCCTCTCAGGTGTTTGGGGATAGGTGGGCCAGCCTGCGGAGACCAGGGAGGAGCAGAAAGACAGAACACACAAGAGTTGCAGGCTGAGCAGTGACTGACTAACTCACTGACCCACTGACAGATTGACTGACTGACTGATGGAGAGATAACAGTTTGCAGGAACCAGTAAGTCATAGAGGTACAGTAACCCAAATGGCAAGAACTCTCCCATTCAGCAGCATAAACATTGATGTTCCTCTGTGTCTTATTTAATTAGTCTAGTTTGCGCATCTTCCTAAATCTATGATTTTATTAGTTGCATGCAACATGAATAACTGTCAGAGGTGGACAAACTGGTTTAAGAAGGTAAAAGTCCTGCCATGTATTTCTTCTGACTGTGCTTTTAACACAGGGTATTTCACTAATCATATCAGCTACCTGGCTGATGAGTTGTGCAATGACAATCAACTGGTTCAGTGAATTTGGCTGGAACAAACATGTGCCATGACTTTTACTTCCTGAACCCAGGATGTTTACCTGTGATAACTGGTAATGTTATCTCGAGGCTGTAACTTTTGCAAATATATTTTACCTGAGCACACTTACAGTCCAACTGAATGAAGGGAAGATGAAGGTCTATCTTGTTAATATGCAGCTGTCACTACAGTCCATTGCTTTAGTAGACTGTGGCTATGACTACAAAATGCCTTACATAATACTACATTTGTTTAGCTTGGCTCAGCAGCATGTATACTGTTGTTGGACCATGTCTTGATTTCCTGGGCATTTGGCAGAGATTTGCACATGGCAAAACACCTGAACTTACAGAATACTTAGGTACATCACCTACGCTAATGCCAAAAAATCGGCCATGTGTCTCCAACTTATGAGGACGTGGGAGTCATCATCACTCAGCACAACTGGGCAACAGCAGATGGTTGGATGGTTTAGAATGTCAGTTTCATTTAAGGTTGACTTATTGTATATCCTCATGGAAAATTAAGCAAAAATACCAGAGAAATATAAAAGATCATGCACGATACTGTACGAGGCTCACTGTCTATGAAAGTTGCTGCACTAACCTTAATCCTAACCCTTATCTTCACCTTGTAACCATATTGCACAGTGTTTTTTTTTTGATGTAGATACACTTGAACAGGGACAGTTAAAATGAAGTGTGGCCTCGTGTTATGTTCGAATTATAAACAAGCTATGCCTGAGGATGTGTGTCGTTAGAGAGATTCTGAGGCAGACTGAGATGGACACTGTGTGGCATGCTGGGAGATGCAGATGAGAGCGTTGACCTGTGGAGAACAGACTCACCTTGGCCTGGCTGGCCAGGCATGGCTGGATTTTCGCCCTGCAGGCCGGCGTAGATGTTGTCGGAGGACAGGGAGCCTTTGAGAGAGCAGGGCTGCTGGGTTTGGACCGGTTCTGAGACTGACCCGGCCACGGTCCCCCCAGGACCTCTGCTGTCACACAGGAGCGGACCTCTGGCTGGAGAACCATTCAGACTAGGGGCGTGCTCACCTTCATAGAGGAAGAAAACACAGGGTGCCACCAGGAGGCGTCATTCAGAGTTGTAAACGGACAATATCTGACTTCCTGAGCTAATACATAGGTATAATATCTTCTGTCTTACAAAGGTATACTGCAGTGAAGAAATGTTCTGATTGACCACAATAGCAAAAGCATATTATGGTATATGGAACGAATACAGTGTGAATAATTTTTTAAAACCCTCTACATGATCATTTGTGTATTACCACAACTTACTAATGTAAAACAAGTATAGTAACTCACTGCTCTTGGTGACATCGCTAGATTTGCTGCAGTCACTGGTTTTGGTGACGCCACGCAGCTGCTGTACCAGAGGACTGAGGAGCTTGCCAGCCTTCAGCTTGTGCTTGCTGGCACGGCGGCGGCGACCACCAGGGGGCAGTGTGGAGCTGAGGCCCAGAGAAGGCGGCACAGGCTTCCCAAGCCGCCGGTACAGCAGCTCTATCTCACCACGCTGGTGCGCCTGGAGCTCTGAGATCTCCTTCATATGTCTGCACACAATGCAAGGAGTCGAGGGAGAAAGTAGGACAGGAGATACAAAATGGAATCAGATGGATTGTCAATGGACAAGATACAAACTGACATACACATAACATCACATGTCTTCTCCAAAAAAGAGTATGTAGAGAGCATGCAGAGAACCGTAGTCTTTACAAAAACACCTTTCATCATCATAATGATTGACTATCTTAATAAAAGTCAAACACCTCTACACCCTATGCAATTTGGGTTTCGTCCAAATCATTCTACTGAGACTGCATTGGCCATGTTCATGGAAAAGAATAAATGCTATCTAGATGGAAATGGCTGTGTTGGAGCTGTTTTCTTGGATTTGAAAAGAGCATTTGACACTGTTAATCATAATGTACTATTATCAAAACTCAATCACTTTAATTTTTCATCTCAATCCATAACTTGGATTCGGTCATATCTGGCTCATAGACAACAATGCACCACGGTGGATGGCGTCAGGTCCACCTTCATGAGCTGTCCAGTAGGGGTCCCTCAAGGGTCCATACTGGGGCCTATTTTATTTTCTCTTTATATTAATGATTTGCCTGCACACTGTCCAAATGTTGACGTCCAACTTTATGATGACACAGCTTTATTTACAAAAGCTAAAAATCCTGAGGAAGCAGCATGTGTACTCTCTACAGCACTCTCACACATACAACAATGGCTCAATAGATCATGTCTGGTACTAAATACAAAAAAAACTGTCTGCCTGTACTTGTTCAAGCAACCCTCCCCTACGCTCTCTCTGCCTGGGGTCACTATAGGTAACGAAAAGTTAGAAGTGGTCACAGATTTTAAGTATTTAGGTGTTATTTTAGATTCAATTTTTTCTTTTAAAAAACATATAAAAATGATAACCAAAAAAATCAAAGTTAATCCTTATAACTTCAAGCACATTAGAGGTGCCATGTCAGATATGGCTGCCCTAACATATTTACATGCAATGATTTTTTCTCATTTAAGTTATTGTATTACTAGCTGGACTATGGTGGGTTCTACTACACTCAGGCCAGTCGAGATTCTATATAAAAAGGCACTGAAAATCTTAGATAAGAAACCCATATCTTACCATCATTGTAATATCTTAGTTAAGTATAAGCTGTTGAGCTTTGAGAATTTCTGTAAACTGTCTTACAGCTGCCTACTGTATAAAACTCTGCATGGCCTGGCACCACCCTGTCTGCAGGAATTTTTTAAATATCGTCAAACACGAACGACACGAGCAGTGATCAATAAAGACGTGGTGGTTCCATTTAGGAAAACTGCCTTCAGCCAGACTGCATTATCTACAAAAGGTAATGCTTTATGGAACTCTATACCTGTGCAAATCAGAGAATGTCCCACTTTTCCCACTTTCAAGTGGCAGGTCAAAATGTGGCTTAGAGATCAACAAACATGTACACATCTTTGATTGATGTTACTGTCTTACTAACAGTTGTTGTGTTTACGTAAGTGTGTATGTCTGCTCATTCCTTTTGGCTCTGTTTTTTTAGTTTCTGCTCCTATTACTACTCTTTTATTGTTTTTAAATACTTTTATTATTTGCTCTTACTACTTTTTTTTCTAACATACATTTAACCTGCCTATGTTGGACAACAGATGGAAATTAGCACTTGTGCTAAAATCTGGCACATGTACATATGTATATATATGTTCATGAATGTGCACTGTCCTGAAAAAAATAAAGTAAAGTAAAGTAAGTCTTTTGTTGCCAAATTGCCATGCCCAAGTTGTAATGTAGGGTGAAATCAGGTAATTTGGGTCAAGGTAAAATGGGACAAAGGTGGGTTTACATCTTTAACTCTTTAAACATTAGAACCCAATTACAAACCATCTTACTGTAAGCTTACTGTGCATGTCCTTTACAAGAAACAATAATTTTGTTTGGTCTAGGATCATAAAAGTTAGAGAAACCAAGATAAGAAAAATACAGTGAACCCAAAACTTGCAAGGTGAATCCCATGCCATGTTGATTTTGTCCTCATGGTAATAAGTTTCCTATTAAATTATCATTTTAAGAATTATATTTCGAGAGTGTGGTTTTTACTACTTCATGGAATAACCCGTTTTCACACACCCAAAGTCCTTTATTCAATTGGAGTTGAGCGCACTTTAAAATCTGCATTATATTTTATTTCATTAAGTTAAACTAATTTAATATCAACGTAATAGCACAATTTATCCTTTTAAAAAAGGGAAATTTTGTGACTATGATATACATCTGGTAAAATCAACCTCTAAAGCCACTGGGATCCATGAAATCGTGTACAATTGCTTTCCTTTGCCATACTGTCAGATTCCATATATCTATATATATGTATATCCATATATCTATAAATGAAAAGGAAGCTGCGACACTGTGCTCAGTAGCATGTAGCCATTAGCCAATAGCAATATCCGTTAGCATGTAGGTAATTACTAATTAATTTTACATATCCTTTGCAATTGTTCCATTTTACCTGACCGGGTGTCCAATTTTTCCTAGATAGGGTGTCTTATGGTCTTTGAGGGTAAAAATCTTGTAAAATACTTCGATCATGCTCTATCGTTTTAGCAGCAGTGGTGCACTACTGCTAAATGCATACAGGGGAAACACTTTACTTACTTCTCCCTTAATCTCTGTAACTCTCTCTTGATGTCCGAGTCCTCCATTTCAGAGTCATTGTCACTACTGAAGTAGGAGGAGTGGTGGACGGGACTGCAGGGAACACCACCGCCCCCTCCTGCTGCCCGACTTGGGGAGTCTGAGCTCTGTACACTGCTACTACGGCCTGAGCGTCGCAGAAAAGCCACAGCTCTCTTCATGAGGTCACTTCCTCTGCGCTCAGAGCGCCCGTGGCGGCTCGGCGTGGCCGGGGCCAGACGGGCGGGGCTGCTCTCGGCGCCCGAATCAGAGGACATGAAGCGGGTGTGGGCGTGCACAGTCATGTCCACGGGCACGGCCGTCATAGCGCGTGGCAGTGACCCGCGTTTGGCAATCAGAGCAGGCGGCGGGGCCTCCAGGCAGAAGTCTGGCGGGGCCGAATAGCGGGAGGATGAGGACGAGTGGCTGCCGTGCTTGCGGCGTGTGGTGGCCCCACTCTCGGCACTCACCACTGAAAAGCGGCCCACGGTGATGATTCCCCCAGAGGGTGACCCTGGAGACTCCTCCACCCCACCACCACACACGGCAGCCCCGCTGCTGCTCCAGCTCCTCTGCTTGCGCTCGCTCAGCGATCCCGGTGGAGCCCCCATCATCTGTAGCCCCAACACACACAGCAGCCACAGGCAAACTACCCATACTACCATACCACAGTCTCACACAAGTCACCATCTTAACAAAGACTAAAAGCCAATGTACAACCCCAATTCCGATGAACTGGGACGTTGTATTAAATGTAAATAAAAAAGAAATGTTATAATTCTCAAATCATACAAGCAATATATGTGTTTGAGAATAGTCCAAGGACAACATAACAGTTATTGAAACTGGATTTTTTTTGTGTTGTATGGGATATTTATGGTCATTTAAAATTTTAGGCCAGCAACATGTCTCAAAAAAGTTGGGACGGTGTCAATAAAACGCAGGAAAGGTTAAGTAAGACTAAAGAAAAAACAACGGAGGACACTTCACAGTTAATTATGTTAACTCACAAGATGATTTTGTATAAAAAAGGGCTGGCTATAATCCTGCAAAATCCCTTGTGTGTACCCCTTTGTGTGAACTGATGCTGATTTGAAGGCCTGCCTAAATCTTTGGACAGTACTGTATCTTTTTAGCCATCCACATGTTTAATGTTAAAACACCTATAAGGCTGAATGGACTTTTTCATGTCATAATCTGTCAAGTGACACTTCTTGTCTGGACTATAAATTGGCCTGGAAGGTGATGATACAGTACACAGGCAGGGCCAGATTAGCGAATAGGTACCTACTTTTCAGATAGGATGATAACAAAATGTACCTGCTGCTGATCAAAGTCCTTTGATAAGTGATTAATAAAGTGCCAAAAACAACATTTGTTAGTAATATTGCTCAAAAAGTTGCTCAGTGTGTCAATGCCTTTTACCCTTATGATACTAGTGCACTGTTGTTCTCTGACCAGAATATACTGTGACAATGATACATAATAAGAGAAGTTACCTTAAATCTCCTGGGGCCTGAACAGGAGGTGGAATGGGGCATTCCGTGTCTTCTTGTAGCTGCACACAGAGACCTGGGTATTAGTTTTTGATGTGTTCTTTATGTTTGTGTTTTAGTAAACCTAGTCTCAAGGTGAGAACGTCCCTCCACCAATGTTTTTGTGAACGGCTGCTAATCGTATCTCGTACGTTTTGTGAGGAGGAGTAACAACAAAAAAAAAAACACATACGGTCCGCAAGGATGCTAAAGTGAGATTGGCGAGCGATTTGTTGAACCAAAAGTAAATTCTCACTGCCGCTGTCGAGGTTTCTTGACATTGCAATCTGAGTGCACGTTTGCAACCCCGGAGACCCAGGCCAGGTCCGGTGGCAGGTGGTGAAAAGAATCAGAAGAAGGAAGGACAAATCACGGTAGCTACTGTCACGGGCCACATGAGGGACCCCAGGATTAAGGATAATAATTGGAAGAAGAAAGGAAGACGGACCCCCACCCACGCACGACAGGACGACAGTAACACCAAAGCAGGAAAACAACAAAAAGGTAGAAGGTTTGCTCGCTGAGTCAGATTACAGCCGGCCATCTTGCTGATGAATAAAATCGAAAATAGGTTGAATAAAGAAACAGGTGTTGTAAAACAAAAAAAATGAAAAACAAATATTTTTTGTCTCTCTTTAGTTCCCTGATGGATGGTGTTATGTTTTTGGATTGTTCCTCACAAAACGTGCTTCCAGCTACGATTAGGCGGTTCTGCAAAAACGTTGGCGGAGGCAGGTTCTTCCTTATGAGACTAGGTTGGTTTTAGTGGACACTCTCTTAATTGGGTGTTTAATGGAAGACTTACCTGCTAAGCCAGAATCACTGTGAATGCTCAAACTATCCATTCGCTCAGGGATCTGGGGCTGGCAATTGCAGAAGGGTAACCAGATTCAGTGTTAGAATACGGAGGTTATATATTTAAAATATAAACAAAACATTTTCAAAAATTAAATAACATTACAGGACAGATTGTAGTTGAAGAACAGTCCTAAAAATGCATCTTTGTTTTTTATTATTATGTATTGGGTCCCCATTAGCTGGGGAATATGCCATAGTTATTTTCCCGGGGGCCTGCAGTATGATGTAATACTCAATTAAAAACCATTTCGTCCAAGTGTCATCTACTGCATTGTATCTATCAACACCCCTTAGCTGTATTAAATGCAGTACAATCCACGGCCTGCCGTTGCTTAAGGGCCGTTCACACCTAGAACAATAACTATAAAGATAATTATAACTATAACTTTAAAAATTGTTTTAACTTTAGTGAATGGTGCCATTCACATATCAACTATAACAACAATGACAGGCTGAACAATATCGATGGAATCACTGTCAGAGCGATTTTATAAACTATAAAAGCACTGTTAGCCAATCAGAATTCAGACGTCATGTTCTATTAGATGTTTAACGAGGTAGATAAAAGCTCGCACATCCAAGCGTCTGACCTGGGAGCTGGACAAGCAATAGTCACAATAAAGAAAGAAAAAAAGTCCGCTTCAACCAGGATTTTTATGCTCCCGCTGTTTTGTTTATTTTTCGTAATGTTTTGGGATTGCACCCTTCTTCAGACGTCTGAAGAAGGGTGCAAACCCGAAACGTTACGAAAAATAAATAAAACAGCGGGAGCATAAAAATCCTGGTTGAAGCGGACTTTTTTTCTTTCTTTATTGTGACTATTAGATGTTTAAATCACAACTAGAATGTTGTCGTTAAAATGTCGTTCAGCGTGGAGGCCCATATCGTTTTAAAGTTGTTGTTATTGTTATAGTTCTTGATGTGAACGGACATGTACTGCTTAAATAAAGCAGACTCGGCAACAGGCAAACAACCAGAGCCTGCTTTAAGCCATAAAATAATTACTACCAGCTGTTCTCCAGCCCTGAGATGTCCATCAGTCAGGGGTCCTGGTGTGCTGGTGTCCGACCCCTCCACTGCGCTCTCGGGCCCTGGTGGAGACTGCACGTACTCTGTACCAGAGCCTGGTGTTTCGGCCGCGTTGCCTGATGGGTACATGGGAGCATACTCCTGGTACAGCAAGTTGCGGAGCTTCTCATCCAGCGTCTTGATAGTGCTGTCCACAAAACCCCCTCGGGCTCGGCCCCCCTCCCCGTCCGACTCAGCTGTGACCCCTGGCTGGGACAGGGCTGGACTCTGTGGCAGCGATGGGGCTTTTGCCCCAGCCACACTGGCAAAGGGCTGCTGCATCACGACTGCGGCATGGTCACGGTCAGTGTGCAGTTGGGTGGCCTCTCGTGCCGAGCTCAGGTCCGTGGCTGGGGCCGAGGAGGTCAGAGAGGGGGACGTGCTCACATCCAGAGACAGGGGCATAACCAGGGGGCAGCAGGGCACCTCCTCGGCCAGGGAGCTGGCGCAGGCAAGCTCGGCCACCTGCTGGGCTGCATGGATGGGGGAGAGGGAGGTCATGCGTCCGTTTAGCTGGCTCTCATCCACGGACAGGGAGCTGCGCAGGCCTGGCGCCGACCCTAGGTGGCTCTGCACCATGTGGGTCTGGGCGGACCCGGCAATACCTAGCCCTTCCTCTGGAGGAGGGAGCGAAGGGGGAGGCTGGGCTGGCAGGGCTGTGCAAGGGAGGGAGATGCCCGGGGAGAGAGAGGCCAGAGGGTCTGAGAGAGGCAGGGGGAGAGGGCTGCACACGCCTGTTACATCACTGCCCGCTGATGGGGGTGCTGAGGTGGACCCTTCAGAATCTTAAGACAAAAAAGAAGAAGAAATCACAGTGTACATTTGGAATACTCTTGTATGTTTCATGGAGATTTTGTTCACTGTCAGATATTAAAAAATCTGCAATTTTGCCATTTTTTTCCTACTGTACCTCCTGGAACTGCATGCATTGAAGGGAAAATATATTTGTTTTTAAATGGTTTGCAATCTACACATAAGATAAGGACATTCAATTCCCAGCCATGACATTTAGTGCAAAGTAAGGAAAATGAATTATAAAACCAGTGGTTATTATACCATTTTTGTAATGCCAGTAATTGCTAGTATTTTGAAACTTGATGCACTTTGATTGAATGCATGTAGCTTGTCAATTAAAAAAAATATGTACGGAGATGGAGATTGTGGATTTAACTTGTGTGGTTTAACTGAGTGGTACCTTTAGAGAATGTGGATGAGGCCACACTGGCCCCTGCTGGGTGGCTGCTCGTCCCGTCGGCAGAGGGTGCAGTTCTGATCCCATTGGGCTTCACGGTCATGGTTCCGGAGGAGTGGGTGGAGGCAGTGCCATCAGACGGAGCGTCCCTACTGGCTGTGGGAACCTCCTCCACAGGGCAGATGATGAACCATCTCTTGCCAGTGTGCAGGACTGCGAGAGAGAGATTCAAGGTACAGAAGAATGGTTAGGTTTAGACTTTGTGTGAAAATAGTCCACTGTTATTTTTAGAGTTGGGGAAATGGGCACATTTTGTTTGTGTTAGACACCTTTAGGAACTATGTTAGTAGAGCATTATAACGCAGTGACCATGTCAGAGAGATAGGTGTAAGTTTCATCACTTATCCCGAACCTAGAACTGGTCCAGTAGCATAGTAGCATAGTATTAAAGTCCAACATAAATTTCGTGAGCCAGCCAGGACACTGCAGGAATGCAAGCAACTGCATGTCAGGTAGGTATTTATTTCTATATCACATGTTTATAGTTTATTTTAACACCACACTCTCCTGTTTGACTCTCCAATGTGTGCAAACTTAACAACCTTATTCCAAAACTCAAAAAAAGAAAAATCACAATCAAAAATGTCTTATTCAATCCATTTGTTGAACCAACTTCCTCACACTGAGGCTGAGTAAGGCCACTAAAGTTACTTTAACAAATAGATTCAATAAAAATTGGAGTGATTGGAGTGCAACCTTTTATAGCATAGTTTTATTCAAAGAGTATAGGTCTTTAAGATAAAGACAAACATAGAGAAAAACAAACAAAAAGGAAACTTCCGTTTCCGAAGCAGTAGCTGCAACAGCAACACCGGAACAAGGAAAGATATTATCCAGCAAAAAGATACATTTTCACAATGTCTAAACAAACGTCTTTACACTTAGCTTAGCTTAAACTTATACTGCAGATCTACTACATCCTGGTCAAAACATCTGACCATGAAGTTGTCTTACTAATGGTAAATACACCACACACCGGGACGACCCCACCTTGTTGTTAGCACTGTAGCACACCACCACCAAGCATCTCAGGCTTTCAAGCTAGCTTGCTGAACCAGCTGCATTTTAGCAATGCCTAGTAATTTCTTTAGCGAATAACACAAACATGACTTGACTGCAGCTTCAGGGGCCTTTAAAATCCAACATAATGATTCACACTCTTAAATGAGAGATTGGCTGGCTTGCTAACCAACTAGCTCAGAAAGAACCTAAAATCTCGGCATACAGCACAACAATAAGAAATCAAGCTAACCGGCTTAACATGTTGCTTCAGGCAGGGACTCCTCGAGAGCCTACCACCCATCTGCAACCAACTTGCTTCATGCCACAGCCCGCTCTGAACCAAAGTTGTCACTTGCCATCAAAGGGGAGTACAGAGGAGATTTTCTCCACCTCCTCCTCTTGATCTTTCCAACCGCTACATGGCTCTCATGGCTGGTGTCTCTCCTCCCACACCACCGCTGTCTGGCCCAAACGAGGCTGAAACCATCAGCTCCAAGATGGATCACCCAGGAGAGGCCCCGCCATCCCCCGTCCTCCGCCCAGCCAGCAAGAGCCATCATCGGGTCCTCCATGGTTCGCCATGTGACCCTACCGAGGAGCAAGACGTGGTCTCTGCCAGGTGCTTGTGTGGAAGACATACAGGTCAGGGTACCCGACATAGTGGACCAGCCCCGAACCTCCTCCACAATTGTCATCCAAGTCGAGTCCAACACAACATTAGGCTTCAGCAGTCCGAAAAACGTAAGTCTGATTTTACTTTCCTAATTCAGACCATACTCGCTACCGTTAAAAAATGTATAATTTAAGGCCCAATCCCCTCTCTTTGCTTCTCAGACACGCAGTTCTCCCAGATCCACAAGCTCCACGTGTGGCTGATGGGGCACTGCAGCCGTGCAAACATCCCGTTCGCAGACAACTTTGGGAGTTTCTGGAGAACACCTGTTTGCACGGGACGGGCAGCACCTGAACAGGGCTAGAGCCATGGGGCAGGAATGTATGCGGAAGTTAAAACACCCATGGGGAAATTGCCCACCTGGAAAGGGCCCAGTAGTCTTTAGCATTCCATAGACTTCCAATCATTTCAGCATAATTTTGAAATCAAATAACTTTACATGAGAGGCACTTCGTACCTTGATTTTGGCATTGTTGAAGACACAGCAAAACATATTTGCTTCAATCAGACATCTGTCATTTTATTGCCTTGTAAGAAATGTTTATCTGAAATTATGCTAAAAATGACATCACAAATTGAGTAGTCGACAGGTAGTAAATTTACCGTACTCTTTGGCTAACAAGCCATAGCCACAGTTATGCCTGTTTACCTTTCTATTCATGTTGGGGAAACATTTCCATCAATATTTCCCGCAAAATAAGGTTAAGAATTGGTATTTGTTTGTAAGTGGAATCGCTGTCTTTAGGAATTTTACTATTTGATGCAAGTGAAGACCAAAGAAACAAGAAGAATCAAGTCCCTACATACAGTATTAACCTCCCACTCCAGTAAGCGTGATTGCAGATATAACGGTAGAAAAATACTCATTAAGAAAACTATTGTACGCTGTCTGATTTGCGATTGAGCATCTACCACTACTGCCATCACCTCGTCTATTCTCTTCTACTGTCTATGGCTAGAGCGAGCCTGCTAGCTAGCAAACTAGCAGACTCCAAACTGACAAGTAAGTTCTAAGCTAGTGCACCCGAGCTGCTGAAGTACCTCACTGTAACAATCCCAGTTCTCGGAATACCGAGGATGATAGTCAATAACTTGATTAATATTCCACTTAAGCTTTGGGTTAATAATCCTAACGTCATCATTAAATGGTGTTTCCTAAAAAAACGGAAGTTTAGGAGGAGTGTGACAAAATTTGTCATGCCCTTCTCATTAACCTTTTCCGGTAACTTATTCGCCTGCTTCTCCAGCTTCCCCACACTGGGGGTGTTCTCGCCAGGTGCCCAACTCTCTGGCTCCCCAATGCCGTGGACTTTCTAGCCAGGCGACTGACCCTTCTGCTCCCCGAGACAGTAAACTTTCCAGTAGGTCGACCGATGCTCAGGCGCCCGCATGCCGTCGTTTGACCAGGGTTTCTAATCGTCCTCCAACTTCCAGCCATGGGCTTCCCCACATGGCCCCTAGTACTACTGAGCGACTTTCCCGTTCACACCGGGCTACTCCTCCAGCCCCTTTTCACGGATCCATGCACTCTCCAGCCTCACATTGTAGTTCAACTAGGCTAAGCAACAACCTTAGGAAGATGGCTCAACTCCAGAGCGAACTGAGCAGACGGGGAATTCGTTTTTCCTGGGGCGTGTGAAAAGTCATCCTGCTCCATCTACTTTGGCTTTCAAATAATCGGCACCTACAATCATTCTTCTCAACGCCAAACCAGCAGCAGCAACTCAACGTTTTTTCTCCTGAGCTCCTTCGTTCCCTGGGAGGTGTCAATCAGCCAGATCACCCACTTCCTGGTTCCAGTTCACCCTCTCCCGCTCAGCTGAGCTCCGGTGCTGCTACGCAGAGCCTCCCCTCTCCCACTCCACCCCCGCTGCCTGTTGATTCCTCTGCGAGGCTGGCAGGTGCCCTCCACCAGCGACCTCACTGCCGATGCATCTCTCAAGGCGCCACTGACGAACCAAGGTGCTGCACCCCCCCAGCGACCGAGACACTACACCCTCCCTATCCCCCTCCTCTCCCGCCGACTCGAACCATGCACCCATCCATGAGCCTGCACCCCATCCCCTGCCAGAATCTGCCTCCCTGGCATATACCTTTCCCCCTTTTCCAGAGCCGTGGCCTTTTTTCACTATACTGAGGTTATCTGTTCCATCTTTCCACAGAGAAGACACAAATTAAATGATTATTTTAACATCATTGCTGGGCTGGCCATCTCCTGCGGGGGCACTTATTTCTACCCTTACCACCGCTTGTTCTCGGCAAAATGCTCCGCCAGATTCGGAGTGTGGAACCAGTGTCCCTATTGGGGAGCTCTGGACCTGGAACTACATAATGGGGTTGCCACCCTGCTGTTTGCACCATCTGTCCATTTGTGGAAGGGAATTCAAATAACCGCAAGACCACAGCTGCCAAATCTTCTGTACCCAAACTTCCCTAGTCGGCTGGCTCCGTGCCTGCGCCGTACAGCAAGTCTGTTTTCGCTTCAATATGTCAAAATGTGACCTTTCTATATGCAAATGCCTCCATGTTTGCAGTTATTATGCCGGTGCAATGCGCGTCACGTTTGCCCTGTTTATTTTGTGTAAAGGCTTGAGAAAGTACTTGACTATTCTGATCAATGTCTCAGCTTTAAAAGCAGAACTGGTTTCCCACCCAGATACCTCATCTCAGGTCTGCTAAATGGTTTTCACCCAGGTATTTCAACCATGCCCACCACCTCTTTCATGTGTAATGGTTAACTGATTTACATTCACTACAATTACTCGCTCACTGTTTCAATCCCACCTTAAATCCATAATTACTCAAGTGGGAATTCCAGCAGATTGTTACTCATCTCATTCTTTTCGAATTGGCACAGCCACCACCGCAGCATCTAACAGTCTCCCAAGCTAACGCTGAAAGCCCTTGACGGATGGTCCTTGGATGCTTGGTCTAATGACCACAGGACCACGGGATTGCAGGTTCGAATCAAGTCAACTCCCAGTAGTTCCACTAAGGTACCGTCACACTCCCCAACACACTACTCCCTGGGCACCTTTGTCATGGCTGCACACTGCTCATGTGTGTTGTTGGGTTAAATGCACAGTCAATTCCGCTGTGTACACTGTGTGCTGTGGTGTGCCATATAATGATACTGGGAGCTGTTTGTTGTTTGTTTGTTTGAAACATTGCAAAAGTTCGCTCCTTCCTTCTCATACTATGCCCCAAAGAGATGGAATCTGTTGATACTTTTAAATTAAGGATGCACCGAATATTCGGTAACCGAATATATTTGGACGAATATTGCAAAAAAGGCATATTCGGCCTTCAGTGGAGTGAGTTAAAAGCAAGGCCGAATAGTGGCGTGTGACGCAATAACGCGATCAGTGTATGAGGTTACATGCACACACTTATTGAGATTTACTTCAGCCTTATGTTTATGTAACCCTCTTTTTCTCACTCTGTGCACGCCTGCACCTCCACAGCGTAGCTACTCTGCATTGTGTTTGTATGTGAATGGACCGGTGACGGGGGGCAGAACCGGTAGGAAGATGGACACGACACAGAGGGATTCAGGATCTCACAGGCTCTCTATAGGGTTAATAGCACAAACTCAGTAAATTTCCAACCAGTAGTAAACATTTTCAAAACAGGCTAATGCATCCCAATACTAGCCTGGTAAGACCTGCCCCTCGTACTTCATTTCATTTCGTGCAGAGGGTCTGGAACAGAGACCGTCAGAAACGATTTGCTGGAGGTGTGGACTCTGCTGAAGTTTAAAAAAAGTGCATCTGCCTTTACCCAATTGCTAACGCCTGGTCGTCATGTATGCAATTAGCCTACCTACGCAATACAATTCAAATGTAGCACACAAGGTCAACGTCACAGCTAACGAACACACCCTCTGTTCGCTGATTGGAGCGTTAGATTTTCTAGTCCTCAAATGCTCCCCAAGAGCGTCCGGACCAGACCCTCTGCACGAAATGAAATGAAGTACGAGGGGCGGGTATTACCAGGCTATCCCAATACCGTATCTCATTAAATTTGGTATTACATTTTCAGCCAAACTATAAATCGTTTTAAATACAAAAAATATAAGTGCTAGCTTTACAAATTACTCTGCTCCAAAGAGCTTAACATTTCAATATACAAAATAGCTCAACAAAATGAACTTAAAAGAGCTCATGTCTGAACTATTTCATCTGTTATATCCAAGTGAAAATAATGTGATTTACCTACAGGGTTGTTAGCGCGAACTAAAGAATATGGCGCATTACACTCATGTATCAACCCTACGGTGTAACAGAAGGACAAAATGCTAGTCTGGAATAGTAAACTCTTATTTGAAAATCATGCAATAGCGACACCTATTGGCACAACACAGACACTGCCTTACATTTACATTATTAGCCTATCTACTGTGGCTAAGCAGACCTGTGCCAGAAGGACAATAATTTGTTTGCTGTGGGTTTATCGACTTTAATGCACTTCAATTTTTTGGAATGCATGTTTTTTTTAAGGTCTAATATAAATGAAAAGCTTTGTGTTTTTTTACAGCAAAGGCTACTGGAATGTTTTTTTAAAATGTTGGAATATTTAATAAACATTTACTTTCTTTAAAAAACATGTCTAAAATGTATTCTAGACTATTAATGCAATGTTAAAAATACAGTGAAAAACTTAGCAACCGCATTTGATATTCGGTATTCGGCCAAGCGTTTCATATTATTCGGTTTCGGCCACAAATATTCATTTCGGTGCATCCCTATTTTAAATGGCAACTGAAGACTTACCTGTTCAAACTCACCTACACTTAACTGTCACCCTCCCCCTAGCAACCCTGACAGAGAGACTCCTATTCCCAAATGCTCAGAGACTTTCCCTCCACCAGCCTGGCAAAGAAGCTCCCCTGGGTAATATGGGGAACACTAATGGGGCTCTCCAACGCACCCACTGGGTTCTCTGGTGCTACTGGACTATAACAAAGCATGCCATGTGTATCTCTGTACTGTGTTCCTTTGTCAAACTGTGAAGCACATTGAGCTACATCCTTTTTGTGAAATGTGCTATACAAATGCTTTTATTGCTAATTGCTATGCTATGCAAATGCTATTATTATTATTATTATTATTATTATTATTATTATTATTATTATTATTATTATTATTATTATTATATAAAATAACATAGTTCACTGCCCATACTGAAGTCCATGGGCAATTATGACCACATGAAAAACACAACATCCCAGTTTCACTAAAGTACATTCTAAAGGTCCATTTACACAAAAGAACTATAACGGTAACAACAACTGTAACTATAACGATATGAGCGTCTACATCAATGATTGACATGTTAAAGACATGATTCTCATCACAAGTGTAAACAACTAAAAGAATGTGATGCCCTGTAAATTCTAATAGTTGTTGGTGTGAACGGCCTTGTAAAGGTCTCATTCCGCGAGGAACTGTTTAGTACTTGCTCTTTTTGAAATACGACAGGTCACTCTGACTTGCATATGCATGTTGCACGTGAAAATGTTCTTCTACCCCGAGAAAACAGGCGGAAAACGAGTGAATAAGGAAAAGGCAAACAAAGTGATGTAAGTTTGATAGAAAAAGCCATGCCACAGTTGTGATTACCGGAGGAGTGTCATTGCAGCACACATTCACTTAGTGAAATATAGGTTAGTACGTATGTTTGTTTAGAACATTTAAATCTTCCATTTGGTGTGCTATGACCGAATAGGCTTTGAATGATTGTAGCCTGTGACTAGCATAGAATCTGTAATTGCGAGAACACAACCGAGAACCTGTCATTCTCCCCACTCCATCTCCTCCACCGAACTAGAACAGCCTGTAACAGGAGCACTAAAGCATTGTTTTTACTAAAACCGACTCACAGGGCATTCATTAATACTACAGATCAATTAAAAAAATGATGCAATGAGACCTTGAGTAGAATAATGCAGAATTGAGACTGTGGAGTGAAACACAGACAGGCTTATGGTAGCACATGAGGCATAAAAAAAAACTATGCATCCTGCCAGTTCGAAATACACCTTCTGGTCATACAGACGTGTAAACGGGTATACAAGGCTGAAGTTGCTTTGACATTTTACGAACCATTCTGCTGATAGACTGGCTGGGGGACTCCAGAGGCATTGCTCAAACCCTGAGGGAAGAGAGCACAGACGAGACAGAATTAAACAGATACATGAATAGCAAAGACCATAAGGGATGTGAGAGAGAAAGAAAGAGACAGAGAGAGAGAGAGAGAGAGAGAGAGAGAGAGAGAGAGAGAGAGAGAGAGAGAGGTGGCGAGACAGACAGCTGGAAAGAAAGAGAGGTTGAAAACAAGGGGAGGGGGTGTCTAGCAGTTATGGAAATAAACATGTGAACAGGTGTATGTGGGGGGTGTGTGAGAAAGAGAGGGAAATAGAGTGTGTGTGAGAGAGAGAGAAAGACAGAGAGTGAGAGTGAGAGAGAGATACTGTGCGGTGTTTTGCAGGAGTCCCCCATCTCACCTCTCCACCTGTGAGGCTGGCGCCGTGAATCTGCTGAGGGCTGCCCCCCCTACTGGACGCCCGCTCCCCCTCTGTGTCCTCACTCAGCATGTCCTCTGCCTTGTCTACTATGTCCTTTAGCTGGTCGATAAACGCCTCCTTCTCTATGAGGAGGATGAAACCATTCTCCACCTGCAGGTCAAAGACAACATTACCCGTGTAAGTGTGGGAGACTATAAGTTAATACATGAATGTCTGTTTCATAGATAGATAGATAGATAGATAGATAGATAGATAGATAGAGAGAGAGAGAGAGAGAGAGAGAGAAAGAGAGAGAGAGAGAGAGACATCCTTAAAGGGATATTACATTGTCAAAGCAGCCATACATTGTTTTAATCTAAAAACAAACTTGAATGGCCATAGACATTTTATAAAACATGTATTTCGTCTTGATTTGGTGTTCTACCATGTATGTGGCGATTTCCTCTGGTGCATCACCATCCAGATCAAACTTGAAAGTCACCATTTTATGGTTGTGAGTCTCCAACTGACATTCCACCATCTTGTCCCCTGTATCACAAACCTGTTGGCAAGCCAAGTGCAGAAAAGACATTATTCTGGTGAAGACTTAATGTATTAATCCACACACTCTCTTTTATGTAAATAGAAAAAAGAGATAATGTGTAAACAAACAAAAAAAACCTTTTTTAAATCTAAAAAGACCCTTTTTTGTAACAAAGCAATATATGGGAGTTGTTTTGCAATTGATCTGCCAGCCAACTATTTAGCTAGCAATTCAACTAGTCACTGTTTGCTAAGCAGCAATTCATGGCTGTTGCCAGATGTAATCTCCCGCTTGCATGTGTATTCAGTGTTATTAGCTCCTCTGCATGACCAAATTGAGGATTGCTTATTTGCATACCATGATTAACCCTTAAACAGAGCTGTCAAACAGAGCACTTTGCCCCCCCTTACAGAAAAATATACCTGTAGCTTTTTATTCTATTGTTTCAGTCTAAAATTCCACAGTGAAATTCCTTACTTAACTCAGTGGGTTCTAAAATTCCACATTATATTCTATGGAATCCATGCCCTTCAAGGTTAAATTACTATGGCGTGTTATTCTGTGATTCATCAATATTTACGGAGTATGTGAAAGAGGTCTGTCTCACATTCAGCATGCTCAGTTTGGGTTTGCTGGTCCTCTCTTGGCGGGAACGTGTGCGTGCGGACTTGCGGTGGTGTTTCCGGGGCTTTCCATCTCCCTTGCCTCCACTGGTTGTGCCATCGTAGCTGTCGCTCATCTCTTTGCCCGATGCTACATCTGAGTTCACACTGTTATGGCAAAGAGACTGCAGTGAGGAAGACCAGCCCAATTTTTACAAGGAAGCCATGCTTTGCTGCTGCAAGTCATTCTCGGTAGCCTTTCGATTTTGTTGTTGGTCTCAATTCTCATCACTTAACAGCACAGATATTTTTTTCTTAAGTCAGGGCAGCAGGCGAAGTTAATACCTAATGGAACCACATGCATCACTTTACACTGGAAGTAAGTACATGCATCACTTTCAAGGTTTTGAACTGGTTCATGGAATGAAAACAAAAACCAGAAACTTTTGGTATTTTGCTAGGAACAGGTAACAGGTATTTTGCTAGGTGAAAAATTCTGGTTCAAAACCCTGATCACTTTACACTGTAGTATATGGTGAGGTGCATAAAGTACTTGAACATTTGTGAAAACCAGGCAGTGGGTGATGCAAATATCATTCAATTTTTTTCACCTAAAGCAAATCATGTTTTCCATTTAGTGTCACCTGTTCTCTCACAGTTTGATATCCCATTCTTTTTTGAACATATCCTTTCTCTGGACAACTTCAACGGCTTGCTGCACCTACTCTAGATATGCACTTGTTGTGCCGTCATGCCCATGTCTGAGTCAATGAATTGGTATAACCAAGAGCTCAGGCTCTTGCCTGTAAGCTCCCAATGTAAGACCAGACATCAGAAAACCTATCCCAAGGTGGTCAACCACATTCTTACCATTCTTATCGACATAATTTGCAGTGCCTTGTGTTTATTATTATTAAAATAAAATAGAGTTGAATACTGTTTAGGAATCATTTTTTCTGCACAAGAATTCATAATTTTAGCAAAAAATCACACCTCTAAATGCCGAAATCTCTTCAGCACCAAAAAATATTTAATCTTAAAGTATAATCTGAGAGGTCGTAACAGGATTGTCAAGTCACGCTGTATGAGCGGAATGCCTTTGTTTTTGGACAGCTGGCGACAAGCCAGAAGGAGCAGACACGCTAATGAATTATTTTTCAGCATGGCTACCCACCTGTCATAGGCATAGCTGAGAAGGGCCGCCTGTCTATCTGGCATCAGCTCCTAAGAAAGAGATAGTTATTCAGACTCAAGTCAGCAGGGCATCAAGAGGGGTCCACAACCAAAGCCAGGAATTCACTTCATGTGCCACATTAAGCACAATGACAACAGACCAGCAAATGTGCAGATAACATACGGAAGAGAAGAGGGTGTACATTGGAAGTGGCAGAAATAGACCCCGTCTCACAGTTATTTAGATGGCTTGTCATATTGAAAAAGAACAAAAGTAACAAAAAGAAATAAGGATGTGGTATCATACTGTTGAACATTATGAACAATATCATACTGTATGAGGAATACAATAATATGAAAATATATAATTGCACTTCAGAATGCTTAAACATGATCTTATCTTAGTTAGGACTTGAGTGTCCCCGTGTAACCTTACTACAAGGCTGCTCCAGGGAGGGCATTACCTCCTGCACAAGCTCTGCTGCAGGCTGGGTGGGGACAGACACTGGAACTGGGGTGCATCCAGGTCCAGAGACTGAGCTTAGGCTGGCACTCTCCAGGGCACCTGGTGCCAGACCAGTAGCAGACAGCGAAGTAGGCACGTGGGCAGTGGGACTCTCTGAGTGATAGCACTGGGGTGCTGCGGTAGCCGGATTGGCTTCCTGCTCCCCCCTCCATGGAGGAGATTGGATGGAGGAGGTGGGGACAGCAGAGTGGACAGGAGCCAGGAAAGAAGCTTCCTCCTGGCCTGGTGCACTGCACTCCTGTGGCTGCAAAAGAGGAGGAGGAGGAGGAGAGCAGAGCAAGTGCCGCATTAAACTGCTGTGGTGATATAGAGTATCAGCATGATATATTACACAAGTAACTCCGTAAATAAGCCGACCTCCAACAAAATTTTAAGATAAAATAATAGTTGCTAACAACTGCTGTTAAAGGTAGTGCTGATAATACTGAGGTCTACAGTGTCTAAAGAAAAGGCAGGGTCTCAGAGAAGAGTAATAAAAACTGTGAACAAAGGCTATGCCACACCTTTATATAAGTGACAACTCAGCAGCTAGAGTTGCCAGTTTGCTGTTTGGTAAGAGTGCTGGTGCAATTTACCTGCACTGCTGTCTCAGCCAAACTCTGTTCTTGCTGAGAGAGGGAGGCAGGTTTTAAACTAGGCTGGAGGAGGGCAAGTGGTGTGGATTGGGTGGGGTATATCATGGGCGGGGCTTCTGCTTGGGGGATGGGGGAGTAGGCCGACTGCAGGTGGGTAGCTGGGGCCATGGAGGGGGAGACTGCCATGGCCAGCAGGGGAATGGGGGGCGGCAGTAATTGCTGGGGTTGGGATATGGGGGACTGTGGGGTGGCCAGGCTGGAGAGTTCGGTCTGGGTGGAAGCCAGGGGGAGACAGGGATGGGAAGAGGCAGGGGCAGGAGCATGGGAGTAGTAGGGTGAGGGCACTGGGGCAACACTAGTGGGGTAAGCAGACGACAGAGGCACTGGGGAATAGGGCTTTGTGTCGCATCCAGCTGGTGTGCCCCCTGCTGGCTGCACAGAGTATGCAGAACTGGGGAACTGAGGAGGTAGAAAAAAAAATCTATAATAAAAACCAAACACAAGTAAAGTATACGCAAGTCAAACAACTCATAGGGCAGAATAATCAATGCAAAAGAACTGAGGAATGATACAACAATCCCCAAGTGCCCTTATACACACACACCCATATATACATCACCATAGAGGTGACACACATATTAAGTGCCCTATCATGCCGCGACGCACTGTACATTCGTGACGCATCCTGTGATTAATATTCTGTTCAAGTGCATTGTTCGTTCACATTGACATTGTCTAGACAGGAGATGACACTCTGCCCTCACAGGAGTGTCAGCGAAATAAAGAGGTGTGGTCTGGCGCAAAGCTCACCAGATGCTAAAATAAGGGTGCAAAAAACAAGTCCGACAATGATTGACCTGGTCGGTAGTCAGTCACGATTTGCTGAAAAACAATTTTATAGGCACATAACGCTTTGGGATATAACGAGAGAGATCCCCCTCTTCATGAGTGGCTGTTAGGGGATGATGGCTATCCACTAAAGACATGGTTAATGACACATACATCATGCCAACAACAGTGCGTGAATTGCCGTTGTGAGCTACAGACTAGGTGAACGTCTCAAGCTCCAAAAAGATGTCCAGTTGCATATGACTTAGCTCTTTTGAGCACAAAGACATCAATACTGGAAATATTTCGCTTTGGTGCATATTTATTGAGCAATTTGTTTCTTTTTTAAATAAACATATACACATTGTTCAGAATTAAATGAAAATTGTGTTTCACACAATGAAAAAACAGACCTAAAGAAAAAGTCAAATGAACAAATGCATGAAGTCGTGCCACCTGACTTATCTAAACATCTGAAGCGCGTTTTCAGCAATCCAAATGTTTTCTCCATGACAGTGTATGCTTTCATATGTTTTCGAAATGACAATTCATGCACTGTTTTTGGAATGATGTATGTGTCGTTAACCATGCCTTTAGTGGGTAGCCATTGTCTCCTAATAGCCACTCATCAAGATGGAGATCCCCCTTGTTATATCCCAAAGCGTTATGCGCCCATAAAATAGCTATTCAGAAGTGCGTGACTGACTCCCAACCAGGTTTGTTTCGGTCACTGGCGGACTTATTTTCTGTGTCCTTATATTAGCATCTGGTGAGCTTTGCGCCAGACCACACCTCTTTTTTTTGCTGCCCCCCCCCCCCCCTCGAGGGCACAGTGCCATCTCCTATCTAGACAATGTGAATTTCTGCCTGAAAAATGAATGATGTGCTTGCACAGAATAATAATGACAGCATTCGTGTGTTGCAAAAGAACAGTGCACCGCAGCATGATGGGGCCCTAAGAGAAAGTGAGTGAGAGAGAGAGCGAGACCAAGACAATGAGAGAGAAACAGAGAGAGAACCCCAGGAGGATTAGACTAAGCCTCCGCAATAGACCTGTGTGGATATCTGTAGAGGCTGGAGAAGGGGTGTGATGTGAGCTGGCTGTGGTGGGGGCAGGGTCTGGACAGCGCTGTGCATCGTGGTGACCGTTTGAAGCAGGGGAAAGTTGTGTCCTTCTGTGCAAGCCTGGGTTAGTGGTTGTGCGGCAGACAGACGCCAGAGGGAGAGAGAGAGAGAAAGAGAGAGAGAGAGAGAGAGAGAGAGAGAGGGGTGTAATGAGTGAGAGAAAGCAAAAAGGTAACTGATGAGGGCAAGTGTGTCATGTATAGCACAGTTATTACCCTGAACACTAGGGACATGTGACTCTTGAAAAATAATATGATTGGGAATAACTCTCCTACCCAGACTGACATCTGTAAGATGTTACAGAGCCAGGGAGATTTACAGTAAGATACATGTATGGGATTTGGCTTCCGGATGAATTTAGAACTATCTGTTGTAATACTTGATCAGGCAAAAAGCAGTATGATTCAGCATTAGGCCGTCTGCATGCATTTCAGCTGCCTCAGGAGAGGAGAGTAGCCACTGGAAGAAGTGACTTGTGTTGAGCTAGCGGGAGAAGGGAACTGCCCAATCAGGAAAAGGCTTGAAGTGTTTACTCTGAGGCGGTGGGTCTACCTGGGGCTGGAAAACGGCAGGGTGGAGATAGAGGTGGAACTGAGAAAAATAAATAAAAAAAACAGGAAAGAAAACAGCCTAAATTAAACCACATAACAACCTCGCTCTCTCACAAATCAGTGTCTTCTGTCTTCACCCCACCCCCTCTGTCACACAGTTAGTGAACTACACGTTCACGCACGTAATCTTAGCGAGCCTAACGAAGGCTGAAAATGTTAAAGGAGCGCTAAGCTTCCTGTGTATCACCGTTCCATGACTCACCTCCTGTGGTAGCTGGGAAGGCTGCTGACTCAGCTGCACTTGTGCTGGTTGCGGGGACATGGGGAAGCCTGGAAGACTGTGGTGGCCGTGCTGGGCAGTCAGGATCGGGGCGACCGCAGCACACAGCGTGTGCGTCTGTGCCAGAGAAGCACTCGGCTGGGAGAGAAAGAACACAATTTAAAGGTCACACAAACGACAGCGGAAGCACTGCTGATGCTCACCTGATATGTCATTCACCAGTTCATAGTAATGCTAAAGAACTGTGCTAACTGCAGAATACATAAGCCCCACAAAATGAGAAGCAGGACTTCAACATTCTGTATTTCACTGTGAATAAAACAAAGATTAGAGATCTATTTCAAGACATGGGGTTGTATATTCATTCCACAGAACACACATCTCAGCTAAGACTAAGTAGCCAATATGATACTAAAAGCAGAGGAGAACTACAAAGGTAAGTGTCTACTGTAGGTAAAAGCCATGCTTTCACGCTTCTCACTTTTATTCAGCATCAAAGAAGGCAAACATTCCTGCCACGCCAAACATTCCTTCTAAGAAAACATCTGATCTTTCCATCCTCTTTTCCATCAATAGTGAAAGTGCTACTGTCTCTACACATGGGGGAGAGGCAGAAGGGGAGGTAAGGGTACAGCTGTTCCTTAAGGATAAGATTCTGTCTCATGAGTCTTGCCAAGTGAGTGGAGCAAAGTGGGGTTGAGGAGATTGGTTGCTGATGCAGGCTGAGGTTTCTGAGCAGCTATCCACAGGATTCAGTATTGGTACAAACAGACCCCCAGTATCAAAAACCTACCAGGTGCCCAGACCTAGGAGGACTGGGCATGGGTGACGACGACTGATAATTAGCTGCTTGGCCCTGGGGCACTGGCAGCGAGTGGACAGGGGCATCAGAGGAGCTTGCCTGCGATACCAGGAGGCCCGGGAGCCCTGGGTCGGGCAGCAGTGGTGAGTTTGTGCGGCGGTGGATGATATGCTGCAGGCGCTGGTGTAGCAGGAAGAGGTCCGAGCAGTCACTCAGACTCCTGGCATTTGGTGCCGTCTGGACTAATGAAGAGACAGACACAGGAGGGCTCTGGGGGGAGAGGGGGGCATTGGGGGAGACGGGGCAGCTACGGGCAGCCAGCCAGTGGTGGTGGGCAGCCACAGGAGGAACCAAGCGGGGGCCGCTCTGGGAGGACTGAGGAATCGGAGAAAGGATGCTCGAATAGGAAGAGCGAGGATTACTGGGAGTGGCTTTTGCACCCGGAGCCAGCAGCAAAGCGATGCAGCTGTGGCAGAACTGGGGGGGAGGAGCTGCCCTGCAAACTTCGGGGGCTGGACTGATAAGGCAGCGAGGCAGGAAGACCGAGGCCACTGAACTAGTCTGCGGGAGTGGACCAGAGGCAACGCGGAAAGAGTCAGACTGGGATAAGTGTGAGAAGGCTCCAGCGCAAGCTCCAGGAGGGACCATTAGATCTGTGGCAGAGTGGCTGGAGCAGTGTGGACACATGGAATGGGACAGGCACACACTGCTCCTCAGCTTGTCAATGATGGAGGTGCTTCCACGTCTAGGGGGGTAGGGCCCCTCTCCCCCTTCATATAGCAGGTACTCCTTGAACTTGCAAGGAATGCTTGAGTGCTTCTGATCAAGCCACATTTAAATAAAAGAAAAAGGTTCTTTTCGTTAAAACGTTGTAGGGCACTTATACATGCATTTTACAGTTTTATTTCACAAATGTTGCTAACTAAGTAGGAGAGAATGATGTAGGCAAACTGTGTGTAGGTAATTGCTGAAAAAAATAGACTTACAGGAGGGGGCTGCTGATAGGGGCTCTGATGGAGCTGCAGAGAGGGTTGCTGGTAGGGTCCCTGGTGCAGTTGTTGTGTAGAAGTTTGCTGGTAGACACCCTGACCGAGCTGCACAGGTGTAGCCTGTTGGTGGGAGCCCTGTTGCAGTTGTGTGGTCTGCTGCTGCTGCAAAGCCCCTGAGTGCTCCGAAGGTGTCCCTTGATGCAGCTGTGTGGTCTGCTGCGCTTGGGCCACTTGGGGCAGCTGGGTTATTGCCTGCGCTTGGGCCGCTTGATGCAGCTGTGTTATTGGCTGCACTTGGGCCGCTTGTTGCAGCTGTGTTATTGGCTGCGCTTGGGGCAGCTGTGTGGTCTGCTGCACTTGGGCCGCTTGTGGCAGCTGTGTGGTCTGCTGCACTTGGGCCACTTGGGGCAGCTGTGTTATTGGCTGCGCTTGGGCCGCTTGTGGCAGCTGTGTGGTCTGCTGCGTCTGGACCCCCAGGGGAAGTTGTATTGTCAGCTGCTGTTGCTGGGCCACTTGCATCGGTGGAGCTGTTTGCTGTTGATAGGTGGCTTGCTGTAGCTGGGTCACAGTCTGCATGGGAGTGCTGAATATTCTTTGGGCAGTGGAGATCGGCTCTGGTAGTGACTGATAGGGAATACTGTGCTGGTTGCTCAAAGCGTCTGAAATTACTGCAGACCCAACACCGCTGTCAGCTATGAAACGAAAATAAAAAGGACATAAACAAAGACAACAAAAACAAGCAGTACTATGACACAGTGGGAAAACCGACAAAACAGGCCGACATGACATCATTGTGTGTTCATTTCTTGTACACTTTTTAGTGCAAACTTAATCTGTTTAACATTAACACATGGGTGTGTATGGAACAATGTTTTATGTCAATCAGTTTTTAAAGGGACGAATTAATAAATGTAATCCATTATTTTAGGTTTTTACCCAATTGTGTTGCATTAAACAATCTATGCATCATTATATAGATCATTATATTATCACAGGATATCTATACAATCAACTTTGGAATCAATTTGTTGATGTTGCAAACACAGCTCCTCACATGTGGCAGTTGTGGCAGCTGAAGCCTGCTCATGCTCCGACACAGTGTCGTCTGTGTCCGAGGGGGCAGCGGAGGGAATGGTCTGGGCAGGGCTGGCCCCGGCACCGGCCCCGTGCACCTGGAGCAGGTTGGCCTGCTGGCCCTCGGGCGCCTTCTCCACAACCCCCTCCACGACAGCAGCTGCTGCCGAAATGATGCGCTCCCGCCTCCATTTGATCAGGGCCACACGGTCACGAATGGACTTGCCGACCACTTTCATGTCGCTCTCCAGGAAAAAGCCAGACTCCACCTGTCACAGGATGAGGGCCATGAGGTTGTTAAGGTTCCCCCAACCATCCATGCAATAATGCATCTGATTCAGATTTCTTTCTACATGTCTTCATTAGGAGTGGGTGACATACAGGCTATAATTATATAGACAGTATATACTATATAAACAATACAAATCTGACCAGTGGTTTAGTATTTTCTTTCTATAATTGCAGTATTGCCCAATAATGTTCTTGATGATATTCTATACCATTCTTAAATGTTCTAACAACAGTTTATTCTACACCTTCCTGCTGCAATGCATTTGTTATGGGATTATTTTATCTACCTATTTATTAACAATTACATTGAAAATTATGTAAAGAAGAATGTATTGCAACATAGCCTTAATCTTGATTACCCAGTACCATTGTGTACTAAAGCATGTCTGATTGTTGTAAAAGCATAGTAAAAATAACCTCAAAATGCACATGAGTAGAAGTCACCTGACTAGGCGTCCCCTTTTTGTGAACTACTGGCAAAGCAACAGGTTAATAACTATGCACACAGCAGAACACCTTATCATCTCTGGGGCCTGTCACTGGTAATGAGATTAGCTTCACATCGCTTATAAGCTTCTTTGTTTGGAATTACATCCCTGCCAAAGCAACTAATTTTGAATAAAAGGTCAGACACTCCAGTAGGCTGGTAAAAAATTGATTCCCCCCACAGGACCCTCCAGCTATTCTCTGCTGTCATAAGACCACTGGTGATGTTCACATTATGTTACGCAACACACAATCAAAGACCCACTTCCACAGAAGGGCGGCAGTGGACAGTATTGACTGATACATATGCAAGTAAGTAAAAGTGACAGGCCTTTTTGCAGGCTGCTGCACTCTCCTTCTGGAATGCCCTCCCTACCCACATCTGCCTGTCACAGATCCCATCATCTCTTTCAAACAGTCTCACAAAACTCGCCTCTTCAATCTCACCCTGTGCTCCAATCACACAGCTCCCGATACTCTGTTTATTCAATCCTCTCTGCTTTGCCTAATGTGTCTTTTTGTTTTACCCCATGGCATGCTGTTATTTGTATGTGTTTACCTTAATGTCGTTATCTGCATATGTGTTATTGTAATTGTTATTCATTTTTGAGTACTTAGAAAGGCACTATACAAAACTAATGCATTATTATTACTGTTGCCTGCAAACATGCTTGATCATCTGAGGATGACTGCTGCAATCAATAGGATCAATTAAGCTGTAATTGATCCTAAGCTGTAGCAAAAAAAAGCTGTTTACGAATAATCACTAAAACACAGCTGCAATTTCAAGAGCTAGAGATATCTTCCACACTTATATGTTTACATGAAATTAATTAATCAATATAACATTTAATTTTATTCCCTGGACTAGAGTTAAAATAGAGATCACATCACAACTGTGAGACAATTCTTTTTGGAAATTCTCACCATTTCCTGGGCAACATTCTCTGCGACCTCCTTCTCCAGGTCAAATGTGAACTCTATTGCCCCGCTGTCCTTGTATTTTCCTTTGAGCTTCTTGGGGTCCTCAACCCAGAGCCGCAGCGCAATTGATGACTTTTTCCCATCATCCTCTTCTGCCAGCTCCACTCGTACACCTGTGTCCTCTGCAAAGAACGCGTGGTTGAGGAGGTCTTTGATGGAGTACCTGAACAAAAACAAATTTGACAAAAATGCTAACAATGAGGGCTTCAGCTGGAATCACCTGGCAACTGTACTATACACACACACCACCCAAAACATCAACAATGACCAACACAGTAAATACTGGTGTTAAGGTCACAACTCCAAATGGGTCACACTCACACTGCACAAAGCCTTGTACACATCTAAGATATTTTAAAAAGTACAATAATTACAAATTTCGAATTTAAATAAATAAACTACCAAACACAACTGCAAACAGGAAGTAAGTCTTTGTACTGCCTAATGAATTTTTTAACGCTAATCTAAATTTAATGACAGACAGCACACTAGTGATTAATTCACCACTGCACCAGAGTATCACATTATCTGACTGATGCGCAGCCCAAAAGCACGGGGCTGTTTAACCTCCACCCTCCACTCACCTCTCCTCCCAGTGGTGCCGGATGCACTCCCCAATGATCTCCTTGATTTCAGGGACAGCCACCTTACCATAGCTGGCAGGTTTAACGCCCTATGCAGACAAGAGCAAAAACAAGGCTGACATGTTGTAAAATCTGTTATTATATAATCTAAAGTTATTATACGACCCTTTAGAATACTGATGAATGTCCCATTGACTGTGAATAGGCCACTCCAAAGTCAGGTATGTTTGTATAATGTAGTAATACAGTAATCGGTCCTGCACTCTGTCAGGGTTTATCACCACCTCAATGAACATTATTCCGTACATAAGTCAAACAAAGCCTTGAAGCTTCTATTTGGTATGCTGTTTTGTAATGTTACCAGTTCTGTAATTATGTTTTCAAAGTTTACTGGAAAACTGAAAAGAGAAACCCACAATAACAACTGATTGGGGTAACACTTTCTATGAAGCTTGTATTCATGCGACTTTATAAACACATTAATGGGTAATAATGTAGATGTGTTTTTTTGTCTCATATATATATATATACTCACGCTGGTAACTTTGCGGTAGATCTGTGCTGCATTCTGGCACTCAGAGTACGGATACTCAGAGGTAGCCATCTCCAGCATGCACATCCCAAATGCATACACGTCCACAGCTTCATCATAGTGCTCCTCATACATCTCAGGAGCCATGAACTCAGGTGTACCTGACAAACACATTCACAAAGGGTCAGAAGAGCCAAACACAAAATTTTTACTTTTTTATTGACCTAGTTTAACTTAGACAAGCCATTGGAACACAATGATATACGTCAAAAGTAAGACAAAATGCATGAGGCACAGAAACAGGGTAGGAACATGGATGCAAGTGGGATACGTGCAAGAATTAAAATCATTCCTAATTTTATAGGAATGCTTCATCAAGATTTTTAAAAGACCAACTTATTTCTAAGTGTTGACGTGAGCACATCAAGTCACATATTAACCTACTCTCTAAAAACACTCTCAACATTATAGCTAATTGACTACTTGTGATTCTTTCTTCAAGGAAATAACCATTTAGGTATTGTATTAGCAAAAATGTATGTGTGTTGTAGAGGAGAAAACAATCTGTCCTACCAATCACACTCTTTGCAAATGAAGCTCTTTTGAGTGTCGCCAGACCAAGATCACCAATCTTCACTGAGCCCGTGGGCCCCGTGATAAAGATGTTGTCACACTTGAGGTCCCTGTGGATAATGGGAGGGGTCCTCGTGTGAAGGAAGTGGAGGCCCTTGAGAATCTGCCTGCACCAGCTCCTCAATACCTTGGGCTTCATGACCTTAAAGCGCTTCAAATAGCTGCAAAAACATTAGGGAAAGGTCTCACAACATCAACATCTCAAATAACATTAATTACTTTAAAAACACCCTGAAGACAACATGTTCATGTCAATGACACTTGACAGATGCTTTAACAACACATTAAAAACTAAATACTTGGCTACATTTTAAAATATTACAAAAAAGTTTTGACAAAATGTATGCCTAACTTGCATTAACTAGTAATAGCCATAGTAACAATTAATCCATACACAGTATCTATGTCCATCTATCTGAAAATAATAAACAGTGAATTTGCAATGCTTCTTCTCCCTGTATTAATACCCTGTTACAGTTTTTAATTTAGAATCCAGACCTGCTGCATAAAACATGCAAAAAAAAAAAACAGATCAGAGGTGAACACTCACGTCTTCAGTGTTCCTGAAGTCATTAGCTCTGTCACAAGGACAATGCACTTCTTCCCTTTCACAGGTGACTCCCAGAAGTCATAGAATCGCACAATGTTGGGGTGCTGGAGCCCCTTCAGCATCTCAGCTTCCTCCTTGAATCTCTGTCTCTCGGCTTTGGACAGCTTGCGATCCTAGTACAGATGACAAAATGCACTTAGAGCCCATCAATACACAGTATGACTCATCTAATGACTTTGACCCGGACGTCAAAAAGAGAGCTGATCTGGTGTTCTGAATATTATCTATTATCTAAATTATGAGGTGTAGTACCTCTATTAGCAGACACAAACAAAGATTTTCTGCTGTAGTCCGCTAGTTAGCTAGCATGGCTTAACCAGTTGCCGAGATTTAACCACTGTAACTACAATGGAGTTTCTATTTTAATAATGATTCTTCAGAGAAAACAAATTCAGATAGTGATGACGTGGGGTACATTAGTGAAAATGTGGTTATCAGTTGGTATTATTTAGGTTGGTTTGCTAAACCTGTGGTGTTTGGTTAAGTTTGTCACCTGCGCAAATTTGTCACTTACTGTGATTACAAATATTGGTATTCTTTGCCAGTTATTTCATTCTATTTCTAATTTATTAAGGTTTGATGATGGTGTGTGGTGTCTAAGTAGTTTTTTTTGTCAACCTCAACTTCGTTGTTATCAATGTTATGTGTTGACTACAATTCATTTTCTGTCCTTTGTGGTGCTGTGTCCTTGTCTAGCCCCACACATGTTCCTCATGTTCAACACCTTGCTAGTTTTTCTTGTTCTTGTTCACTGTCCATTACGATGATGTTTGCATTACTGAAGACATGCATGCCAGGACTAACCTCTCTGATTCCACCCATGGTTAACCTAGACTTTCATATACACGTACCTAAGAATTATCCCATACACAGTTATCTAACAATAGTTCTGGTTATGACCTTTGGTGCAGTCTTTCTGAATACTCCTTTACAAAGTACAGATGTCTGGCAGAGGGATTTTCATGTCCTGCAGACTTTTGTAACCTGTTGTGCCTACAGGTAAATTTAATGAGAATATAGCCTTTTTGATTTTCATCCCACAGAATCACCCCTTCTAATTGTCCCACATTGTCCCACTGTCACCCTGGCTCCTGTTGAAAATTAGTCTGTCTAATACTTCAGTAATTTAGCCCTCATCAAACCCACTGTGCTGAGGTATGTCACTGGTGCATGCATTTGTGATTGTGTCACTACAAAATCTAGAGGGAAAAGCCCCCATCAACACACAAGACATTCTACTCATGTTGTATACTTGTTGTAACTGATAATATTTTCACTCAAGATAATATAGGGGACTTAAAACAGCCATGCTGAAGGCCTGTGTTGGCAACAGACGTGTTTTCGGACAGGATGTCTGAGTGACGTCACAGCAGCCTGCCATGGGAACAACTCTGTGTAGACACACAGAGCCCGTAGCTCAGAACATGCGGCATGATTTGTGAGGAATGAGAGTAAATTGTCATTAGGTGATATGTATGTGAGATATTGTATGTCCTTTCTGACTGTTAACAATATTTGCAATTAGTATTTTTAGTAGTATATCTATTATATTTTAACAATGTTATTTATCTACTTATGTTGCACTGTAGTCTAGCGTAGCAATCTGCACTGCACGAAAAGTGGATTTTCAGCAGTAATCGGGACTGCAAATTGTTGTGGAAGTTCAGGTTTATGACTGCACACGGCAATTTGCAGGCAACACCAAAAACCACTGCGAATTGTCGGAAACTGACGTGGACCTTGCTAGATTAATTACTGTGTATGTCATTAGCAATGGCCAATGTTATGTAAAAAACATACACAAAACTATTTATTTCAACAATTAGTTTTAATAAGGCTTTGCCACAAAGGTAAAATATGCATTCCATGCAAACAACATCACAGTCTCCTACCACTGTGCATAGTGGCATGACTCTAGATGTGTGAGAAAGGGCACGTGTGGGTGTGAGTGAATCTGTGTAGTGTCTCATGATTATCTGTGTGCACTATGTACCTCTGTGGTTTTAATAGTGTAAGCAGGTACTATTACGTATCTGTCTTGTCCATACTGTGTTCTAACAGTTGCATCTATCACCAATTGTTCCCAGTGAAACATTGCCTCGTCTCATGTACTGTGTATACAGCTGAAACGACAATAAAAACCTACTTGACTTGATTACAGTGACCTTTTCTTTGGTCTTGCTTAAATGCACAGTGGATGTGTTAACCAAAGCAATGTGCTCATTAGGCAGAAATGATGCTGGGTATGACATGTCTGTTCCCTGCAGGCTACAAACTTCTATTGACTTTCCATAAAAATGTCTGTCCAGATAGGGATAAAGCCAGGAAATGTTTGAATGCAGAACCTTCTGACACAACATTAACAACGAGAAAAGCACTCAAGAGTTTTTTTTTTATTTAGTTAATGATGAAATGACTTCCCATGTTAATTTTCCGATTTTTTGTGCGGTAACCAATGATCCAATTTTCAACAAAAAAGTATCACCTGGAAGCAGTGAGAATAGCGACATAGCCTACTGTAAAAATTTCAGACTGATATGTTCATGACTTTTTGAGTTGTTTTGCTAACAAACAAACAAACAGTCAGACAGACAGATAAACACCAAGACAAACATAACCTCCTTGGTGCTAGTAATTATAAACTGTTTTATAATGACTGGTCATAGTTCTGCTACATTAGCAAGGATGGATTCCTCCGCACTAGTTCAATTCAAAGATGCGACTTCCGAGTTCTTTTGTACAGGCTAACAATGACCTTGCATGTGACTGGAGGAATCCGACGAGCCTTCGTCTCATCATGTGCAAGACATCAGACATGTTTCAGCCTAGCCCTCGTCCCATCATGTGCAAGACATCAGACATGTTTTAGTCCTCTATTCAGACCTTTTCCTGTGTGTCTTCACAGCTCAGAGAGAATCTGTAGGCACTACGAACCGGAGCAAGGGTAAGATTTTAAGGAACATGCTTTCATTCTGCTGCATAAGGAAATAGACCTAGGTCTATGTTAATAAATGCGGACCTTAATCGTACATTTTGTTTTTACAGACTCATTACTCATTTACACCTCATAACAAGACCGTGACCTATTTGCTCGGAGCCATGTCTGCAAGTACAGATTTCTACATGACGCTGATAATGATGTCATTATGTGTAAGTAACTTTCACTGTTTTCTCCTTCCTTTAATGTAACTATGTTTTTTAATTCATACCACACTTATAAACCGGAGCAAGGGTAATATTTATGACTGCTGCTAGCGAAGCTAGCGAAAGCACCCACATTGGTGTTGCCCCGACTCTTTCCCCTTTTTTTTCACCCATTTTTTGTCAATGATTGCTGGGACACTGTAACTCTGGGGGACATGAATCTTTGTAGGCATGTAGCCCTAGTAGTTTCTCAGCAAATAGGAGCTTTTGGCCATGAGGGCCCACTCCCCCCACTGTGCCAGTGTCAATCAAAGCAGGGGAGAAGGACAAAAGTTTTTGCTGAATAACTCGATGACCGTTTCATACAAAAACATGACATTTTTCTGATATGTCGGTGTTACAGAAGCGTATTGTATGAGAAGGAAAAAAACATGACGTATTGCAGGGACTGTCGTATGTTTGCTAAAGAAAAGAACAAAACAAACCACTTTGTGGTTGGGACAGATCATTTTAAGGTGGAGACAGTAAAGGACCACGAGGCTGCTCAAAGTCACCTGGGCAGCATCAAGACCAAACTCGCTAAGGCGGCTGCCATTTTAATGCCTTTTTCCACTTCGTTCTCAAGCCCTCTCTATGATGGTCTAACTAATGCAATTCTTTTGTTTGTAGTCTCAAGAGGACACTAATGTCAATGCTGACCATAAGGTAAAGTGCAAGGGCTTCAGCAAAATTGCCTCAGATGGTGACATCCTCAAGTTTCGCTGCTTTTTCTATGACACCATCTACCAGTTGAGCAGTCTTTCCAAGTCACTGCAAAAGTCAGTAGCAACCTTGCCTAAGATTGAAAACTTTATGTCCTCCGCCCTGGTGGTCATGGAAAAGTACAAATCAAGGTATGTCATATTCCTAACTATTTTTATTTTTAGATTGTACTATGTATTTCAGTAACACTGAATTGTTATAAATAAATCACTACACAATTACAGATCTGGGCCTAAGCTGACATCTGTATTGAAAGCTGACACATATGAGGGAATCCTCTTAACACCTACAAATGCTGACAAGCTTAACCAGGCGAGGAGCAAGCTTGTGGACTCTCTCTGCCATTGCATCACAGCTCGCTTTTGTGATATGAGCAGTGATGTCCTGAGGGCCATGCACCTGATCGATTTTCAATATTGGCCAGAGGCTGATGCAAGTGGAGGTTAGTAATGAGGGACCCTGCAGATCCTTAAAATGGGGAAAAATCAAACCATGTAAAAACTATGTAGTTATGTTTCCCCCCCCCTTTTTTGCAGACTTTGGTGATGAAGAATTGGACTGTCTTGTTAACCATTTCCGACCTCCTCTGGGAATAACGTGTGACCCTCATATGACTATATAACTATATACCATCCAATTTAAGATTAGAAGATAACAGATTGCTGCATAGTGTTGCTTTAAATAATTTAAATCAGAATTAAAAGTTGAACGTGTATTTGGTAAATGTATAACTTGCATGAAGTCCTTGAAAATGAAAAAAATGCCGGGAAGCGATGTCTAAATTTGTGATGTCTGTCTGACCCTATAACAGGAACTCTTGAAAAGACCTGGCCTGCTGTCAACAGAGTGTTTCGTTGTCATTGTCCTGATGTCCTTCGTCTGTTTGACTGCTAAGCATTCCAGTGCAACAATGGTAGACTGCGAAAAAGCATTTAGTGTAATGAAACAAGTTAATACAGACTGGCACTCTAGCCTGAAAACTGAGAGACTCTCTGACCTTCTTAAGGTTCAGTTAGGCTCTCCTGACATCAGACTTTGACCCTCACGGACAGTTTACGGTCACGTAGACCAGAGTTAATCCGAAAACAGAAATACAAGGGAGCTAAGAGAGGCACAGAATCATCTGGTTCTGATGAGAGGACAATTATTTGTTGCATTTGTTGCATTTATTTGATGTGTTTATTTGATTTTATATGATGTGAACATGTGTAAAATGGGACTGAGATATAAATGTAAAGTTAAAAAGTTGTATTTTGAGGTAAAAATAAAACAATTTGAAGAAACAGTCATGTCTTATTTTTGTCAGGGAAAAATGGTTAGTTGAAGTTCTGTTTGGTTAGTAAGTTAGAAAATCTACTAACCACATTGGCTGGTAATTTAAAAAGTTAATTAAGAGCCCTGGTGATAATAATGATTAAGATATGGTAAACGCCTGGTAAAACCAACTAACATGTTAAAACGTAGCCATATGGCAAAGCCGATGCATGTAGTGGAGGAAATTATATTCTTATAAATCCATAACGTCTAACAGAGGTTTGACATCACCTGTCAATACTATTAATAAACTCCACCAAGAGCCTAGCTTGCCAGTAGCTCAGGGACAAAGTTGTGTGCCCCCGATACTGTTGTTTCATTCAGTCACAGGTTCAAATCCTATGTACCCTTCTTAACATTTAGCCTATGTTCCTTATTACAATCTCCACCATCACAACATTTTAAGCTGAGTAACGGTGGAATGCTGTTGCTTTCAGTTCCGAATCACTGACCTGTTATACCAATAGAATAAGCATTCCTCCCACATGTATTCTTTTAATATTCACTCAAACTACAGAGTACAGCAATATAAATCCACATTAATCTGCTTGTGAGGCCACGCACATTTTAGATTTATATAATATGACCCCACTCGGTCTTAAACCTGTGCATGTTTTTACTAAATTCCCTAGTTCACGACCATTCTACCAGTTGCACCACTGATAATCACATCGACCTGTCTATGTGGCTCATGACAGTTTCCAACTAAACATACATGATGTAGACACCGGCAAACCTTCTAACCTTCAAACCTTGAAGGCCAACTTCTAATGCAAATATCTCATAATCCTGCGGTTAAAACTCAGCAAAACTCAATCGGTTTGTAAAGGTGATCATAATACTGCTGTTCAAACCATTAAATGTTTAACTCATGCCATATGGTTTTAACAAAAAAAATGACATATTATGAATTGGCCATTAAACTGTTTTAACAGCTGTATTATAGTAAGCTCTTCAAACCGACTGAATTTCACTGTGTTTGTACTGCAGGATTACAAGATATTGGCACTTTACAGTCAAAGATCTACTGCAAGTAAGGCTCTTACTTCACCTCGAGAGCTGTAGTCAGAACTACAGAAAGTTTACTTCGAAGTTTTGCCTTTACTGCAGAAGTATCTCTACTATGAAGGTTTCGCGTAGGAGGTTCTCTTTTACCAAAGTTCTCATTACCACCAGTTGTTGCTTCCAAGGTTTCTCACTACCGAAGTAGGTACTTCCAAAGTTTCTCACTACTGAAGTAAAGTAGGCTTTGAGAAACGCAAGATAGCCTTTAGTGCGGTAGTAACAACAATGGCGGTTTTGGTTGGAAGTAATAACAATGGTAGTGGCTAAGTTAGCAACTTTGCGTTTGAGAAACGCACCCTAAATTTACGTGATGTTTATAATGATGCAATTGTGTGTAAGTAACTTTCACCATGTTGTCCTTCCTTGTTTAATTTTACTGCAACTTGTGTTTTTTATTAATACCACTCTTATTCCATTATTTTCCAGCTGCCTGTAGTGTAAGACATTACGAGGTAGTAGCCTACACAGGAGTTTCAGGTAGCTTACAAACAACATCGCAGGCGGAAGCTGTGAGTTTAGCTGGAGTAGATTGAGAAGAGGGTAAGCTTTATTAGATTAGATCCGTTTTTGGTCAGTGTGACTATTTTTCGGGTGCATTAATGGATGTGCTGTGTCAATACGCATGGCACAGTATTAATTATCTTCATTGGTTGTTTTTTACAGCTGCTGGAAATGACACAGAGTGTGCTAGTCGAGAATAAGGTGAACCTTTGGAAGTGCGCCGTGTGATGAGAAAGATGACATCGTTGAGGGAAGTCAGCCCTTCCAGACACCCCATCGTTTCTCAGCCAGGAGCTAATTTAGCTCTGCGCCACGATGCAGTCGAGATTACAGGCGAATCCGAAGTACAAGGCAACGCATCACAGACGTCTGAGAAATGGACAGAATTCAGACCAAATGCTGCCAGTTACCTACAGCTCCAAGGTGGCAAACAGATACTTTACGGAGCTGTAACTGTATTTTGGGCTTCTTGTGAACTTCCTATTTGTTGCATGGGCAGATCTCCGATACTCTGTACAGTTTACATTTTTATTATTAATAATCTCTTCTCTGAGCTGTGAGAGGTGTGGAGATACGCCATGTTTACAATGAAGTTTACAACCACTTAAAAAAAGAAAAGTAAAGATTTGATGGCATTAAGTGCCCTCAAATTACTCCTGCTAAAGACATTCCAGCCAGAAAGGGAGATTGAGTGAGAGAGAAAGAGAGTTAGAGAGTGGGTGTGCATGTGCACAAGAGAGACAGAGGGAGACAGATAATACTGTGGCAGCTGGGACAGTTACAGGTGGACCAACTGCCATTTTTTAGATTTTTAATTTAATCTCTGATGTCATAATTCCCCTGCCATGGCCTGGATAAAAAATGCCAAGGGAGTCTATGGCAGCCCATAGAACCAACTGGTTAAAAAAAAAAAATTGGCACACCGATTCATGACAGTCCCATGATTCCTTTCACTGAATTTCATCTCAGCACTTAAACCTCTCTGGTGCCACAAACTGGTCAAACTTGGAGGTACATTTAAGCATGTAACTTTTGAACTGTACATTCAATGTTCAAAAACTTGGTATCAGTGGAATCCTTGGGTCATGGCAAGTTGGCTAATTAGCTATCTTCGCTAAAAGTGCTAATTAGCTTACTTAGCTAATGTTTACTAGCCGTGTGTTCCGATGTCCATACTTTCTGCACTTACTGTACTTAGTTTGAGAACGTAGGGTGTTCACATTACGATTTTGGCGAAAAAAAGTGTACTGAAAGGACCCGGATGCTGCCCTCAAAACGGTCAAAACGGTGAGTGTGGATCAAGGTACTTTTTGCACTCAAAGGCCGCCATCTTAGCTACATAGCTGCGGAAGTGACGAATCCAAACAGACCAAACTGAAGAACAAACGAGGAGATTACGTTGCTGACGACGTTGGCGCATTTTTCAGGAAGCTTAGTATTCATTTTGCAATGACTTAAATATGTCTCGTTCTCCGTTCAAAGTTGGCGGGTAATGACACGCGGCGGCAGTCACCATCGGAAATTCCGGTAAGTGCATCACGGAGTATGGAATATGGAACAACACTTACCTGCTGAAATCGGTGTACTTATTAAGTGCAGACAGTGCACTGTGGTTAAGTGTACTCATGGAAGCATGGATATCGGAACACACCATAGCAGTTATGTTAACAATGCTAACTAGATAACTCGGCTAACTTGGCTAATGTTTGTTATCAGTTATGTTAACAATGCTAAGTAATTAACTGTGCTGTTAGTGTTATATCGCTAACTCAGCTAAAGCTATTTAGCAATTATGCTAAAAATGCTAATTATGCTGAAATTTTTACTTCACTGACTTAGCTAATGTTTGTTGCCAGCTATGCTAAGAAGGACTGGTGAAGTTGTCATTAGGAGGTACATTTATGCATGTAACTTTTGAACTGTACATCCAGTTTTCAAAAACTTGGTATCACTGGAATCCCTGGCTAATTCCAAGTTCAAAGAACCCTATAATGCCAATTTCTGCACATATTTGCTCATATGATCATGAACCTTGGAACCATGGATTTTCTGGCCAATCGATTTTCATTTCATAAATCAGAATGAATAAAGAAACAATAAAGAATATTTCACATTTTTGTTTGACAACAGAAAAAACTGAAAACGCAGATCAACTGGACTGGAACTGTTGTTCGTTTATTCAGAGTGTGACACTCCTAAAGTGTTCAGAGCGCACTCTGGACACTCCAACCGAAAAGAAAAAGCAGCAGAGTGTGACGTCACACTAACTGGTTGTATCGCTGGTTCATCCAGCTGTATGCTAACACATGCTAAAATATTGATTTTACTGTCTCACAACAGTATCATGGTGCAGTTTCTGCACCATGTCGAATGTACAGTCGAATGTACATTATATTCATTACAGACATCAAGCTCAAAAGTGAGAGGAGCAACATCTGAATTAAACATGAAAAGTACCTTTTTCCTTCGGGGCTATACTAGGACTCGCATACAGATTAAGATGCATTTTGGAATTTTGGGGGTTATTTTTGTTGTCTGTGATTCCATGTATGAAAAATACTGATGAAAACAGACAATAACTTGATCTGCGTTTTCAGTTTTTCTGTTGTCAAACAAAATCGTGAAATATTCTTTATTTTTTGTTTATCCATTCTAATTTATGAAATGAAAATCGATTGGCTAGAAGATCCACGGACCCAGGTCCAGACACAGGTGCCAGACAGTAGGAAGGAGACTTTGTAGAGCTAAGACCTTTACCGTCCTATTTAATCAAATGGGGACGAGTGATTACATCATTTCAATTTCTTTCAACTGATTCGGCAAGTGCAGTTTTATCAAGAGAGGCCTTGTTGAAAAACTAAGACAAACAGAGGCTAAGTAGCACTGAGGTAAGACGATGCACACAGAAACTAAATAGTATCAGATATGTAAGGGGCAACGGTCATTTTACTTTTCCAGCGGTCATTGCACAAAAATATTTGACCTCCGAATGTCAGATTGGCCCATTCAAAGTCAATGGGATGTTCATCAGCATTCTAAAGAGCTGTATAATAACTATCTAATTAAGATGCCTAAACCATACAGGCCATACAAAAACATCATGGTCTATACCCAAAATCTTTGTTTCCTGATTTTTTTGGCCTATTTTATTTTGATATCTTAATTTAGTACAGATATCTGACACTATGTAACAGTGTGCAATCTCTACTTTCCTTGTATTTGTATTGTATTTTGGAATTATGCATCAGGCAAAACACTGCATTAAGACGTAGGCGCAGACACCACTTCTGCCTCCTTCAACTGAGGTGGAGTTGCAAAATAAATGGGCACACACACACACACACACACACACAGCCAGTATGCCTCCTCCGGTTGGTCTTTATCTGTCACCCGGTGCCAAGGTGTGCAAACGATACTCCAACAGGATGTGTGTGATCAGTTGGTTGCCTTCCATTCTTCTGGAGCACCGCTCGAGGTGATTGAGTTCCTTGGATCAATAGCCTGGCCCCCAGTGCTCATATTGCTGTTGTATAAATACAATGTGCTGATGGAGAGAGGGAGGGAGCTGAATCTGTCCTGCCCCCCACCCCCAAGCAGAAGCCTCACCCAACCCCACACTGCTGCGTCATCCCCCTATGACAATTAAAAAAAAAGACTTGAGACAAGCCACGCGACATGTCCTGCAGGAAAATCTAAAGTTAGGCTCAGAGAAATCAAAGAATGTTTTTTTCAGTTATGCCCCTAGCAGAGATCTGTAGTCTCATGCTAAGGTAATTAGCAGAGGAAACTTTCTGGTCAATCAAAAAAGAAATATAAAGCTACATTTGGCATAAGTAAGCATAAATAAGCTTTGTGGTCCTCCATGGGCTGTAACCACATTATGCAATTTTGCAAAAGCCGGTTGCTGAGCTGTAGTTCTAATGAGACAGAATGAATAAGAAAGACAATTCCGCTTACAACCTGTAGGGTGACCAAAGACGAAAAGTGCTTTACTGTACATAGCCTGACATATATTAAAAAAAAAACTCATCATACAAGCACATCATGCACATAGTACTATTCTATGAGTATGCCTGCACTAACCCCACAATTCAGTCATCAGCAGCACCCCCGAGGTACATTACAAAAGGCAATTCAATGATCTATTCTGTTCCAAAACCCATAGTGCCCAGAAGCCACATTACCTAGCACAACCAGACATGTTGCCCCACATAACCTCTGCAGTTGGCAGAGACACAAATGTAGGACAGGGGCTTTATACAAGCATATCCACATAATCAGCGCGCACAGCAAACGTGTAGGCAGGACATGTCTGCGTTCAGTTTGGACAGCCCATGAACAGGGCAACTACTATACAACGAAACACAAAAGACAGTGAAAGAGTCTTCTATCTATATTTATAGATCTATGTTAAACTCAATCCCTTAGGATGTCTTAGGATTTTGTCTATATCTATGTTAAGCAGATTTATATCTACATTTGTATCATTACTTTAAGCTCTTTATATCTACTTTATATCTACATTTGTGTCTGTCTACCTGTATATCTACTTTAAGCTCAATTACATAGGTTTTCTTTTTTGTCTCTGTCTATATTTATATCTTCAGTATGTTAAGCTCAATTTCATAGGTTTCCTGAAACATAAATTGAGATTTTTGTCCCAGGATGCCGATGCAATTAAGTGATTAGTCACTGGGCACTGGGTGAAGTTGCAGCTTCTGCACAAAGGACAGATTATTACCCCTCCCTTTTTAGGGTGGAGCCTACTGCGACTGCTTCAGTGGAGAATCAGTGCACCCAGCAAACGGGGCCTTTGGCCAAGTAATGCAAAAAGCCAAGAGCTGCACCAGCCAGGAGAAACTGATGCATTTATTTGCAAAACCCTCCATAGCAACAGGAGACAAATGGCAGTCCTAACATCTGTAATCTCTCAGACTAGGATTTCCTTTTACTGTAACACTTATTCACGTTTCCATTCTAACAGCTGAAATTACTGTAAGATGAGGACTAACAGCATCTACGAGGACTAACAGCATCTAGTCAATAGCCAAAAGAAATTGAGCTGGCCTTATCCTTAAACAACCCCAATTCTCTCAGGGAGCCTCGAGTATGAGCATGTGCTTGTCTCTCTCTCTCTCATTTGCTCTCTCTCTCTTTGTCCTCTTGCAGATTTAGAAGGCCGTGTCAGCACTTCCCTCTCTCGTCCAGACCCAGACGGACCTACAAGAGTCTGTGTGTAGTAAGCGTGCAATAATTCAGACCCAGCTCAGGTCCCAGCATCAGCCCATTCACATCACTTCAAATAGACACACACACTGGCAGAATGTCAGGAAAAAGCCACACATTAACAAGTCTGGTTTACCACTTGCAAACACCGGCTTGGTGAGCTGTTTCCATATACATTTCCACATGTTACATGTTTCTGCAGAGTCCTGTGCTATAAGGTGCACTGCACACAGTGACATGCACACAGTGACATGCAAGACTGTGAAGCCTGGTGGTGTCATACACACAAGTCACCAATTCCCTCTTAGGCATCAAAGGCCAAGGTCTTGACTACTACATAGCAACCAGGAGTGCTGAGTCATCAGACTGACTCCATCATCATCACCTCCATTTCAGAGCTCCAGAGACGCTGTGGGTGCCTGCTGCCTAGTTGTGGGCTCCAGGAAGGAGGAGGATGGGTGCAGAATGAGGAGTGCAGAGGCAGCCGCGGATGCTGCATTTGCACAGTACAACAGCTTACACTCTGTTGTAAGAATGTACAGAAATGCTCTGTACCAATACGCATGCAGTCTGCAGCAGAATAAAGAAAATGTATGAGGTGGTATGACATCTAAAGATGATTTTTAAAATTGTGCAACCCAAAGGGTTTCGTTTTTTTTTCGTAATTAGGCATGTTATACTTTAGGGTTTTAAACATTCTGCACTACAACACATTCCTCTTATTACTCCTTATACTAATACCTCAAATTATCTTTAGGGGTTTGGTCTTGGTATTGGTGGATTACAGGTTTGTCATGTACGAATATGTGGGTGGGGGTGCTCTCCTGCACCTTCATGCACAGCAGAGCCTCTGAGCACAGCATCTAAACCCACATTGCTCCAGGAGGGCTGTACCTAATTCACTGAAAGTCGCTCTGGATAAGCTAAATGTAATGTAATGTCATCTAACCACATCGAATTACAAACATACAGACTGGTTCAAAATACAAATGATGTAACTCAAAAAAGGATTACTATCACTCTAATTTCCCATTTCTCCATGACGGCAGGCATGGCCGCACAGCAGGCCTGAAGTGGACTGAGCCCAACATCTGGAGCCATTTCCTCTCTCAGCAGAATTGAGCCTTACCCAGTAGACCTGCTCCTTTCCAGGGACGAGTGACAGATAGGCTGCTTGTCAGGTGCTCCATCACTCCTGGCACTAACACCCCTCCCCCACTAAAATCACTGTCTCTGACCCAATCTCAGCATTTACGCCCCCACAGCAGTACTTCCCGCTGGGAATTTGTTGGTTAAAGCGGTGCTTGTCCAGGAAGGTGGAGGGTTACTGTTGAGAAGCAGAGAGAGGCATGCGTTGTCAAGGTGGCAGACTTGATCATAAAGCCCTGCAGAGCGCTTCTGTCGCACAAAGATCAGTGCCCAGTTTTCAGTCTCAGGTTCCTATAACCTTCTCTATCAAATTATCAACAGTGTGATCTCTCAGGACCATACACAAGCACAGATAAAACTGGTGCCATTAACTCCATCGACCCTCCAGTTCTTCCCTCTGGTAACTCTGTCACACATTACGAGCTCTGATGAGCCAACCCCACCCCTGATCAACAAAAGGAAAAGTCCACCATCATCTCTTTGTGTTGTGTGCAAAACACCCTGGTCAAATGTGGGTTTCACAGTCTGTCTTGCGAATAAATGTGAGGCAGCCGTCTCATTACTGATGTTTGTTCTCATTTCAAACTAATTCAAAACATGTTAGCACTGCTATAATATATATATATCCAAGATAATTCATATTATGTAAAGGCATTTAAGATGTGAGATTTCCAGATGTCAGCAGTGTTTTCTCAAAGGGAACTATGATGTAATCCAGTGTTCCTTCAGGTCTATTCACCCTTCTAGAATACACTCAGTAGTAGAGCATATGGCTATATAGACTGGGCCCAGGACTGCACTAACCATGAACCATCCCCATGCTGTAAAAGTACTACTAGCTAGATATGGAGCATGGCTTGTCCTCCCCCAATCCCACCCCCTCGCTTTTACCAACACTAAACAACAGCCACACACCCTACACACCACTCTGGGGATCGCTGGCACAACACTGAGACAACAGAGTGAATCGGCAACAACCCTCAGCCTCAGCAGAGATTACTAGCTCACTCCTCTGCCCTTCCCCCCACACACGTGGACACCACCAAAAGGGCGCGGCCATATCTCTGCCAGTTATAAGGTTATTTCTAATGCTCAAACAGACACCACTGACCATCCAGGGTAGCCTTGCTACAAAGGTGACAAAGTGTGGGACTGACCACTCAGGGCCACAACAGTAGTCGGGGACTTAGCAAGCCAGATGATGCATGAGAAATGTATACAGGAAGATGGCCCATAGAAACTGCTTGTGCATAAAGCCCACAGTTGTGTGCTACAACCCTGCCTTAGGTGTAACCAATATTAAAAACACTCACTGCAGCAGGACCAGCTGCTGGTCTGGAAAAATCCACTCAGCAAACGTCCCTCTGCAAATGTAGATGTTATTCTTCTAGTGGAGGTCACCCAATAAAGGTCATTGCCTATTTATGACTCCTTTCTTAGCTATTCTGACAGGAATATGAATACTGTTAGGCAAACCCTGTGGTCCTGACATGTCAAGGGGGGTGTCAGCACCAGTAATAGGCCGTCCTAAGGGCTCATTCACAACAAACACTCTCCGTATACAGCGCGTGTCCGTTTTCTGTCCGTACAATATGTTAGTGATAGAATACGCTCAGATCACGCGTGCGGTGTGGATAGTCTAATTTGTTAACATGCATTCTAAACGAATACGGACAGAAAACAGGCATGCACTGAATACGGAGAGTGTTTGGTGTGAATGAGCCCTAAGGCATGTTTGCTTTTTGAGTGAACAGTTTACAGCTGGATGGACACAAACCCTCCCACTTGCCTCAGCATCCTGAAGTAAAAAATCCTCTGCTCTTAGACATAGTTGGATAGCAGCTATGCTCGCTCCCTCGTAAGAGGTAGGAGCAGAGTGGTGGTTGGAGGAACACTGTGAGCTGTGTTTGGGATGCTGAGCCTTATTGGCTCTGGGTTCTTCCACTGTCCTGACCTGATCCTTGCGGCCCAGACCCTCTGGGGAACACATCCGGTCGTGCAAGGATATCAGCAAACAACCACACAAAAGAAACCTGATGCCATGCCTCTTTTATTTCTACTCTCCTTGAGTTGAATTTGGTTGACTAAGGTTTCAGAGACCTTTCATCTGATCTTGTCTCCTCTGTAGGGTAATTGAAGAACATGTCAGTGCTGAGACACTGGCACCTGCTAGCTTCATTAGCGAGGCTCCGTAGGCCACACACATACATTCACATGCACAGATAAATAATTTACCAAACCTAAGAGATAGTCATGTACTTTCCGGATGTATTTTACCAGAGCGGTCTTAAATAATGACTTAGTGGAAACCTGCAAAAGCAATTGAGTGTCTGAGTGAGCATGGACATTTATGAATCCCTCAAAAATATACACATTTGAACACTGCCAATTACACAGTGAGGACTAAAACAGTGACTAAATTAAATAAAATTGTAATTAGACCTACATAGATTCGTGAATAATGATGAAACAGTAAGCCAATAGAACTTAAATGATGTGAATACTTTGAAACCAGTTAAAGGTCTGGTTATGTTCATGGACTTGAGGTTTGTTTTATATGAACACAATTTTACTAATAACGATGTTATACATTTTTGTTTATTATACAGGACTTACCTGAAGTTCACACCAAGCCACTTCAACCCATGTTTCGGTGTCTAAGCCCTTGTAAACAGTTTTAAAGGAACCTCTTCCGAGCTCTATGTCAAACTTCAGGAACCTTCCGCTAGGTGATGTAGAAACTGCCTTCATCTCGGCTTCCTCCTCATTTTCATCACTCCCCGCTTTCCTGCTGCTTTTCAACTGCTCCGAAGAGATAGTCTCCGTCTTCTTCTCAGCTTGACTCCTGTCTCTCTCATCCTCCGCGGTGTAACTTTCTGTACCGCTGCCTCTGTGTCCCACCTGGCTCTCGGTGCTCGAGGTCTCCTGGAAGCCCACACGCGCGACTCTGGTCCTGTCCACAATGGTGCGTAAGTGAACGCTAACGACCGGGCTGCTAGTATCACATTCTGACGCATCAAACGTTTGATCCTCCGACTCTGAGAACCACAAACTCCTTCGTATGAACCTCTGCCGGACCAGTCCACGGTAGTCCGACAAGGGATACGCGCTGGGATCACTTGACCCTCTTAGCGCTGCACCAGGGTCCATGTTCATATTGCTATCATCACCGTTCATGTAAATACCAGAGTGTGAGCTCATGTCAGAGTCTAGGTTAGGAACAGAGGAGAATGCGCATCCTAGAGGCGGCTCTGAGCCGGACCCTGGCCCCGAATCCATCTCATGTGATTTTTTAACACTTATCTGTGACATTCAGTGGATGCTTTTATCATTGGTCGTCCAGAGCCGGAGGATAGAGGATACCTGCAACGTCCGTCTGCTCTGACGCAGTTTGGCATCATTTGCAGGCTATCCTGTCAGCGAATTCACATCAATTAACCTGCAGTTTTTTCCTCATTCCAAGTCAGCACCAACGACAAAACGACCGACAGCGTTCATCTCCTCCCAACTGAGCTATAATTCCACACAGCTGGTTGAAATAAGTGTTAAGGACTGTTGCATCAACATCTTAAAATGGCATTGGGGATTTTTACCGACCTCTAGTCCACGTGATAGGCCTAAACTTGACACTTCAATTTTTGTAATAATCCAAAGAAAAGTCGTTTGTTCCTTCCATTTCCGTGCATGGACTAGCTTCGCCGCTACCACAGCCGTTGTTGACAGAGGTGGTTACGTCGCTCATTAATCCCCCAGACAGCTCGTCTTAAAACTATCAAGTGCGCAACTGTGAACCGACATAATCTCAGTTGCAAGCGTCGTACTTACATAAAACCAATAATGTAATCCACACAATTACGTAATTCTGCATCGCAGAAAGTTAGACAAACCCTTTGTTTATACGTGTACATCTGGCCGACATCCCGTTGAGCTGATGCGTTGATAAGATTATTCACTCACTGCGGCAATGCTTCTCTCCGTGTATAAACCGTTGCCAATCTTGACAGCACCCGGCTAGGACTAAAAAGACTTGTTATGTATATGTACTAAATCCTAACGATGATGACACACGGCCTTGCCATCCTTATCTTTTTAACACAAGGCCCCACGCCCCTAGCAACAATACGCATCCAATGAAGGCGCAGGTTTCAGTCGTACCTTCACACTCTGAGACTGGGGTCGTCACGGACCACACCACATGCAGCGTCCCGCCCAACCCCTGCGTGACGCCAGGGCTGCTGAAGGACGCGCATCGTTGTGCAGCACATCCCTGTACAGACGCGAAAGCACAAGTCAGGGGAAAGGTAACGGAGACACGATTGGTCGTCGTTAAACGAAACAGGTTATGATGGCACCTCTTCAGAAAAAACACTGACAGTTACCTATGGACTAAGCTATATCAGCTTTGTCAAACAGCATATAGACCAATAGGCTGACTCTTTTCGGCGATTAGTTGGTTAGGCAAATTAATTATGCAGTGTGCATGTCTTTAATCTTTAAAAGCACACGCTCTGTGTAGGACAGATAAATGATACATGACGGTGCTATTTTCTCTTTTCCTCCTCGTGGGTCAACTGCTCCCTCTACTGCATTTCAGGGTTCGTAACTTTCCGCGCGCATTCTGGAGTTTTCTCTCTCTATCTTTTGACTGCAATTTGGAGGCAGCCTCTATAATTTTGTAATCCTGATATCATTTACAGCTAACGGAATTATTGGAAGAGTACCTAATTTAACTGATCTCTGAAATCATTCTATTTGTAGCAATGCCGATCTAATTGAACTTTCTCTGACAGACACTGTCGCTTGCTGTAGCTTTCTAGTTAATCTGCATTTTCATGTGGTTCGAGTAATGGAGTTGTTCTTTTTCCTTTTTTGTCATTGTTCTGTACAAAAGTATTTGGGTTATAAATTGAACAGGAATTATTTTTATGTTTATTTTTATAATAATTATTATATAGGCTGCTATTGCTTTACTACCGAAATTAAAGACCTTTTGATAACATTTTGCTATAGTTTAATTTCTCCTGACTGCTGTGAAAACATGCCATTTATCAAGCAGCCACCTCTTCCTCTCTCTCTCTTTCTCTCTCTGCATTTTCAACCAGATTTTTTAGTAGTTGAATGTGATTAACTAGTATCATATGAAAGAAGTTCCAATATGACAACAAATTCAATGTAAATTAATAAATACCATGTGAAATGAACCTACCATGCTAGTTTCATTTGAAACGGGAGTGGATTTTTTTTGAAAAACTCCAACACTGTGCCTACGATACGAAACAAAACGCAAATTCACCAAAGAGGTTCTATATGAAATTGACTTATAACCGCGCCCCCTTGTGGTCGATTTCCTCTATATGAAATTCACTTATAACCGCGCCCCCTTGTGGTCGATTTCCTCTAAATTTGCTACGTTTCTTCTATTCATCATTCATCAGTGTAAATTATCCCATTGAGTTTCATTGCGATCAGCCATTATAACGGGAATATATTGGCTACTGAATTTTGATTGGATGTTTGGTGGCCATTTTGGAAAAGAAGCCACTTGTCACACCACACAATGTATTCAAATGGGATACAGTATGACATGTTTGTTTTTGGTATGTTGTATTTGGAGCAAACAGTGTGCGAAAGGCAACAGCCACCTTTGCCTTATTTGCACAGTAAAAATTTTGTGCAACTGCAGATTGCATGAAGCCAATATATGTGTATTTTCTTACATTGTTCAAGTTGTTAGCACACTTGTCTATCACCAGTTCAATTAAAATTAAATGAATCTCACACATTTCCATCACTTTCATCAGCTCTTACCAGTGTAGCCTGTCAGTGCCATGGGCCAGTATGGAGGCAGCCTAGAATGGACTTCATAACACTCCGCAAGTAGTCTGTTCACTTAATGTAACGGAATATCAACAACTAGATGTACCGCATAGCGAGAAATTGTGTGGAAATGATTTCCTGGAAGTGGGCATGGATGTGGGTTTTGAATAAATGACATTGTGTGTGTTTGTGTAGTGTGTAGGAGTGATTTGTGAAAGAAATAGGCAAAATGAGATTTTGTACAATTACAGCGCCCCCTATGGGTCCAATTTTATGGCATGTACTGTGCTTTTAGAGGGCTTTGTGCTGATCGTGCATGACGTATTTTGTGCAGTTCCCACCTTCTCAGTCCAAGATATTGGCAACTCAAAATCCCAATTTTTGCATTTACCCATATCACTAGGTGGCGCTATGCTTCACCTTGGGGGCCAAAAGCTTCTAGTCGATCAAAAAGTTCTAGGGCTACATGCCTACAAAGATTCATGTCCCCCAGACTTCCAGTGTCCCGGCAATCGTTGACGGACATTTACTGGAAAAAAAAAGGAAAAAAGTCGCGTCAACACTATAATGACCGCTTTCGCTAGCTTCGCTAGCGGTGGTCATAATAAGTGATACATTTTGGGAAGAGATAAAATTTTAAAAAATCATTAAAAGTGGAACTGAAATGGAAATGAAAGTAAAGGTGATATAACAGATCTGTTATCTCTCTTTTTATTGGTATGACACGTAAAACTGCTGAAGTAGTTAAAAGGTAAAAAAAAAAACAGTGATTTAGTTTGTTGATTTTGTTACATGGGTGCAGCCATCTTTGATTTCAACATTCCATTACATCACTGACATGCAGAGATGGGTGTATATTTGTCGGTAACGTGGTAGTGTAAGTTCATTATTCACACTACAGTTCCTAATAGTGTGCATGCTGATTACTGTACACAGATATCTGAGACGGATCCAATGACCCTCCCCCAAAACCCTCAGGTTCTTGTGTAGTGGATGCCACCTAACACAGCTCGGCGTACAATCTTAGTAAACCTCCCTCCTGACATCTCAAAAAGATACACTTCTGATTGAGCTAATAGCCCAGCTTTTTGCTCACTTGGTAGCGCGTCTTTCTCCCATATCGGAGTTGCTGTGAGGTTGCGGGTTCGAGACTGAGTCTGGACTGCACAGGAAGATCTTGGTTACAGTGGTGCTGTAATCCCAGATGGGAGTGAGGTTTAGGGTGGTGAGTGTAACGGATGGCAGCTAGCACAGCTCGGCATAGAACGTTAGTACACCTCACTCCCGATGCCTCAAAACGATACGCTGACTGAGGTAATAGCCGAGCTTTTAGCTCACTTGGTAGCGCGTCTGTCTCCCATACCGGAGTTGCTGTGAGGTTGCGGTTTCGAGGCTGGGTCTGGACTGCCCAGGATGACCTGAAGTCATGAAGTTGCAAGACATGTTCACATGCACCTGTCAGTGATTCTTAAAATTCAGGGAAATGACAAAGCCATCTATCATAACTTTCAGGGGGTGGAGATATGCTCATTATTTTTCAATATATTAAGAGTCGGTGCCGAAGTTAAAGTGCACTGGCTTAGGGAAGAGGAGAAGGGAGAAGGCGTGAGGAATCAGCTGGTTGTAGTGCTTTACTCCATGATGGGGGGCCAGTTGCACGGAATCAAAAACCTGCTGCCTCCTACAGCAGTGTCGCTGAGAAGGAGTTGTTTGCTTTTGATGAGAAGGAGGGATACACAGCTTCCTTCAACTCTGACACAGAAGTAACATAATATTTGAAGTTGAGGTCAGACAGAGGTCAGAGGTCAGTCTTTAACCATTTCCCTCATATAAAAAGTATATGAAATTTAACACAGCTACCCCATATAGTGCGCCAGTCGAGGGGCTATTCAGCCTATATGGTCTCGCACTAAAGCCTAAAATAAATTGGTTGTCAGGTAAAACATTTGAAAGACTTCTCCTCATGCTGTATGGTTATCGCTTTAATAGGGAGTTAACAAAGTGTGTTACTTTCCATAAGGAGGAAAGGAGGAAAGTAATGTAGAGAGTAATGTGTAATGGATTACCTTTTTAAGTAATGACCCCAGCACTGCTGGCATGGTAGTCTACGACATTTTTGACAGCTACCTGACAGCTAGCTAATAGAGGCTACTGACAGCTGGAACCAAATGTCAACCTAGAACTAGAGGGGGTCATACTGCATTTTCCCGGGCTGCAGTAATAAGCTGTACAAAACCAAATCAGCCGGTTGTGATATTCATTGTCACACTGTTTATTAGAAGTAACAGTACGTGTAGGTGTTCCTTTTGACACAGTGTCAATCACAGCAACATATGACACTACAGTATATTCTCTCTTTCGATAAAGCATTACCCTGATAGTGTCAGTCAAGTACCATGACAGAGTGCTTCATGCAATCACTTGTTATCCAAAGTAATTGCGCCAATGATGTGCAAAGTGAGCGCATCAAAAGAGATATACAATAAACACATGCGTAATTCACGTGCACAGTACACAATATTAAAAGGTGTAAACACTGATATTAATTGCATCACTTGACTTAGGTAGCTTCCTGTAGCCTCCACTCAATGTTGTTGCTTTGCTGGTTGTGCCTCTCCTCAGCATTTCCAAACAAATTCCTCCAAGGTGGTTTCAAAAGTGGAATAACATAGCAATTAACAAATAATATTAAGCAAGCAAAAAGCAGCACAAACAAGCGTTTGCCTGGCGTACTAAAGTGCAGGTCCTATGAAACCCTTCTAATCTCACTGTTAATACGTTTTTGTTGAAAACTAGATACCCATATGCAATGACTTCGCAAATAACAAGAATTTCGTAATATCAAGTGAACCCTAGAACTCTAACCCTAGATTCTTTCTTCTAAAAAGTAAACATTTCTGCCGATAAGTTTGATTTCGGCTGTAATCGGTGCAATTTTACAACCTAAAAGCAGGCAAAAACCTGTGCCCTCCCATACTGCCTATGATGCTGCAATTTTGCATTCAAGTTAGTCTGGGAAACCTGCCTATTCTCGGCTGTTCCTTTGCCCAAGAAATTGGGCAGCAATGAAAAACAAATGCTACACGTCTTTGGAATCAGTGGCCTGATTGGTTGTATACAAAGGCATTTGATAGACGCCCATTGATCCCGGCTCTGAGAACTATCTGTCTATAGGCGCTTTCACACTGCCAGAATTACCGGTAATTTCAGCCGAAATTAGTGGGTCGTCTGTTGCGTTCACGCTGCCGACACGGGGTGGCGTGTCCAAACGACACGCCAATTCGACCCACCTCGGACCCTACACTTTTTTGCGACCCGGGGCGTGCGTAAACACGAGCCGAGGCGAGACGGGGCACGGTGTGGTATGGTGACGTTTCACAACTGCCACCACCCACCGTCGGGATACAGGGGAAACAGCTGAGCAGAACTACAAAAACACCAACAAGGAGTTCAGAGGCAAACTGCAAACTGTCTTTCGAAATATGCTGTTTATTTGGCCTAAATCATATATAACTCACCCAATGCGAGTTCGTAATTTGTTTTTAATTTAGATGCTGTACATGTTTGTTGGCCAACAGCTTTATCATGTAGGCTAAATGTGCAAGGAATAATATCCCCCATTTCGGTGTTGCTTGAAAGTGCCTGATTTTGAGTAAAAAAATTGCAAGTTCACTTTCTGTTACCCCGGTAGTCGTAGCGTCATTTTAAACTCCGTGGTCGCGGGAAACTTTTTTTTAGAAACACACAACAATGACATGACAATGGAAACGGTAGGGTAAATGCTATGCCGAACATTTTATGTTAAATAAACAGCATATTTTGAGAGACAAATTATTGTGTTGTGTGCCTTTTAACCAGGAGAGTAAATGTTTGAAAACTGTAGAGTAATGTTGATGTTTGATGATAGCGCTACTGTTTTGTTAAGGAAACATATGTCCAGAACGCATCCATCCATATATCTCCATATATTGTGAATATCCCGAAATATGTGACTGCAAATATCCCAACAAAGACCACTATCGCCCAGTGCATCTTCACCCTTAGTGTTGTGGGCTTTTTCGACGTAGGCGAAAATGTGTGGATAGAGTAAATTATTTAATGATAGCGCTATAGTTCACCTGATGGTGCCGTGTACAAATAGCTACAGTATATCGACATCAAATGTATTCTTTGCATATATTTGCAATCCCATGTAAGCATCCAGGTGCAGTACAGTAACATGTCATTTGCCCTTGAATGGTTGTGCAAAGAGCCAGCAACAACTCTGTGCGTCTCGCCATGGTTGTTTTAAAAAACTGAATGAAAACTTTGCAGACAGCTGTATTTACTACGATGCAAAGGTCATTGCGTCATTGTACACGCCCAGCAATATGCCTGGCGTAATGTTACAGTGCCACTGGGCTACGCCTCCTCAACCCACCTTTTCAGAAGAGGGTTCAAAAACACGCCGTGCGTTCACGCTGCCGCCCCGAGTTAAATTAGCGTGTCGTACCGTGTCGCCACCCCGTGTCATGCAGTGTGAAAGCGCCTTATGACATCTATGAGACCTTTAAGTACAACCAGCGGCAACGATGAGACAACTTTCTCATCGTCCTGTAGCAATGGCTTCCAGATTTTTTTTATTTTGCCTTTTTCCTTTAATAAATCTGAATGTTTTAGTCGTAGCCTACATGCACAAGCAGTCATGAAATTTACACGCGTAATCTACAATTCTGGTCTTAAACAGGCGAGCATTTGGTCGCAGTTTGGAGCCCTGTTATGTTTTCTTCTTACATGTAGATTGTACAAGCATATTTACATTTTTGAAACGGGCTATGATTGTAATCTGTAATGGAAAAGAATATAAAAAAATATAATAAAAACTACTGTTGTACTGTGTACTGTTGGACTAATGTATTTTAACATACATTTTTTAGATTTGGGAACAAACAAACATTCATTTTCTAATACTGACCAGAGCTGAAGTACATTGGTAGGCTTATACGAAGTTAAGGTAAGATAGTAAGGGTAGATAGTATGCCTGATAAAACAAATTCAGTAGGATGTAATATGTGCCAGTTAGTAAGAAGAGAATAGAAAGTCTGACAGTGCAAAACTAAACTCTGCATTAACCATTGCACCTAACCATTGCACTGCTCTATGTAATTTTGTAATGAGAAAAAGACTCATTATAAAACAACTAGATGTACCATGTGATTTGTAAGTATGTCTACTCTGGTATCTTTGGCATGAAAAACCTGGTAGGGCACAGTGAAATTAAAGCACTTTGGATCAATCTTTTGAGTTTGTGTGATATAAATAAATTTGGCTTGACTTGAGTAACTATAGATAGGGCAGCTCGGAATACAAAGTGGAGTGTGGAACTGAAATAAATTGACTGAAAATAAAAGAAGTATATGCAAGACATTATGTTAAGGCAGAGCTGGTTGTCCAGGCAGACAGGCGGTGCCGACTGACAACCCAAGTGAGGGAGAAACTGGAGGAGGATAGGAGGCAAATTATTCTAATGTTGTTTGTGCAGAGACAGGCTGTAGCAAAGACAGCATGCAAGTATCATCATCAGCACTCTACTGTGAGCAAACTTCAAGCCCATCTTCTTGTTCATTTCTTCATTCCTTACTTCCTTCAATCCTTCAATCCATCCATCCCCTCCTTCCTTTCTTCCTTCTTTTGGTCTTTCTTCTGGCATCTTAGGTATGGCCCTTGTCTTCTCCTGTCCTAGCTGACTGCTTTTTGATGACTTCACAACAGCAAACCATGCAAAACACCTGTCAAGTCAAGTCAAGTAGTTTTTATTGTAGTTTCAGCCATATACACAGTACATGGCTAGTGAGACAAACTTTTCACTGGGAACAATTGGTGATACCCATTAGAACACAGTATGAACAAGACAGATACATACTAGTGCCTATATAAACTATAAAAGACCACATACGCACATAATGTGTACACACAGTCATGAGAGACTACACAGATTCACTCACACAAACATACCCGTTCACACACACCTGGTTGCACTGGCTGAGCAAGATCAGCATGAGGAGAAAAGGGGGAGAATCCTCGTGAAGTGCTTGAAGTGGAGGGAGGCCTTGAGAGGGAAGAAAGATGGTGTGACCCTTTTTGCCATCATCACAGACACAACAACAATAAATGCTGAAGCATTTAGGGGGAAATCAAATGTACGTCCACCCAAGTTTCGGGAGCGACTGGGCTCACATTTGAAGAGCAAAATTCAAGATTAAAATAAATTTATATATAATTACAAATACTATATCACATACATTGTAGGAATATTTCCATATTCCAAAATAAACCTGAACTAATGTACATGCAATCTTCTTGTCATTTCTTCTGAGGATGTTGTCCCAGAAAAGAGAAAATGACATTTGGTTTTTGGGACTTGCACAAGCAGTTGTACTTTACTGACAGTTGTACTAGTCATTAAGAGCCTCACCATCATTCCACAACATCTTTAACGATTGCTACGGGAACAAAAGGTCATACACATGCTTATAATCAATGGAAATTTTATATTAAATGATCTGAAATCACAACAGTTAATGGAACTGATAGAAAAGCTACTTCTATAGGCTTAAAGCTTAGTTGGTTTTCATCAGACCCTTCCAGTGGTCTTTGCGCCATTAAAAATAATAGAGTTGTAAAGTTTTCCACGCGGTGTGCTGCAGATGTATCTAGTGGGTGTTGACCTTGATGACAAGGCTACAGCTACATTACAATTGTATTGGGGAAACAATAGGGTGGTGTCCCTCCCAGCATTTTACCCCGTATCTGCATTTGTTTTGCCTCGGCTTTATTTTTGGCCTGTAGTTTATTTTGACCATGCCCCAGGCCATAATACCAGGCCCGCTTATTAATTTAGTCTGACCATTGTTTGAGGATTTACGGTATACAGAATTTTCAAAATATAATTTTGCATATAGGCTGTCAAATTAACTGTAAAATAAAGATTTTCTTAAAAACAATAATGTCTGCTGTTTTAACAACCCTGGGCAGGTTCTATGTAGCCTGGTAAACCAGCCCCTTTTACTTCATTTCATTTCGTACAAGGATACAAGGATACAAGGAGTTTTATTTGTCACATGCATAGACATACTGGGTAGTAGGACATGCAGTGAAACTGTTGATTGTGAGTCTAGACTGTGCATGGGGAGTGGGGAGTAAAGTGCGTATAATGCATTTGGGGGGGATGACTACCATAAGAAGGGCAGAGGTAGAAAAAAGGCGAAGGGGGGTGGGATAAAGTGCATAAAGTGCAGTTATGGTTGGGAGGAAGGACTGGCTGTGGTGGCAGATGACGGGCTGTGGGGGGGTGGCACTGCGTGTGCAGCTGACAGCGCTGAGGTGGGGTTGGACAAACGTGTGTGGAGAGGGCTGGGGAGCAAAGATATGTGCTGTGTGCGTGTGGGAGGGGGGCTTGAGCCGTGAGGGCTGTGACTTCTGTGCTGTGTGTGTGGGGGGCTGGAGGGAGGTGGCATGAGGCGGGCAGCAAGACTATATACTGTGTGCTGTATGTGCGTGGGGGTGGGGGGGCTGTGAGTGAGGGGGGGCAGTGAGGGTGACGCAAGCTCCGTGTGTGGTGGGTGGGGGCTTGAGCTGCGAGGGCTGTCCTGTGTGTATGTGTGTGTGGCTGTGGGGTGACAGAGGGTCTGTCAGTGCTTTCATTGACATTGCTGTATTAGGTAGAATTTTTGCCTAGCCATTCAGCGAACAGTGGGAGTGTTCATGAGCGATGATGTTGACTTTGTCTGCTACATTTGAATTGTTGTGCGTAGGCAGGCTAATTGCATATGCCACGACCAGACATTAGCGAATGGGTAAAGGCAGGGCCACACCTCCAGGAAGAAATAGTTTCTCAATACAGCACTGTCAGACCCTCTGTACAAAATGAAATATAATACAAGGGGCTGGTTTACCAGGCTAGGTTCTATGTACCTTATGGTGCACTCGAACAGTGTGGTGTTTTTTTAAGAAAAGGCCACTTTCACTCCGTGGTGTCTGTGCAGGTGCTAATTACATTTCTCCAACCTGTGATGCTTGACCACACTTAAGTACAAAGTTCATAAATGATTTAGAACTAATGGATTAAATATGAGATGGACAATAGGTAAATGGCAGGCTTGTTAAACTGGGCATGCCCATTTATTAAACAAAGGCCAAGTTACTTGCCTATCTTTCTCTGAGCAATTCCTGAGAAACTTTATTGCATATGTAAGTTGCATCTGATTGACTGTTTTTAAGTTAACATCACTGTTGAATTGGAGAAGCTATTTTGAGAGTAAAGAAAATAAAGTTCTTTGGAAGTACATGTGTGCAATACATGTGTGCACATAGCCTTGCCTTGTTTTAAACTCCACTCACTTTTAAACGTCTATTTATCCACATAGACTCTACAACATAGACTCTAAGGTTTTTAAACAGACAATAATACATCCTGTTTCTAGAACTGTTGTTTTTAATTCATATACTGAGATGTGCTTGTTCCTAATTCAGAATGTCAAGAGTGTTTGTTTTTGTATTATGTATGGCAGTAAAATCAGCAGTAAGGCAGTGGTGGCTTGGTGGTTAAAGTAACAGACTTGTGTCTGGAGGGTTGCAGGTTCGTATCCACCAGCTGCTAGAAGTGCCACTAAAGTATCCTGAGCACGGTACCGTCCCCACACCCTGCCTCTCGGTACGGGTGCCGTTGTCATGGCTGCCCCTTTCTCACGTGTGTACTAGGTAAAGTTTACTGTCCATGGGTAAACTGCAGGTTGTAATTTTGTTGTGTGTGTGTGCAATTACAATGACAAATGTGAATCACTCTCACTTTAGATGCTTGGATTAGTGGATGTAAACGCCAATATGTGCACATTTAAAGATTTTTTTCCCTGAAATAATTTATTTTCTATAACTAATTTCTATTTAGAAAATAATTTCTATCATGACATGATCCCTATTTCTAGAATATGAAGCTAGTGAATATTTTGCCTATATACACATATCATATAGCGGTACATGGTATGACCGCCGCAGTGTATTGAAATGTGGGAACTGTTGGTATGATGACTGTGTGGAAGAGCAGTGTTGTGAGATGAGAATTTGTGTGGAAATGATTTCCTGGAAGTGGGCATGAATGTGGGTTTTGAATGAATGACATTGTGTGTGTTTGTATAGTGTGTAGGAGTGATTTCTGAAAGGAATAGGCAAAATGAGATTTTGTACAATTACAGCGGCTGCTATAGGCCCAATTTTATGGCATGTGCTGTGCTTTTAGAGGTCTTTGTGTTGATCGTACATGAGATATTTTATGCAGTTCCTACCGTCTTAGTCCAAAATATTGGCAATTCAAAATCCCAATTTTTGCATTTACCCATATCACTAGGTGGCGCTATGCTTCAAGTGAGTGTTTATGGGCTGGGTCGATATGTCTCTGTAACACCGACATACTAACACAAAATCGTTGTCTTGGGCAAAATTGTTGACGAATTATTTAACAAAAACTGTTTTTTGACACCTAGCTTCACCAATAAACATCGCCCCCTATGACAAAATGTCACAAAATTTAGTACACATGAAAAGAAAGCTGTTTAGAGATGGCATGTCAACTTTGACCAAATTTGAGCAATTAAAAGCCAAGATATGGACTTTTGAAGAATTTTAAGCTACGTGTTAAATGTTCATTGACGTGTAACTACGAAACGGTTTATCTCAAGATAAATCCTTTGATAACTTTTTGTCAGCATTGTCTGTAGATGACATATACCAAATTTGGTGAGATTCACATGAACTGCCTATGACGAGTTCGTTCAAATTCGTTTTTGTAATGTTAAAATTTCACGGAAATTGTTTTTGTTGGAAGTGGGCGTCGACCTGTGCTTTCAATGTTTGAGGGTCAATAGATTTCATGATAAAAAAAAAGTTGTTGTAAACATTAGCATTCTCTAGATAATAGGCAAAATGACATTTTCTACAATTACAGCGCCCCCTATGGACCAAATTTTATGGCATGTGCTGTGATGTTAGAGGTCTTTGTGGTGATCATGCATGACGTTTGCGCAAAATTCCACCTTCTCGGTCCAAGATATTGACAACTCAAAATACCAATTTTTGCATTTACCCATATCACTAGGTGGCGCTATGCTTTAAATGAGTGTTTATGGGCTGAGTCGATACGTCTCTGTAACACCGACATATCACAAAAATTTCATGTCATTGGGTGAAACGTTCATTGAGTTATTCAGCAAAAACTTTTGCCGGTCTCCCCCTCTTTGACGGACCCTGGCAAAGCGGGGGGGTGGCCCTTGGGGACCAAAAGCTTCTAGTCGCTCAAAAAGTTCTAGGGCTACATGCCTACCAAGATTCATGTCCCCCGTACTTCCAGTGTCCCGGAAATCGTTGACGGAAAATCGGGGGAAAAAAAAGAAAAGAAAAAAAAAGGGAAAAAAGTCGCCGCAACACTATAATGACCGCTATCGGCGGTCATAATAAGATAAAAGTCAATTTAATTGTGCAAAACACTACATACCCTAAGCAACTGAAAATGGAGGCCTGTAATTAACTCTAAACATTTTCCCAGTGGTCAAAGTGCAGTCTAACCTACTTGAAAACAAATTCTTGAACAAGGGGAGGAAATGCACAGTATGCCAGGAAGTTGTTTACCCTTAATTTCACTTTTGCTTTTTGCTAGACTTTTTCATTAGCAGTTATATCTTGTGATGAGAGCATAGCAGTGTCATAGTAGATAATGAATCTAACTTATGAGCAGACAAAACTAGCAGGTTAACTCTTTATAAATTCATTGAGATTGGTCTGATAGTAAAGTAACTTTACTGTTAGAGTCTCCTCCTATATTGCTAGAGCAGCAGCACTGGATCACATTTATACTGTCATGAGCAACAGGAGGTCAGGGATGTTTTTTGCACACCTCACAGATGGAGAAGAGTGACTAACACACTATGTAATAAAAACTGCACTAGCACATTTAAACATGACACCAACTTAAAAAATGACAGAAATACTGACACAAGAGAATAATGCCTAACAAAAACAAACAAACACAAAACTCACTACACACAGGATTTGTCACGAGGCGCATATTTGATGAAAAGAGAACGCGTTATTTACGTTGTCTAACTTTTCACAGAATAGCCTATCTATCTATACGATCTTTGGTTTTGCAGTAATAGTGTTGCCTGTAGTACAGTACGCTGTACTGATATGATTTCCAGAAAGGGTACAAAATTAATTTAGACATTTTGGATTGCGTGTATATTGTCTACCCTTGGGTACCCTACAAACCTCTATGCCCCTCACACACTTCAGAGTGAGACGATTGGCGGTCGTTGTTATATTCTCCTCCTTCCTCTGACGACACACAACAAAGCGGCTAACTGGCGGAAAACAGAGGAACCCTTTCACCAGAGAAGGATTCAGACTTAAACAACACAAAACCAAGACTATGGAAACTGTGGAAATGAACGGGGGAACTGACGGTGACAGCGGAGAAGGGGTAAGCAAATTGATCAGTACTGTGAGAAACAAGTGCATATGCTAAAACTGAGGCATGGGTAGGGACATTGAACGGAATGTCCTCTTGCTGCAGCGCAGCACATGAACACTAGTAACCGGCTGTCGACGTTGTTGGGTTCAGAGTCCGTCAAGCCTTTGGGCCAACTATTCAATTAGGCTTTTGTTAAGACGTACTTGTTCCTCTTTAGTCACTCGCATGCATCGCCTTTGCCACTGTTATTTTGTCTGTTGCGCTATGGAATGGCATTGGCATGCATAAACCATAGCGCACGGCAGCCGGCTTGAGAAAACCAAACGTGAAATACCTTTACTGAAGTTTAATAGTAGGCCTGTACCTCATTAATCAGATAGACACAGGGCACTGAAACAAACTTCTCTATGTATGTTTTTTTTCCGCGATGCGTGTTGAGTTGTCATGGGAATGTGTGACTCAGCCTCGTCATACCGCCCTCTTACATCCCCGAGCTTTCAGGATGTTTAGATCCAGAAACCCCACCAGTCAGTGTACTCTGTAATTTGCATACGCCATATACAATTGACCAAATTTGAGATTTATTACATTTCAAATCACATCAGTTCGCGTCCACCTTTCACGTTTTACGCAATTTATTAGGGCTGCGTGTGTCAGTTTAGTTGGTCGAAATGTACAGCTTCATTTGTGGTATGAAAAAAGTGGGTCAGACCCATTGGAGTTACAATGTTGGCATTCATGGGTTTCAAAGCCCACCTGTCTTAAAGCGGAGCTGAGATCATAGCCACGTGCTTCCACTGCAGGAAACCCCATTGGATGCACCCAGTGGCAAATTGCCTAGTTTTAACCTGTTAGACCTTCTTACATGACCAGACTGCAACATCTGTTCTCATAGTCATCACAACTGTCACCCTAGTACAGTCACAACCTTTGACCTATGTGTGTTATTAAAAACATTAGTCTAAAAATGTAAATACAAAGGTTTTGGCCATAAAAAACAAGCAAGTTACCTGATTTTTAATGTTTATAGTAAAGATGATGTAGGCCAACATTTTAATTCAGTAGTCTGAAGCAAAGGTCAGTCACTTGTTCTGTAAACAAAAGTGGATTGGTTGGGTAGACGCGTCAAAGTCTGTACTATGTACTAAATACGCTCTCTCAATATTGCCATGCTATGGCGTATTTGTGCCATATTCTGATGTATTGTTTATCATAAAAAAAGATTTCATATTTGGAAATGCAGTGGCCATCTAAATATCAAACCTACATGTATTGCTACGCCACTGAGGAAAGGTGAGCACCTTAGTTAATAATAGAAAGCATGTCTGAGTGGGGGAAAGGACAGCCTCTTGGTTCAGGCGTTTTTGTAAGCTACATCAGTCTACAATATCTTTTTTCACCACTCCAGGTAGAGGTAGCACTGTGGTAAATCAGTTAGAAGCAGCAAAAATTCTGAGAGAAAGGCTGGAAACACTCTGCAGATCACAAACTGAGAGAGAGAGAGAGAAAGAAAAAGAGAGGGTGAGAGGAGGTAAAATTTCTTCAAAAGAGACTGAGTGGTAAGTGCAGTTGAAACGAAGAGAAAGTGAAAAGGCACCCAGAGATCACTGGCACAGTCTAAGGAAGTGGACTCCTGTTTATGGAGATTCTGAGAAACCATCTGTTTTCTTTTTTGCTGCTCCCAAGGCTGGAAGAAGAGTCCTGTTGTTAGTCCTGGAGGCTCAGTCCTCTCTACAGAAGTGCTTAAAAAAGAGAGACACACAGAAAGACAGAAGTGTGGATGAGTGCTTCTTTAAGTTGTGACATCAACATTTTTGGCTAGTTAAACCACTATTTTCCCCCAAAGAGCTTCACTGCTAATCAAGCACCCGAGTGTCTCTTCTGGGTATGTACTCTGTCAATGGCTGTGATGTTTTTGACATATGTGTGGTAATGGACATGTTTGCTCACATATGTTTGCAGCAGAAAATTACATACTGCAATTTGCAGATGCGCTGCCAAACTGTTTTTCAGTGTGAAATGTATCCTACTGGGTCTGATTAATGAAACATGACTCTGAAATGAATACTTAACTAATCACAAGAGGCCTGTTATCTGTTTGGCAATTTGAGAATGCATGTCATGAGGCAGTCGTTTCCAAATGTAAAGCTCAAGGTAAAAACCCTAAAGAAACAACGACAATGGAACCCTGCCACCACTATCACTCTCAGTCAGGGGAAAAATGGAAGGAAGTCGGTTTGGCTGGACTTTCAGCCCACTCTTGTGTGTTCCGCCTTTACATGCACAAACCACATTTTACTTCCTGTGAAAGATGTCATAAGCACTTTGCCATTTCCTTCAAAAACACCCAGTAAAGTTTTTTAGTGGAATTCAGTGAAACAGTTCTGTATCCTATTGTGTGAACTTCCCTCTTGTGTCACGGGATGAGTCTCACTAGCTTATACATGAATATATGAAGGGAAGAAACATTATGTCAAAAACTATGATCTCAAAGCATGTGACCATCTGCATAATTTCGCCACTTGTCATAAGTGTATTAAGTTAAAAAACTTTTAGTTTTTCAGTGGTTTTGAGGAACATTCTAGTGAGGATACTTCTAGTGAAATTCTGGTAATTGTCATTTTGATCCATTCCATGGAAATGGGTGTTGTTGACAAGCTGTGGGAATCACAGAGTAAGCTACGATGCGATAGACCTTTCATACAGTGCCCAAGATAAGGACAGCTTCACAATACAGTAATACTGGGATACACTGTATTTTACACTAGGCTTGGGAGGGTATCCCAGTATGTCACATATGTAGGCTACACTTTCTGTTAGTAGGTATGGTCAGTTTTAATCACTATTAATCAGACCAGTAGCATAGTAGCACTGATGGATTTACTATATTGCACTGTTTCTCTTTTTCAGCTTCATATGGAATGCAAGAAATGCTTCTTTTGTACCAGTCACATTAATTCAGTATGTCTCATTGTGACCAGTAGGAGGCCATAGTATTAAAAATCATACCTTTCATAATTGGAAACGGTACGGTATTTTCAAAATACTGCCCAAGCTTACTTTACACTGTAATTGCCATGATACCTGTCTTAACAGGCAAAAAAATCCTACAAGGCAAAAAGCAGAAATTATGTATCCATCCATTTCCTTTTCTCTTTTTAAGACACATACACACTCTACCATTACTGTAACTCCATCACACCAATGGGAAACATCAGTAAACCATTAATAAAACCACCAAATTACCACAGACCATGTTGGCGGTGGAATCCATTGATTCGTTGATGAAGAGGTGCCTACAAATCTTAGTTAAACTGAATTTAGCATCAGTGCAATGAAAATGTAGCACAATATGATACATATTCCTGTTTTCAAAGTTTGTACTATTCCTGGTGTTGCGTAGATTCTCATTCGTCCAGGTCATGATAGTCAAAGGAGCTAAGTTGTAAGCAACTGGACTTTTTTTGGAGCTTGAAGACGTTTCACCTTTCATCCAAAAAGCTACTTCAGTTCTGGCCTGATGATGGGGAACCAGGAGCTAAATCTCTGAATCACTGGAGGTGAAGACCACACCCCTCATTCCATGACAAAATGAGTTCCTGGTTCCCCATCATCAAGCCAGAACTGAAGAAGCCTTTTAGATGAAAGGTGAAACGTCTTCAAGCCAGTTGCTTACAACTTAGCTCCTTTGACTACTATTCTGGTGTTGTGATGAAGACACTGTAATGATGAAAACAAAAGAAACTAGGTATGGCACAGTATAGTGCCTACCATAGGGTATGTTTCAGTGTGTAGCCTGTGTATGAATACTAAAAATAAAAGTTTTAACCTGTTAGGCCTTGTTATATATATATTGTTAGGGGCTAGGGTGGTATTTCCCAGGACATACTGTATTACCTTTTAGGGAGCCGCCAAAATGTCAGCTTGCACCTATACCAATTAGAAGCAGAATAGCAAGCCTACTACTTTTTGAAAACGATGACCTCGTCGCCCTCTCATGCACATTTCACAACACCTTCAAACTTTTACAAATGTGTTGTTGTGGGATAATTTGTGGTATAATTCGCCTGTAATGTAGGGTATAATGCAATTGTTTCTATCTTCTTCCATTGAACTAGATGCTGTTTTTTTTATATATATCTCTAGTAGTTTGTACCGTAGTAGCAAAGACTTCTCGTAGGCTATCATTCTGAGACCGTCATCTACTGAAGGCATATACTCTCATACAGAAGCAAATGTGTGTTAACAGGAGACACAAAACACCATTACAAGTTACCTTTTTAGTTGCAAATGGATGTTTATGTAGTGGAATCATTCGCAAAATCTGAGTATATCGCCTTTAATAGCTCACTGGTTAGCTGTGCTACTTCCATTAGTTTGAATGGGACATTTAATTTAATGCTCAAGTAAAAAATGAACATTTAAAAAACAATCTCAGCCCTACTTTGATTTCAATTTTTTATTTTGGTAGACTTGTCATCACCCAGAAGTTAATCTGGAGCATTATATTTCAGTAAGACATTGCTAATGCAATGATAGATAGATATTTTCCCATTTTTTACCTGTAGGCTATTAGTCCAAATATCAAACTCCATGTTGTAAAATAATTCTAATTAAACATTTGCCACCACCCACATTCAATGTTGTATATCTGTTTACTACTGTACATGCATTCTTATTTGACTTTGTGCAACAAGAAAGAAATGATACTATACAATTAAAATGTTGATGCCTTGAATATTAGACCTTTGTACAACAATGCAGCTTCAATTTCTCATTTGCATGGCTTTGTGACAGCCTGTAGGGATGAGGTGTCATTTGCAGCACTTAGGAACCCCCTTGTGGCCATTTCACAAGTAGTGTTTGTATTACACATGCTCTCGCAAATGTTTACGTTATATACACAATTTGGCTCATTCATGGAATATCATTCATTTACGGTCATAAGTACTTTTGTGGTAGGTTTTTGAATCTAAATTCTCAAAGGCAAGATTAGAGGATTACAAATAAGGGCACAATGCAAAGGTATAGACCTTTTAGAGGTCAAATGAAACATCTCAAAACTATTCCAATAGATTTTTTGTGTATAGGTTTACACAACTTTTTAGTGTATTATAAAAGTGAAATGTTTGATGTGAAAATTCACAGACCAAAGTTTTATATTGCCAGGTTTTTGCTTACATTGGCATAATGTGAACCTATGGGTACTGTAAATTCTATAGTTGTTGTAACCAAATAAAAGTCTTTTTTGTTTCAGGCTGTGAAACATACAGAATCTTCTGACACTCATTTCTGAGCAGCTGTCAACCCCCATATGTTGCAGCATATTAGAAATTTCAGCATTGGTTTCACCTTTAAATAACTCCTTCACGAACTTCCGGGACACAGAAAACAGACAGATTACATAACAAAATCAAAACTACCCCAAGATCGGTTTTTAAGTGTTTAATTTTTGACATGAGCATTAAATGAAAGGTTCGAAAAAGAAGTTGTTATTAGTTTTTTGTTTAATACTGGAAAGCAAACAATTAAATGTTATTTTTGCCATTTTATTGTATATTTTTTCTTAATTGAAAATGAAATGACCCCCTTATTCAAAACATTGGTCTTCAAGGTGTCATTGCATCGTTTTCCTTTAATTTTGCGGTAGTCTCTAGTATTAATGAATGCCCTGTGAGTCAGTTTTGTTAAAAAAAGCTTTAGTGCTCCTGTTTCAGGCTCTTCTAGTTTGGTGAAGGAGGTGGGGCTATGCTAGTCACAGGCTAGCAATTTACCAAGTACTGTCCATTCAACATCATCACAGAAATGTAACTGCAGTGAACACATTGATTCCCTTCTTGTTTCTCCATCTCCATCTCTCTCTCTCTCTCTCTCAGACCCCTCGTCCCGGGCGCTGGCACCGAGGCCGGTTGGGTCCTCTCAACATGAACCACTATGCCAACAAGAAGAGCGCGGCGGAGAGCATGCTGGACGTGGCGCTGCTCATGGCTAACGCTTCTCAGCTGAAGGCGGTGCTGGAGCAGGGGCCCGACTTCACCTTCTACGTCCCCCTCATCGCTCTCATCAGCATTTCCCTCATCCTGCAGGTCCTGGTGGGAGTGCTCCTCATCTTCATTGGTCAGTGGGTTGTGGGAATGGGGATTGTGGGAATGAGAGGATTGTGTTAAGGGAGTCTGGGTATGTGATCTCTCTCCTAAACCCTTCTTCTCTTAAGGCCCGTTCACATCTAGAACCATAACTGGAAAGACAATTATAACTGTAACTTTGTAAAAATTGTTTTAACTTTAGTGAATGGTGCCGTTCACATATCAACTGTAATGACAACGACAGGTGGAACGATTTTATGAACTATAAAAGCACTGTCAGCTAATTAGAACTCACAGGATGTCATGTTCTATTAGATGTTTAAATCACAACTAGAATGTTGCTGTTAAAATGTCGTTCTTCAGTGTGGACAATCACATATCGTTGTAGTAATAGTTGTCAAAATATTTGGTAAATCAGATGGAGCTCCACTGCCCTTGATGCCCTCGCCCTACTGTGTAGGGGCAAGTGGTAAAGACAAAGCTGAATAACGTTAGATCTGTATATTTAAATATGTTCATATATTGCAATACATATTAACATTGTAACATTCAGCAACGTTGTTGCGTATTGCACATTTGGTAGCACTTGCCATTGCCAACACATTTGGTAACACAGTTCCTTTTACAGTGTATCTAAATGTAACCATATGTAACATTATGTATTTACACTGTACATACCTAACACTAACACTAATCAAAACGTTAACCCTAAGGTATAGTGTAATTAGATAATGTCACATACTTCATGATTGTTACTTCATGATGTAGATACACTGTAACAAGGACCATAAAATAAAGTGGTTGCTAGGGTTGGGTGATAATACGATAATAAGGTATCAGCTTAATTAAAAAATCTGCTGCACATATAGGCCTACAGACCTAACCCTCTAAGTGCCAAAGTTGCAAAATTGCAACAGGATGCAGTATTGAACAACAGCATTCAAACAAATGGAGGTAGGGCAGCTAGTGTAACAGTTAGCTATTGAAGCTGAGGCGATATACTCAGATTTTGCGAATAATTCCATTGAATAAACATCCAATTGTGACTAAAAAGGTAACTGTTAATGGTGTTTTGTGTCTCCTGTTTATATATTTTTTATATTTTATATATTACATATATTATATATATATATATATGTATACATATATATTACATATTTTGTTCTTGAATGAGAGTATATGCCTTTAGGAGATGACGGTCTGTCTCATACAGCGCCCACACTTGTCCTGGTGTGCCTGTGCCTAGCAATGGCCATGTTGGGCAAGGCAGCAGTGATCATACACAAACAAATATTGATTGTTTGCCCAACACAGATGTAGGTGATGGATACACATGGTGGTAGTGTTTGTAGGACAGCTGTTGGCTGTGGTAGTGTCAGTAGAGGATGAGGATGGGGTTGTTAATGTTGTTATTTTTCCAATAATCTTAGGCCTTGTCCTGTCCACACGACAATGCTTGTGTTTTTATTTATTTATTATTTTTTTTGGCACATTAAAAAATCGTGTCAACACACATGTCAGATCAATAAACATTCACGTACAGACGGGAACGTTTCCCGACAGGTTTGACACAGTGTTGTTACCAGGAATGTGTGCACATCCCAGCTCAGGTTCATCCAGTTGCTAATGGTTTGCCAATTAACAAACAGATGTAGGTTTATTGTATAAAAAAAATATTTGTCTAATCCAAACTATCTCTGAGTAACAGAGTCAAATTCAAAAAGTGTTGCAACTGTCTCGGTCTCTGGATGTAAAATGCAGAAGGCTTTCGATGACGTAGGAAGGAGGTACGATTTGTCAGGAAATTAACCTTCATTTTGCCTATTGTCAGTATATGCATCCATTATGCAAAATTTGCCATTGTGGAAAAACATGGTAGAAAATGCATTTAAAAAATCATACGTTTTTAACTGTAAAACTGCCATTAACAAACCATTATCTACTATCTACTGCATCTAACAATATAACTGCATCATTGACTTTTTTTAATCCATCAAACTTTTTGATCAATAATTTTATCAATTTTTAGCAATGCAGCTGTATAAACTGTAATATAAAGAAATATATTCCCATCTTGTGTCTGGTGAAAACAATTTAAACATTTAAAAAAACATATATCATATGTTGATATATCATCATTTTCATTTTTGCAATACAACAGTAAAATTTAATGTCAGAAATAACTGACTATAACTAACTGACTGACTAAATAACTATCGCGAATCACTTTCATTTTAGCAACTGTTAAAACTGTAATATCAATAACAATATAATTAGCCTTAAAATTCTTTCACGTCAATCAATTTGATCTTGCTCTGTAACTGTTAAAATTGTAATTTGTGAAACTTCAGGAAACTTTCACGAACTGTAACTAAGTAATATTTCATTAATAACTGGCCATTCAATCAGTCATAGTTGTGACGTATGTGCACATGACCTCCACTATAGTTCCTCACAGGAATGAAAGAGGTACCTCACGCTCAGAGATTGTACTGAAAATCACTGTACAGGCGAAGTCATGTCAGCACTTAATGGAGAATATTTTTCAATGCAAGACCTATTATTATGAAAGAACAAACGCAGATGAGGGAGTCTAGGTGAAGTTGTCTTATACGGCTTAAAAAAACTGTTTGGTTTCGGTTTCCGACCAACCCTGTCAATTTATGTGTCCCAAATTTATTTTATGAGCATTGGGAAAGAAATAATGCAAATTCAATACATGGCAATACATACTTTAAAGGTCATTCCCAGAGAAACCATTTAGTATTTGCTGTTTTTTAAATGTAATGGGTCATTCTGAGTTGTATATGCATGCTGCACGTGAAAATATTGTTCTACTCCGATTGACGTAAGTTCGTTAATTAGAAAAAGCCGTGCCATAGTAGTGATTATCGGAGGAATCTTGTTGCAGTACACTTTCACCAGTCAGCTGGAGATGAAATACAGAATACTGTACTCTCATCCTGGGTAGTGTAGTATGCAAAGTGCATAGTAGTATGCAAAATTATGCATAGTATGCATACAGCTAACAAACAACCGTTAGGCCTATACCCAATTCGTCATACTTTGAGAATAGGAGATAAATCAACAATACACCTCTTCCAGTTAGGCTAATTAATGTTAACATGGTCCAAAATATTTAATAAGCTACATCAGTCTCTACTATGTCTACTGTTTACGATCATAGGCTATAGAAGCTAGCGGCTAGCAAACATAAACAGACGTTATAGCTTAATTTTTATGTTATCTTGTTTTGGGACACATGTATAATACAAATGAAATGAAAATCAATGAAAACCAGGACATTGTCATTACTTTATAAAAAAACAACCAGGACAGACAGGACAGGACGTGAAAACAGGACATGTCCTGGGAAAACGGCACGTTTGGTCACTCTATCTAGACAAGTTTCTACACTTGGCAGCAATATTGGCGACGTCTTCAGGCATCTATTTCGGGTTAATAAGATCAGGCCCTACCTAAATCAGTGGCGAGACAAGTATCTGCGCTCCTGTATCTGCACTGCAACATGACTGGAATGCCATTTGTATAGTTCGGCAAGTGATTGGCTCTTGGCAGCGGAACAGGCAGGATATGTTTCCACACATTTCTATTTTTGGATGATTTCTCCAGTGCTCTCTCTCCCCCTTAAATAAGAAAGTTTTTAGTATAACTACCAAAGTTCACGTTTCCAGTTTCACGTGAGGACCAGAAAGTTTCTGGTGTGCTTGTAAAACGTTTTGCCAGACATTTCGGATTAGCTGTCTGTGTCGGCTATATACAGTGATGCAAAAAGTAGTATTCTACTGTAAAAAAAAAGTGACGGACAATATGACGTAGATTATTGATTGAAAGGTAACATTTTAAATACAATATTGAATTAAATACTAAATAATATATAAATAAATTATAAACTAGTTGAGAGCACACAGTCAGAGCGTAAGTAAGGGGTAACATCCGACGAGGCGTGCATTATACAGTTTTAAGTTAACGAGGTGGAGCCTAAGAACTTCCCGATGCGAAGCGAAGGGAAGTTTGCTCCGCCAAGTTGACTTAAAACTGTATAATGCACGCCTCGGAGGATGTTACCCTGCTTATGACCCGGTTAATGCCACTCAATTATGTAGAATGGGTTAACTTAGACTCAGTTTCGCTACAATGTGGCCTACATTAATTGTGAAGTTTGATAGAGACAGTTACAGTAGGTAGCCTACGTACATTCAATTGGGTATTGATATAGAACGGTGCTGAAGTTTTAAACTTTTTTGCCAGAACTACTTTCAAGGCATGCATGATATACGATTTTACTGCATGCCTAGCAACCAATCAGAAAGCAGCACCACGTTCCAGAGGGTCATAATGTTCTTTTATCGGTTTGGTTAAACTGAGTGTGTATTTATGACACAAATAGGAAGGAACAGATGTGTGTGAAATAGAAAGTTTTCATGTTTTAGCTGTTAACAATCTAAAGGAATGCCCCATCTTCCTTAAGGGTTGGTGGGAGAGCTTACCGCCTTATGGAGACCAAACATGCATGCTGGCAGCTTAGGACCATGTCTTATAAGGATTAAAAGATATCTAGTCAATTTCAATTTCGAGTTAAAATTTGTGTTGCCCATTTCAGGGCTTTTGCCTCTTAATTAGATAGGACGGTAGAGTAAGAGACAGAAAATGATTGGAAAGAGGGATGGGGAGGATTAGCAAATGCCCCGGTTCCCAGATTTATGGATGCCCCCCGCATTTGCATGTTTGAGAAAGTAGCCTGTATAGTTAAGGCAATAAATCTGAGCTCTTTTAAACAATTTCCTCTCTGTCCCTTTTCAGCTTAGTTCACAAGCAGAGGGCACTATTGTTCCTGCCCTGACTAAACTTTTACTGCACTCTCAAGTAAGGAAGTCCACCAAACCAAAAGTAATACAGTTGCAAGTTGTAAACTGAAAGCCAGTTGTATGGTCAGAGTAGTAGTGTTAGTAATCAAAACTAGTTGTGAGCAATATCTTTGATTATGTAAGCCACAACATTTTGTTAAATCAGTCAGTCCAATGTCCAGCTGCATTGGGATTTGGTTTGTATCACAAATGCAGCTACAAGTTATCCAGGGCCTGGAAATTGTCTACTGAAGGCTTTTACAAAATGTGTCTTTTTTAATGTACCACTAATATGTGAACCATTATGTTTTGCCAGATTTGTTCAGATGTAATCTTATGCATGTTCTATCAAACTATCATCATCAATAATGGAAAATAACTCTGGCATTGCCATAGTAGCAGGTTTGGTAAAGGATAAAGAGAGTAGAAGTAGAAGTCTTTATTGTCACTATACAAAGTTTAGTAAGATGTCGTTGGAAACAGCCCACAGATGCATAGCAGTACTGCAGAAGAAGCAGTATATAAGAATAGAATAATAATACAGGTAGAGTTAAAATATAGGTTCAGATTTACAGCAATATATACGAGCAACACTATAAAACAATATGTACATTTTACAATACCAAGCTATGGATAAATAAACTAGATGTACCGCATAGCGGTACATGGTATGACCGCCGCAGTGTATTGAAATGTGGGAACTGTTGGTATGATGAGTGTGTGGTAGAGCAGTGTTGTGAGGTGAGAATTTGTGTGGAAATGATTTTCTGGAAGTGGGCATGAATGTGGGTTTTGAATGAATGACATTGTGTGTGTTTGTATAGTGTGTAGGAGTGATTTGTGAAAGGAATAGGCAAAATGAGATTTTGTACAATTACAACACCCCCTATGGAGCAAATTGTATGGCACGTGCTGTGGTGTTAGAGGTCTTGCTGATCTGCATGATCGTGCTGATCATGCATGATGTATTTTGTGCAGTTCCCACCTTCTCGGTCCAAGATATTAGCAACTCAAAATCCTAATTTTTGCATTTACCCTTATCACTAGGTGGTGCTGTGCTTCAAGTGAGTGTTTATGGGCTGGGCTGATACACCTCTGTAACACCGACATACTAACACAAAATTGTTGTCTTGGGCAAAATTGTTGACGAATTATTTAACAAAAACTGTTTTTTTGACACCTAGCTTCGCCAATAAACATCGCCCCCTATGACGAAATGTCACAAAATTGAGTACACATGAAAAGAAAGCTGTTTAGAGATGGCATGTCAACTTTGACCAAATTTGAGCAATTAAAAGCCAAGATATGGACTTTTGAAGAATTTTAAGCTACGTGTTAAATGTTCATTGACGTGTAACTTCGAAACGGTTTATCTCAAGATAAATCCTTTGATAACTTTTTGTCAGCATTGTCTGTAGATGACATATACCAAATTTGGTGAGATTCACATGAACGGCCTATGACGAGTTCGTTCAAATTCGTTTTCGCAATGTTAAAATTTCACGGAAATTGTTTTTGTTGGAAGTGGGCGTCGACCAGTGCTTTCAATGCGTGATGGTCAATAGATTTCACGATAAAGTTGTTGTAAACATTAGCATTCTGTAGATAATAGGCAAAATGACATTTTTTACAATTACAGCGCCCCCTATGGACCAAATTTTATGGCATGTGCTGAGATGTTAGAGGTCTTTGTGGTGATCATGCATGACGTATTTTGTGCAGTTCCCACCTTCACGGTCCAAGATATTGGCAACTGAAAATCCCAATTTTTGCATTTACCCATATCACTAGGTGGCGCTGTGCTTCAAGTGAGTGTTTGTGGGCTGGTTCGATACATCTCTGTAACACCGACATATCACAAAAATTTCATGTCGTTGGGTGAAACGTTCATTGAGTTATTCAGCAAAAACTTTTGCCGGTCTCCCCCTCTTTGACGGACCCTGGCAAAGCGGGGGGGTGGCCCTTGGGGACCAAAAGCTTCTAGTCGCTCAAAAAGTTCTAGGGCTACATGCCTACAAAGATTCATGTCCCCCGTACTTCCAGTGTCCTGGAAATCGTTGACGGAAAATCGGGGGGAAAAAAAAAAAAAGGGGGGAAAAAGTCGCAGCAACACTATACCAAATTTGGTGACATTCACATGAACGGCCTATGACGAGTTTGTTCAGATTCGTTTTCGCAATGTTAAAATTTCACGGAAATTGTTTTCGTTGGAAGTGGGCGTCGACCAGTGCTTTCAATGCGTGAGGGTCAATAGATTTCACGATAAAAAAAAGTTGTTGTAAACATTAGCATTCTCCAAATAATAGGCAAAATAACATTTTCTACAATTACAGCGCCCCCTATGGACCAAATTGTATGGCATGTGCTGTGATGTTAGAGGTCTTTGTGGTGATCGTGCATGACGTATTTTGTGCAGTTCCCACCTTCTCGGTCCAAGATATTAGCAACTCAAAATCCCAATTTTTGCATTTACCCTTATCACTAGGTGGCGCTATGCTTCAAGTGAGTGTTTATGGCCTGGGTCGATACGTCTCTGTAACACCGACATATCACAAAAATTTCATGTCGTTGGATGAAATGTTCATTGAGTTATTCAGCAGAAACTTTTGCCGGTCTCCCCCTCTTTGACGGACACTGGCACAGCGGGGGGGTGGCCCTTGGGGGCCAAAAGCTTCTATTCGCTGAAGAAGTTCTAGGGCTACATGCCTACAAAGATTCATGTCCCCCTGACTTCCAGTGTCCTGGAAACCATTGACGGAAAATTGCTGAAAAAAAAAAAGAAAAGAAAAAAAAAATGGAAAAAAGTCGCGGCAACACAATAATGACCGCTTTCGCTAGCTTCGCTAGCGGCGGTCATAATAAATAGAAAGAGAAAATGGAAAATAAATACATAATGGAATTAATGTAAATGTAAACTAGATGTACCGCATAGCGGTACATGGTATGACCGCCGCAGTGTATTGAAATGTGGGAACTGTTGGTATGATGAGTGTGTGGTAGAGCAGTGTTGTGAGGTGAGAATTTGTGTGGAAATGATTTTCTGGAAGTGGGCATGAATGTGGGTTTTGAATGAATGACATTGTGTGTGTTTGTATAGTGTGTAGGAGTGATTTGTGAAAGGAATAGGCAAAATGAGATTTTGTACAATTACAACACCCCCTATGGAGCAAATTGTATGGCACGTGCTGTGGTGTTAGAGGTCTTTGTGCTGATCATGCATGACGTATTTTATGCAGTTCCCACCTTCTCGGTCCAAGATATTAGCAACTCAAAATCCCAATTTTTGCATTTACCCTTATCACTAGGTGGCACTATGCTTCAAGTAAGTGTTTATGGCCTGGGTTGATACGTCTCTGTAACACCGACATATCACAAAAATTTCATGTCGTTGGGTGAAACGTTCATTGAGTTATTCAGCAGAAACTTTTGCCGGTCTCCCCCTCTTTGACGGACACTGGCACAGCGGGGGGGGGGTGGCCCTTGGGGGCCAAAAGCTTCTATTCGCTGAAGAAGTTCTAGGGCTACATGCCTACAAAGATTCATGTCCCCCTGACTTCCAGTGTCCTGGAAACCGTTGACGGAAAATTGCTGAAAAAAAAAGAGAAAGAAAAAAAAACAAAAAAAAGGGAAAAAAGTCGCCGCAACACTATAATGACCGCTTTCGCTAGCTTCGCTAGCGGCGGTCATAATTATAATTTTTAGAGGGTGTGATTGATCAATGCTTATCTGTCTTGAAATAGGCACAGAGGGATTGTTTCAGTCTAGCCTCACTGACAGTGGTAGATATCCCAGCTTACATTACATTACATTACATTACATTAAGCAGACGCTTTTATCCAAAGCGGCTTACAAAAGGAGGACATAATAGCAAACACATGTGTAGAGAACATCGAAGGTACCTATGTTAAGAGATGGTTAGTAGAATTTGGTTTTGTTAAGCAGTCTCGGAAAAGAAGGGTCTTCACAAGCTTTTTGAAGGTCGTGAGGGAAGTTGCTGCTCTTGTAGGGACTGGTAGGTTGTTCCACAACTGAGGGACAACAACCGAGAAAAGTTTGGAGTGACCTCGCTTTGTCTTGGGAGAGGGTACGGCCAGGCGGTTCGCATTGGAGGATCGCAGCATTCTGGACGGGATGTAAGCATTCAGTATGACGTTGAGATAGGTGGGGGCAGATCCAGAAGTGACTTTGTAGGCTAGAGTCAAAGCTTTGTGTTGAATTCTGGCAGCCACCGGGAGCCAATGCAGGTTGATGAAGAGAGGGGTGACATGCGACCTTTTGGGTTGATTAAAAACCAGTCGTGCTGCTGCATTCTGAACCATTTGCAATGGTTTGATTGCACAAGCAGGAAGGCCAACCAGAAGGGCGTTGCAATAGTCGAGGCGAGAGATGACCATAGCCTGAACCAGGAGCTGAGTAGCATATTGGGTTAGGTACGGTCTGATTTTTCTAATGTTATATAGCGCATAACGGCACGACCGCGCTACGGAGGCAATATGGTCAGAAAAAGATAGCCGGTCATCAATCACGACGCCGAGGTTTTTAGCAACCTTGTTCGGAGCAATCGTGACAGTGTCCATATTCAGGCTGATATCATGGTGGATTGACTCCTGGGCTGGGATCACCAGGAGTTCAGTCTTAGACAGATTGAGCTGGAGGTGGTGTTCCTTCATCCGTGCGGAGAGACAGGCAGAGATGCGTGCAGAGATTGTGGTGTCATCTGGTCGAAACGACAAATACAGCTGTGTATCATCAGCATAGCAGTGATAGGAAAAGCCTTGTGAGCGGTTGACGCGGCCCAGCGAGGTGGTGTAGATGGCGAAGAGAAGGGGGCCCAGCACCGACCCTTGGGGAACACCTGTGGAGAGAGTGTGAGTTGATGACAGTTGTCCTTGCCAAGACACTTCAAAGGAGCGTCCAGTGAGGTAGGATGTAAACCAGGAGTGTGCTATGCCTGTGATGCCTATGTGTGAGAGTGTAGTTAGCAGTATGCTGTGGTTGACTGTATCGAAGGCTGCCGATAAGTCGAGTAGGATAAGTACTGATGATCGCCCTTCAGTTCTGGCTACTCTGAGGGCTTCTGTGACGGAAAGCAGTGCTGTTTCAGTGGAGTGGCCGCTTCTAAAGCCAGACTGCTTCGGGTCAAGTAGGTCGTTCTGGGTGAGGAAATTAACTACCTGATTAGAGACCGCCCTCTCGATGGCTTTCAAAAGGAAGGGAAGCAGTGAGACCGGCCGATAGTTCTCCACCTGGGCGGGGTTGAGTGTGGTCTTTTTGAGCAGTGGTGTGACCCTAGCCTGTTTGAAGGCGGCTGGAACTATACCTGATAATAGCGAAGCATTCATCAGGGACGTGATCGATGGGACTACTGTTGGTGCGATGGCTTGCAGCAGGTTCGAGGGGACCTGGTCTAGTGGGCAGGTGGTAGGATGGCTGCCAGTGATGAGTTTGAAGACGTCGCTTTCGGAGAGAGGGGTGAATGAGGAGAGTGTTGCATCGTAGACCGTGGGAGGTTGCAGGTTGAGGCCGGGTGGATCGCGGAATTGATTGCTGATAGCCGCTACTTTTTCTGTAAAGAAGGAGGCAAAAGTATTAGCAGTTAGATTGGTCTTGTCACATATTTGATTCAACTATTTTGTGAACTAGCTCATCCTAATAAGCACATTAATCATTGGAGAAGTAGATGAGCTATTTGGTAAAATCATCTATGTTAGCAGAGGCAGAAGGAATACACAGCAGTGTTTTTCTTTTCTGAAGCTGTACTCTTCACCTGCTTATAAGTGAAATAGAATAGTGGGGTCCAACACAGTAGAATTCAACACAATAGAATTCAGCAGCATCACAAACCATCTAAAATAAACATAGTTGATTTGATGATTCTTTGATTCAAATGAAGTACATTATAACCCTTCTTTGAAACCGGATGAAACCACAACCTGGTTCAAGTTTGTTGTTGATGATTTTGGTGATTTACAAATCTTGCCATTAAGTTGGTGATTTAGAAATCTTGCAGATAAAGTTGCAAAATTCAAATTCTTAGTTGTACAAAATAGCACAGTCATTCAGTTTCATGCATGCATTAGTTTTTGGTCATAAAAATAAAATCCTATTGATGTTATGGCATTCTGGAATGTGCACACCAACACACACAAGCAGTTTGAGTATAAAGTTTGTCTAAGTAAAAAGTACAATGTTGTAGTTAGGTGTTAGCTAAGCTAAAAGTGTTGTGAATGCTTCTAGTTTTGTTGGGTGTTCTGGACTCCAAACAACTGTTGGTACTTGGTAACATCTGTTGTTCATTATCTAGCCTCAACAAAAGAGGATTCCATAATGTATGGCATATGCACTCTTACCTCCAAACTGGCAGTTTTTTTCTGAATTGTGTTGCTTGCAGTGATGTATCCCTTTTGCTCTTTACTCACAGTAAAATGGAACCTCAATGACGAGAGCAAGCACTTCCAGCTAAATGTCATGGAAAATATCACCACAGCGTTAGTATTCATCATAGTGGTGGTCAACGTCTTCATAACTGCATTCGGAGTTCAGCGGCCTAAAGTCAGCGCATGACTCAGACCCCAAGGGCGCCTCCCTGTGGATAGGCAAAGGTAGCGCATACACATAAATGCCACCTACTAATGTCTGCTGATTATTCTTAACTGACTCCTCTGCATGTGGGATTGGTACTGCAATCAAATTGAAAATACTTTAAAGCTAGAGGGAAACCCTCAAACTAAAACCATAAACAGAATTTGCAGGCTGTAAAAATTCAGTTTTAAAATGCAAACATTTGGGTTGTACTATTGTTGTCAGTGAAATTACATATGACATATTGTGACATATTTCATTAATCTCTGTTGACATACCAGAACTATTATAGGATTACTTGCCGTAACTTTGTTTACATATAGCACCTTTCAATATAGCACTTCACATATAATAAGTGTACCTCCCTTTGTATATGTACTATAGGTTTAGACAAGATCTTAACCAGAGGCAAACATCCCGGTTTCAGAAAGTAAAAGTCATGCCACATATTTGCTCCAGCCAATTCAATGGACCAGCTGATCCTAGTAAGCACAACTCTTCAGTCAGGTAGATGAACTAATTAGTGAAATCACCTGTGTTAAAAGCACAGGCAGAAGAAATTCATGGCAGGACTTTTACTTTCTCAAGTTGGTTTGTCCACCTCTGATCCTAATGAATTTAGCAGTTCAAGCACAGTTCCAACACAGTAGACATTCATTTACCATCATACTCACCTTTCACAGGAGACAGAAAAAGCTATGGGCAAAGACGAAATGAAGGAGACTTACCAAACATTTTGTAAACCAAAGACGCTGACATATAGACTGTTGTTTTCCAAGATGCCTGTGATCCACGCCTGACCCGCATTTCATCATTACACACGCACTGTTATCAACCCCACCTTTATCAAGCCTGACTAATTATGTTTTCAACAAAAATATTTATTTTCTGTCTGAGATATGAAGTTGTTTTGTAATACTGCCTTCTATTGTTTTATATGTGTTTTGTTTTGACTTCCTGTACATCTGCCTGCCTAACCTGGCCAACCTGGATTTAGAGATTACAATCCAGTACCATATAGTTGTTCCAGCAATTCACTAAATTAGATTATTGTTAACACAACTCTTCAGCCAGGCAGAAGAGTAAATAATTGAAAAATGATCTGTATTAAGCGCATGAGTAGAATCAGATGATTTAGAATATGCTGTACTGGATTGTAGCTTCTAAATGCAGGTTGGCCATGACTGCCAGTCAAGCTTTGTTTGTGTATTACCTTTCATGCAACATGGCTTTACAAGGGGCTTTCCAAGAAAAGAAAAATGAAGTGTGTTCATTGGAAAGATGTGCTGTTTGTGACATCAACTGCATCTGTTCCAATGACTAGTGGAACGCATTTCTTAAGGCTCTAGTATAATTCTGCACACAGCTTAAAATCTGTAAGTGCCGCAAGGATTGTGTACATTTTGCCATGCGCTCATTTCGCACCGCATGGTCGGAGAAATATACTATAGAGTTTAAAGGTACATCCTGTGAGTCTTGTGGCCAGAGAATTGTGGACTTGTCCATGAGCGCGAAGGCTTGATAAAAAGGACACAGTGACCGCAACTTGACAATATGACCTCTTCAAACGATCTGTTTATACTGCTATGCCTCTGATGAATTCTATGCAAATCACACAGTTCTTGTTTTACTTTCCTCAGGAATATTGTATGCAGTTTTAAATCTTTTTAGTGTTTTAAATATTTTTAAGTCTCAATGTAGAGGTATTATTTGCCCTTTTTTTTTTTTACTATGGACCAAATTCTTTAGCAACAGTGTTATGTTTACGATTGTTGAATATTGTTTTTGTATGATTACATCTCCTTATTAAACAGTTTGTTAAAAAAAAATACTCGGATCTCTTTATACACAAGCATTTGCATTTTATTGTCTCTTGAGTGACATTGGCAAACACAAGGCCGCAAAGAGTCTTAGTGAATGACCAGTGAAGAGTACCTCCCTCAACACCCCCCCATGTGTATTTACTCTATACAGGATACTAAGAACTTAGGGTGTAACTAACATAAGATGTACTACACCAACATAGTTTCTGTGAGTACCCGTAAGGCCCTGGGAGAACGTAGTGTAGTTTTACTGGATGTAATCAGGGAAAAAATTATTACAAAACTCACATAAAAATAGGTTAAGGCCACAAAGAGTAAGTTTGTTTATGAAAAGCCATGGCTTGCATAGCAGACAGGACTGTAGTGGGAGTAGACTGTATACAGAAGTTACATCGTTATCATAAAAATGTCTATTGAAAGCTTTGGGAAACACTGAACTCTGTATACTAAGGATTCCTCTCCCTACCATTATGCTCAATGAATTTAACCTCTGTACAGTTCTAAGTACAGCTACGTTTGCACTTCAGCCAAAAATAAAAGGCATCTTCAGGTTTGTTACCTATATATCCAAAATGGCAGTTTCTGGATTATGGTACTTAGTACATTTCTGTGAAAAAAAAAAAGTCCATATTCGTTTGTAGTGTGTTGCGCAGGATATAATCCCTCGCAGATAATGTGCCACTGCTGCATTACAGGTTTCCAAGACAAGTTTGAGTAGAAGGTATAAAACCCATAGGATTTCTAAATAAATACAATCCCTTTATGTCAGATATCTTTTAAAAATCATATATCATAATACACTTTCCACAAGGCATATGTTATAAAAAAAAACATGAGGCGTACAATCTAGGTTTCCTTCCTTCTCTATTACAAATCTTGATGTAAACTGCCCAAACAGCCCGAAGAATGCATTAAGCTCTTCGGCACTAAAAACGGCATAAACCTTGTGTAGATGTGTTCATTTACAAGAGCCCCAATCACAGGAGATAATGCCAAGTCATGCTTTCTTGGAAAAAAAAAGAAGAAACCGTTACTGTTGAATGTACAAACATTAACATAAAAATGCAAAATCCCTGATTTTGGTAACAATTTGACACCATGAGATGTTCTGGAAGTGTCCTGTGTGCAATCAGATGTGTCACTGGTTTAAGTGACATCAGACTATTTCGAGCTACGTCGGATGTTGTCCTCCGTGTACCAAATCAAAACCTCCCGGACTTGCCGACCCAGTCCCAGTGCGGCGAGTCCCAGAGCCCTGCTGGTCCCGCCCGCCACTTTAGCCTCTGCAGACATGAAAATGAAGTAAAAGTTTCTGTTTCAAACTCAGCAGATTTCATCTAGTCCTGAAGGGTAGGTTATTTATTCTCAGAAAAAATATATAGATTAGTACAACATATCAGTGCATAAAGTGTGCATAAATCTGTGCATAACATTTTTACAGTATGTTTTTAAAAAAAAATCCAGTAATCCAGTTTTAATCAATTTGGTTGATGGTTGAATGGTCAAAAACTGGCAGTCACTGGCTACTGCAATTATGAAAGTGCATTTTGATTATTCAAAATTTTATAACTTAACATCATCCAGCGGAATAGTGATTTGACTTAAAGAGAGACTTGAAGGTTTTAATATCTACATAATGTAAATGATGCATTAATGAGTGCAGTCTCACCTCCATAATAATACAGAAAGGCTACTCCCACTGCAACACTGAAGCAGCTTAGGAAGAACAAGGGACCTGTAAAAGATCATAACAGCCGTTTGCTGTCTTGCCATCTTCCAAAACAGACGGCAGGTCGGTGTGGCAGTAATTTGTAATCACATCATCTCAAGATCTTAGCGGAGTTATTTCATTATCTAGGGGTAACAAAGCTAATTTTCTTAAGATGACAGGTTAATTTAATGATAATCCTATAACTGATCACAAGTGCTTGAGACTACATTGAGTCATGTACATTTAACAAAAAAATATGAAGCATTATGAAGTACAATCAGCAGCACCTGGACAACACAAAACAGGGTAGAATATCTTACAAATCCGATGACAAAAAAATGCAGAAGACACATGATAAAAATGAAAATAGTGGGTATATCCATAGCTCAATGTTACTGTTAACTAACTAACCACTACAGTTTCCTAACGAACCCAGTCATGTCCACCGCACAATGTGATGTCCACTTCAGCACATATGCTATATCATGGTATTAAAGATGCAGTATGAGGAGGATTTGGGGTATCCTGTTATGTGGAGTCTGCCACGGTGTGCCATCACATTTTCTCAGTAGCCCAGAATGAACAAACCAAAACACTGGTGCTACAGAGGAATTTGAATGTAAGTGAAAACAAAATAAATTTTCCACATTCTTCATTCAATATCCATATTCAGTTGTCACAATTGAAATTCAGTGTGCAATTCAATTTTACACTGACTAGGTCACTTAACACGTGAGTGAGATACAATATTCACATAAACCCTAGAGGCACATCAGACAAATGTGAAAGCTATAATGTGAAAATGTTTATTTATTATGCTTAAAAAGTCTCTGGTTTTTGCAAGGCTGTCGTTAGATGTAGGCTACTAAGCCAGGGACGATGGGCTGGCCAGCAACATGATCACTGACATCGGTCAACATGTACAGCGATGCTAACTGAGCTACCTAGGGGAACATTTTGACACGCATGTACAAAAACATGCTTTGATATTTACAGAAACTTAAACGCCCTGTTTTCAGCTAACCAATTAGCTAATGAATAGCTAACTATTAGTAAGCTAGCTAACGTATACAGTCAGCATTCGTTGAACAATATTACAGCACTTATATATTATCTAGGTGACATAGCCATAGGAATTCACCCCTGTAGACCCCATAGACCATTCTGAAACAATTCTGTGCAAGGTTATGGTTAGATGTAGGCTAGTAAGCTGGACGACTATGCTGGCCAGCCAGGGACATTACCATGAGGCTGGCAGGAGAAGTCATAGACATACTATACATGTATAGTATGTCTATGGGAGAAGTGATCACTGTCATCGGACAAGATGCATAGCCGTCCTGATGGCCAGCTGTGTGAAAATGCAGCGTGACTCCTGTTGTCTGCCTCCAAGTGGTGACTGCCAATATTGTGCGTTGTGGGCACAGTCGGACTGAATTTAAACTTTGAATTTTTTTTATTTGAATTTTGAATTTCAGTCAGACTGAAGTTAAATTGTGGACTAGAATTGAATTGTGAGTATTGAATATGTATATTAAATGGAGAATGTGAAAATGTTATTTGTTTTCACTTGCATTTAATTTCAAAGTAATACATACAATTTCAAATTAAGTGGAATTCAGTTCTCAGCAAAATATTCAGATTCATTTTGAAGTAAAACGAATATTGCTCCATAGGTTTTTTCACATTGTGAAACTATGTGCACCTCTCGTAATTTTGAAATCAAAACGATGGTTTTCAGGATATACAGTTGAAACCAGAAGTTTACATACACTGTATAAAAAGACACAATCTTTTTTTTCTCATTGTCTGCCATGAAATCAGACACTCACTTTACCTGTTTTAGGTCTGGCTGGATTATTTCTATTTGCTAAATGCCAGAATAATGAGAGAAGGAATTTTTTAGACAATTTTGTATTACTTTATTCAAATCAGAAGTTTACATACACTAGAGTTACTGTGCCTTTAAACAATGTGGGAATGCCCAGATGATAATGTCATGTCTTTGGAAGCCTCTGATAAACCTATTGACAACATCTGAATTAATTGGAGATACACCATTTTAAGGAACTCCTCAAACACAATGTTTCTTTGTGTAACAGCATGGAAAAATCTAAAGAAATCAGCCAAAATCTCAGACAGAGAATTGTGGTCTTGCACAAGTCTGGTCCATCCTTGTGTGCAATTTCAAGATTCCTCAAGTGCCACGTTCTTTAGTTCAACAATTATATGCAAGTATAAACAACATGGAAATGCAAGTATAAACAACATGGAAATGTCCAGCCATCATACCGCTCAGGAAGGACTTGTCAGAACTGTGGGTATCAACCCAAGAGCAAGGGCAGAAGACCTTGTGAAGATTATGGCTGAAGCTGATAAAAGTGTGTCGTTATCCACAGTGAAACGAGTACTGTACCGACATGGGCTGAAATACCATTCTGCCAGGAGGAAGCCATTACTCCAAAAAAAAAAAAAAAAAAAAAAAAGCCAGATAACAGATTGCAAATGTACACAGGGGAAAAATTTTTTTTGGAGACATGTCCTGTGTTCGAATTAAACTAAATTCGAACTGTTTGGCCATAATGACCACCGTTACATTTGGAAGAAATAGGGGGAAGCTTGAACATCATACCAAATGTAAAACATGGTGGTGGCAGCATCATGTTGTGGGGTTGTTTTGCTGCAGGAGGAATTGGTGCACTTCACAAAATAGATGGCATCATAAAGAAGGAACAGTATGTGGAGATATTGACCCAACATCTGAAAACATCTGCCAGGAACTTAAAGCTTGGCTGCAAATGGGTCTTCCACGTGCACAATTGCCCAAAGCATACTGCCAAACTGGTTAGAAAATGGCTTGAGGACAACAAAGTCAATGTTTTGGAATGGCCATCACAAAGCCCTGATCTCAATCCTATTGAGCATTTATGGGCAGAGCTGAAATGACATGTGCGTGCAAGGTGGCCTACAAATGTGGCCCTAATATTCCAGTTCTGTCAGGAGGAATGGACAAAAATTCCTGCCAAGTATTGTGAAAAGCTTGTAGAAGGATATCCAAAACCTTTGACCCAAGTCATACAGTTTAAAAGCAACTGTACCAAATACTAATGAAATGTATGTAAACTTTTGACTTTCAAGACTATAATAAAAACATTGTTTACAATTCTCTCGCTCATTATTCGGGCATTTAGCAAATGGAAATAATTTTGGAAATCCTAAATCACCTAAAACAGGGAAAGTTTAATCTGATTTAATGTCAGACAGTAAGAAAAAAAGGATAGTGTGTGTTTTTGTACAGTGTATGTAAACTTCTGGTTTCAACTGTAAGTTAGAGGCAGGATACGACATAATGAACAAACTAGCAAGCAATAGATTGTTCTAACAGTATGCACTGTAAAAAACGGAATAGAGGAGATGGGGACATTTAGGGAGAATAGTGAGGCAATTTATATAACCTTCTTAGAGGTGCAAAAACAAACAAACAAAGAACGAATAAAATACATTATTAGGACATGTAAGAAAATAAGATGAAATAAAGAGACCTTGGTTTCTCTGAGGAAGGATGCCTGAAATCAGGCGTGAGACAGTATGCTACATGTAACATTTCCTAGAACAGAGTCATAATAAGTTTTAAATGTTTTGACAATTTCAGGCATAGAATTATTTCTTGCTCTGTCCATGTCCTCAGCATGAGTAAAGAGGGGCTCTGGGGCTTCTTACTGGTTTTCTGCTCCACTACCTTTTGCTGTTATGCATTTTTGCCACCTTGCAAACTTTCAATACTCAGTAGATCATATGTGTTTGTTGAACATGCCTTTAACAAATTATCACAAAATGACACAATAGAACTCAAGCAGTCTGTTCCAAAACACAAGTTTTGAATTTGCTGAATCGACTTAATATTGGTCGAAAGACAGTTGTGCATCGTCAGTGAACATCTATACCTGACCTGTTGAGTGTTATATGGTCTACACACCATGTACCTAAATAAACTCACTTCATTTTCCACTAAACAAATAGTCTGATCTACAACACTACAACTTAGTTAGGATAGCTGCAGCCTTAAAATAGCCGTTCAGTGTATAAACAGCTTTTCACTTGGTAGCCTAAGCTATCGGGGACAGGAAAGTGGGTGTGTAAATAAAACACCCTTATTGCCACTGCTTCACAGACTCTGATAATGCACACCTCATCAGTGAGACACCATGCTGTGCCTCTGGGAGACATGTCTACACACACTAGGGCTTTGACTTTTGCTCAAAAATCATATTTGAACTTTGTTTGTTTATGAATATTAATATTCGAATAATATTCAAACATTTGTTCATAATATTTTGACCATTGAATGCCGTCAGTAAGACCTATATTGGTAGCAAACTTACATTGGCAGTGTATGAGTCAATGTCAATAGACTACGTAAACGATAAATACGGTAAACTAAATATTTGTGTTAAATATGCATTGTTATTATAGAGCAAACAAGATATTCAGTGTTGGAGTGAAAATGTAATGAGCGGAATATAACAGAAGATGTTGTTATGACACAGTTAATGCTCCATCGGAAATACACAAGCTTACAGGAATCTTTCGTGCACCTAGTAAAAAGGTTTTTAATTAACAGTCAGACATGTCACTTTGTCCTCCCTCGTGATTTTCCCCTCTTGCTTTGGGAAGCCAAAGTAGCACCCCACAGTGTGGTATCAAGCGCCGTGACATCCATTACAGATGTACATCCGCTCCCCTGACAACAAGAAGGCCCTACAATGCATCATAAAAACTGACCAACTGATCATTGGTACCCAGCTCCCTACACTAGAGTAGACACACCACACACGGTGCATGAACAGAGCAAAACACATACTCAAGAACCATGCCCACCCGGGTCACAGGCTCTTCACTTTGCTGTCATCCGGCAGGCGATTCAGGTCACTGTACACTCGCACTACAAGACTTGAGAACAGCTTCTACCCCACTGCCATCAGACTCTTGAACTGCATGCGTCACCTGCTCCCCCCTCACTACCCTAGGTCTTACTGCACTGCAGTGTGTGCGTGTGTGTGTCTGAAGTGAGCGACTTTTATGACATCTATCTCCCTGTGTGTTCCCTCTTCCACTGTTCTAATTTCACATGGTATTATCCCCATACCTCTGCACTATAACTCTAAAATCCTTGAATACATGAATACCTGCTGCCAGCGATTATACTGGACTCCGTGCAATGTGACTCTATCCAATTACATTTGACTCTATGCTCTATGTGCTATATGACCCTGTTGTGCACACCACTTTTGCTGTCAGCATATTCTGCTCCTTATTTATTTATCCATATTGTAAAATATGCATTGTTTTATTTTGTTTTATAGTCTTGTTTGTATATATTGCTGTATATCTGAACCTATATTTTAATTCTACCTAGCTATTCTCATGTACAGCTCTGGAAACAATTAAGAGACCACTGCAAATTTTCCAAAAATCAGCACCTCTACGTGTATGACAGCCATTCCTTTCCAGTGTCACTTGAATTTGGAATTTGGGAGAAATGTTGTCAGTAGTTCACAGAATAAAACAAAAATATTCACTTTACTCACATATATACCTATAAATAGTTAAATCAGAGAAACTGATAACTTTAGAATGGTCTCTTAATTTTTTTTAGAGCTGTATTTCTATTCTTATTCTTATATACAGTTTCTTCTTGTGCATCCGTGGGCTGTTCCGAACAACATGTTACTATACTTTGTGTAGTGACAATAAAGACTTCTACTTCTTCCACTGTGTATTAGACACAGTAGTTTAATTGACAGTTTAAAAATACGACACATTCTTTACAGATGCATCTCTTCAGGTTGTAGGCTACTTAGTTGATTAATTATCTGCCACTACAGACTATTGTTATTTAGGCCTATTTATTTTTAAGTATGTCAAGTCGTTCATTGTGCAGTGGAGTACATTAATTAAGTTTCAGACTACTGCTAGCTTTTGTATGTTTGTTTCACAGTTGTTGAAAGAGAGTGAACAGATAGGTAGACAATGAAGTGAAAAAGTGGTAGCCAAAAGAAATAAAGAGTCAGTTGGATTTAAACTGAGACAGATAAAATTGAAAAGAAAATCATAGCTCTGACTTACCTCTGTCATTAAGCACAAATCTTTGTTTAGGTGCAGGCACTGGACTAACAACTAGGTCTATAGATTCTGGGCAAAACAAACACAAACATCACAGCAAGTTACTTAACGGACAGAACTACACGAGACACAAACACAGAGAAGAATGAAAGCGTTGAGGGTCTAACCTCTTTGACGGAGGCGCGTGGGCAGGCTAAAGTACACCTCCTCCACGTGGAGGTGCAGCGCTCGGTAGAACTCCCGGCACGCCTCCTCACCCTTCTCCTGCAGATGCGTCAGGAGCTCAGCCAGCCGAATACAGGTGGGGACGTCCAGGTCCCTGAACTAAGACAGTTCAGAGGAGAGGGTCAGAGTGATGGAAAAAAAGTGTGGTAAAAAGACTGCATAAAGATGAGGGCACAAGGCTGAAAGCACAGAAGCTGCACATTTCACCCACCTTTTTAGCCTCATTGTCACTGAGGACTTGGGGGTAGATCCTGTTCAGTTGCAGAATGAGTCTGTCTACTACCTCTGTGTCCAGGCGCCGATCAGACTTAAGAAACCGGCTGTCTGCTCGCAGCTGTTCAAGGAAGGTTTCTAAAGGTAAAAAAAACATTGCAATAAATTATGCCACATTAACAGCAGCATGAGCACTTAAATAACCATCCAGCTGTTATGATCACGTGTGTGATCGGTCAAGGATGAGAGTATTGGGGTATTCCAGTAAGTAGCTTTAGTACTTGGAAAAAGTAAACTCCTAATAGAAGAGCTATATACGTTTATTTTGCAAGAGTTGAGCCACAATGATTTTTTGTTGTTGTTTACCATGTTGGCTACTCCGAGTTCACTTATCTGGGATAGTAACTATAATCCTACCACTTGTACATAACCCCAGAACTGTTAGAGGAGTTTCCCATTCCCTGTCTTTGATTCGAAGGCCAACCCAATAGTTCAATAATGAGGGGAAAATCTATTCAGAGACAAAAATATGCACAAATAAAGTGGACTATAGTCGTCACCAGGCTACAACATACATTTTGGACATCTCTTCAGTATGCAAGATGTCGGTGACATCACTGTAGACGAAAGACAACTCTGTCAAATAGGAACACATGAATGTGCATAGTCAAACAGTCGACCATTAAAGCTTGACTGACTTATATGCTCGCAAGCTGCACCAGTTTAACCGAACTAAATAGCTGCTACCCTTTATCAGGCTCTGACTTCAATATCGTCCCGCAGTACTGTGAAAGAACTTGACGCTAAGCTTAATTCCTGCAAGACTTGCTCATTTGTAAAACTTAACATTTTCTTCACGTAGCTAGGAAACATCAGTAAACAGTAAACATCGACAGTGTACTCTGACTAGCCTACACATTCTACAATCACCGTACAGTACAGCAGAGCTAACTTTTGCAGCGAACTGGGCTAGGCTACTGGCACTGATGAAAGTACACGGGCGGAAGGAGAGCACACTCAAGGGTAACGTTAACCTGCTAGTGCTTTCGTCACGCCCAGTTTATGGAACATAATGTACGATAATCGAGTCACAGCAACAACAATCATGGCTTAATAGCCGTGTTATTTAAGTAATCGCAATATCTACAAACCAACCTCCCATTGCAGAGTCCTCTACCCTGTCCTTTGTTCTGACACTCCCATTATGGTACGAGGCGAACTGCGTGGAGGGTTGGTCAGAGCTAACAGGAAGTATCGTAAATGCATATGGGAATATGGCAAACAAGAGTCTAGTGGTTTGCATCAGTCCAAGTCACTGCAAAAATAGTGGTATGACCGCCGCAGTGTATTGAAATGTGGGAACTATTGGTATGATGAGTATGTGGTAGAGCAGTGTTGTGAGGTGAGAATTTGTGTGGAAATGATTTTCTGGAAGTGGGCATGAATGTGGGTTTTCAATGAATGACATTGTGTGTGTTTGTATAGTGTGTAGGAGTGAGTTGTGAAAGGAATAGGCAAAATGAGATTTTGTACAATTACAACACCCCCTTTGGACTAAATTGTATGGCACATGCTGTGGTGTTAGAGGTCTTTGTGCTGATCATGCATGACGTATTTTGTGCAGTTCCCACCTTCTCGGTCCAAGATATTAGCAATTCAAAATCCCAATTTTTGCATTTACCCATATCTCTAGGTGGCGCTATGCTTCAAGTGAGTGTTTATGGGCTGGGTCGATATGTCTCTGTAACACCGACATACTAACACAAAATCGTTGTCTTGGGGAAAATTGTTGACAAATTATTTAACAAAAACTGTTTTTTGACACCTAGCTTCGCCAATAAACATCGCCCCCTATGACGAAATGTCACAAAATTTAGTACACATGAAAAGAAAGCTGTTTAGAGATGGCAGGTCAACGTTGACCAAATTTGAGCAATTAAAAGCAAAGATATGGACTTTTGAAGAATTTTAAGCTACGTGTTAAATGTTCATTGACGTGTAACTTCGAAACGGTTTATCTCAAGATAAATCCTTTGATAACTTTTTGTCAGCATTGTCTGTAGATGACATATACCAAATTTGGTGAGATTCACATGAACGGCCTATGACGAGTTTCTTCAAATTCGTTTTTGCAATGTTAAAATTTCACGGAAATTGTTTTCATTGGAAGTGGGCGTCGACCAGTGCTTTCAATGCGTGAGGGTCAATAGATTTCATGATTTAAAAAAAGTTGTTGTAAACATTAGCATTCTCTAGATAATAGGCAAAATGACATTTTCTACAATTACAGCGCCCCCTATGGACCAAATTGTATGGCATGTGCTGTGATGTTAGAGGTCTTTGTGGTGATCATGCATGACATATTTTGTGCAGTTCCCACCTTCTCGGTCCAAGATATTAGCAACTCAAAATACCAATTTTTGCATTTACCCGTATCACTAGGTGGCGCTATGCTTCAGGTGAGTGTTTATGGGCTGGGCCGATACGCCTCTGTAACACCGACATACTAACACAAAATCGTTGTCTTGGGCAAAATTGTTGACGAATTATTTAACAAAAGCTGTTTTTTGATACCTAGCTTCGCCAATAAACATCGCCCCCTATGACGAAATGTCACAAAATTTAGTACACATGAAAAGAAAACTGTTTAGAGATGGCATGTCAACTTTGACCAAATTTGAGCAATTAAAAGCCAAGATATGGACTTTTGAAGAATTTTAAGCTACGTGTTAAATGTTCATTGACGTGTAACTTCGAAACGGTTTATCTCAAGATAAATCCTTTGATAACTTTTTGTCAGCATTGTCTGTAGATGACATATACCAAATTTGGTGAGATTCACATGAACGGCCTATGACGAGTTCGTTCAAATTAATTTTTGCAATGTTAAAATTTCACGGAAATTGTTTTCGTTAGAAGTGGGCGTCGACCTGTGCTTTCAATGTGTGAGGGTCAATAGATTTCACGATAAAAAAAAAGTTGTTGTAAACATTAGCATTCTCTAGATAATAGGCAAAATGACATTTTCTACAATTACAGCGCCCCCTATGGACCAAATTTTATGGCATGTGCTGTGATGTTAGAGGTCTTTGTGGTGATCATGCATGACTTATTTTGTGCAAAATTCCACCTTCTCGGTCCAAGATATTGGCAACTGAAAATACCAATTTTTGCATTTACCCACATCACTAGGTGGCGCTATGCTTCAAGTGAGTGTTTATGACCTGGGTCGATACGTCTCTGTAACACCGACATACTAACACAAAATCGTTGTCTTGGGCAAAATTGTTGACGAATTATTTAACAAAAACTGTTTTTTGACACCTAGCTTCGCCAATAAACATCGCCCCCTATGACGAAATGTCACAAAATTTAGTACACATGAAAAGAAAGCTGTTTAGAGATGGCATGCCACCTTTGACCAAATTTGAGGAACTAAAAGCCAAGATATGGACTTTTGAAGAATTTTAAGCTACGTGTTAAATGTTCATTGACGTGTAACTTCGAAACGGTTTATCTCAAGATAAATCCTTTGATAACTTTTTGTCAGCATTGTCTGTAGATGACATATACCAAATTTGGTGAGATTCACATGAACAGTCTATGACGAGTTCGTTCAAATTCGTTTTCACAATGTTAAAATTTCACGGAAATTGTTGTCGTTGGAAGTGGGCGTCGACCAGTGTTTTCAATGCGTGAGGGTCAATAGATTTCATAATAAAAAAAATTGGTTGTAAACGTTAGTATTCTCTAGATAATAGGCAAAATGACATTTTGCACAATTACAGCGCCCCCTATGGACAAAATTGTATGGCACATGCTGTGGTTTTAGAAGTCTTTGTGCTGATCGTGCATGACGTATTTTGCGCAGTTCCCACCTTCTCGGTCCAAGATATTGGCAACTCAAAATCTCAATTTTTGCATATACCTTTATTACTAGGTGGCGCTATGCTTCAAGTGAGTGTTTATGGGCTGGGTCGATACGCCTCTGTAACACCGACATACTAACACAAAATCGTTGTCTTGGGCAAAATTGTTGACGAATTATTTAATAAAAACTGTTTTTTGACACCTAGCTTCGCCAATAAACATCGCCCCCTATGACGAAATATCACAAAATTTTGTACACAGAAGAAACCTGTTTAGAGCTGGCATGTCAACTCTGACCAAATTTGAGGAATTAAAAGCCAAGATACGGCAATTTGAAGAATTTTAAGCTACGTGTTAAATGTTCATTGATGTGTAACTTCGGAACGGTTTATCTCAAGATAAATCTTTTGATAACTTTTTGTCAGCATTGTCTGTAGATGACATATACCAAATTTGGTGAGATTCACATGAACGGCCTATGACGAGTTCGTTCAGATTCGTTTTCGCAATATTAAAATTTCACGGAAATTGTTCTCGTTGGAAGTGGGCGTTGACCAGTGTTTTCAATGCGTGAGCATCAATAGATTTCACGCAAAAAAAAAAATTGGTTGTAAACGTTAGTATTCTCTAGATAATAGGCAAAATGACATTTTGCACAATTACAGCGCCCCCTATGGACCAAATTGTATGGCACATGCTGTGGTTTTAGAAGTCTTTGTGCTGATCGTGCATGACGTATTTTGCGCAGTTCCCACCTTCTCGGTCCAAGATATTGGCAACTCAAAATCTCAATTTTTGCATATACCTTTATTACTAGGTGGCGCTATGCTTCAAGTGAGTGTTTATGGGCTGGGTCGATACGCCTCTGTAACACCGACATACTAACACAAAATCGTTGTCTTGGGCAAAATTGTTGACGAATTATTTAACAAAAACTGTTTTTTGACACCTAGCTTCGCCAATAAACATCGCCCCCTATGACGAAATGTCACAAAATTTAGTACACAGAAGAAACCTGTTTAGAGCTGGCATGTCAACTTTGACCAAATTTGAGGAATTAAAAGCCAAGATACGGCAATTTGAAGAATTTTAAGCTACGTGTTAAATGTTCATTGATGTGTAACTTCGGAACGGTTTATCTCAAGATAAATCTTTTGATAACTTTTTGTCAGCATTGTCTGTAGATGACATATACCAAATTTGGTGAGATTCACATGAACGGCCTATGACGAGTTCGTTCAGATTCGTTTTCGCAATATTAAAATTTCACGGAAATTGTTCTCGTTGGAAGTGGGCGTTGACCAGTGTTTTCAATGCGTGAGCATCAATAGATTTCACGCTAAAAAAAAAATTGTTGTAAACGTAAGCATTCTCTAGATAATAGGCAAAATGACATTTTCTACAATTACAGCGCCCCCTATGGACCAAGTTTTATGGCATGTTCTGTGGTGTTAGAGGTCTTTGTGGTGATTGTGCATGACGTATTTTGCGCAGTTCCCACCTTCTCGGTCCAAGATATTAGCAACTCAAAATCCCAATTTTTGCATTTACCCATATAACTAGGTGGGGCTATGCTTCAAGTGAGAGTTCATGGGCTGGGTCGATACATCTCTGTAACACCGACATACTAACACAAAATCGTTGTCTTGGGCAAAATTGTTGACAAGTTTTTTAACAAAAACTGTTTTTTGACACCTAGCTTCGCCAATAAACATCGCCCCCTATGACGAAATGTCACAAAATTTAGTACACATGAAAAGAAAGCTGTTTAGAGATGGCATGTCAACTTTGACCAAATTTGAGCAATTAAAAGCCAAGATACGGCCATTTGAAGAATTTTAAGCTACGTGTTAAATGTTCATTGACGTGTAACTTCGGAACTGTCTATCTCAAGATAAATCCTTTGATAACTTTTTGTCAGCATTGTCTATAGATGACATATACCAAATTTGGTGAGATTCACATAAATGGCCTATGACGAGTTTGTTCAGATTCGTTTTCGCAATATTAAAATTTCACGGAAATTGTTTTCGTTGGAAGTGGGCGTCGACCAGTGTTTTCAATGCGTGAGGGTCAATAGATTTCACGATAAAAAAAAAATTGTTGTAAACATAAGCATTCTCTAGATTATAGGCAAAATGACATTTTCTACAATTACAGCGCCCCCTATGGACTACATTTTATGGCATGTTCTGTGGTGTTAGAGGTCTTTGTTGTGATCGTGCATGACGTATTTTGTGCAGTTCCCACCTTCTCGGTCCAAGATATTGGCCACTCAATATCCCAATTTTTACATTTACCCATATCACTAGGTGGCACTATGCTTCAAGTGAGAGTTTATGGGCTGGGTCGATACATCTCTGTAACACCGACATACTAACTCAAAATCATTGTCTTGGGCAAAATTGTTGACGAGTTATTTAACAAAAACTGTTTTTTGACACCTAGCTTCGCCAATAAACATCGCCCCCTATGACGAAATGTCAGAAAATTTAGTACACATGAAAAGAAATCTGTTTAGAGATGGCATGTCAACTTTGACCACATTTGAGCAATTAAAAGCCAAGATACGGCCATTTGAAGAATTTTAAGCTACGTGTTAAATGTTCATTGACGTGTAGCCTAACTTCGGAACGGTTTATCTCAAGATAAATCCTTTGATAACTTTTTGTCAGCATTGTCTGTAGATGACATATACCAAATTTGGTGAGATTCACATGAACGGCCTATGATGAGTTCGTTTAGATTCGTTTTCGCAATATTAAAATTTCATGGAAATTGTTCTCGTTGGAAGTGGGCGTCGACCAGTGTTTTCAATGCGTGAGGGTCAACAGATTTCATGATAAAATGAAAATTGTTGTAAACGTAAGCATTCTCTAGATAATAGGCAAAATGACATTTTCTACAATTACAGCACCCCCTATTGACCAAATTGTATGGCACATGCTGTGGTTATAGAGGTCTTTGTGCTGATCGTGCATGACGTATTTTGCGCAGTTCCCACCTTCACGGTCCAAGATATTGGCAACTCAATATCCCAATTTTTGCATTTACCCATATCACTAGGTGGCGCTATGCTTCAAGTGAGCGTTTATTCGCTGGGTCGATACATCTCTGTAACACCGACATATCCCAAAAATGTTATGCTGTTGGGTAACGTTCACTGAGCTATTCAGCAAAAACTTTTGCCGGTCTCCCCCTCTTTGACGTACGCTGGCACAGCGGGGGGGGGGGGGGGGGGGGGGGGGTGGCCCCGGGGGACCAAAAGCTTCTAGTCGCTCGAAATGTCCTAGGGCTACATGCCTACAAAGATTCATGTCCCCCCGAGTTTCAGTGTCCCGGGAATCGTTGACGGACATTCACTGAAAAAAAAGAAAAAAAAAAAGAAGGGAAAAATGGTCGCGGCAACTCTATGACCGCTTTCGCTAGCTTCGCTAGCGGCGGTCATAATAAATTACTTTAAGTAAATTTGAAGACTCAGTCAACCTAGTGGTTAAAAATCAGGAACAAGGTTTATTATGACCGCCTAGGACTAGAAGGCCAAGGACTATCCCCAGTTATTGCAACTCAACAGATGTAACTTGAAATCTAAGAGCACTTTGGGGCAACTCTGTTGTTTTTTTATATGTGCTATGCATAAAATGATTGGACTCGAGTAAAATCTAACGATCCAAAAACCTGCCCATACCAATCAACACTGTGTACGGCGAAAATAGATTGCAGAACCTAAAAGCAAAGATCTTATATAACCGTCTCTGCTAAAAGTAAGACGTTGCTGGAAAAACAATAAGCAACACAGAGTGCATGGTAGGCGTAGTTAGTTTAAAATACAGTGATGATGAGTGACAGAAAAAAAAATGATTACTGTAAACATTAACGTTGACGGCGTAACAAAAATTACAGATACAAGTGGGTACCGTTATGCCAAGATCACACTTACAGCTGTAGGCTATGCTTTTGTGCTCAAAAGCCATCTAGGCCATCTCTTTAACATGTGTAGGCTATGAGCTCCACGGTCATAAGCAGTTAATACAACACTATAAGACAACAAACTGACCTCAAGTCAAAATCCACATATATTAATCGATATCCGAAACTTAAATGAAAAGGGGCTAATTTACGGTGTAGCTGCAATGAAGCTGAACTACCCCGCAACTGTATGTCGCGGTCTGAAACGCCATCTATTGAACAAGCAGAAATAGCGGCTACCCTGTCCACCGTTATTTAATCAGTTAGCTTAGAAGCAATTACTGTTCACACCGTCAATTGTCAAACGTTTCTCGTCGTCGCCATGATGAAGGTCCGCACCAGTCGATTGACGAACAAGAACCAGCAGGAAGAATAAGAAGAGAGGTGGTGCAATCGACTTTTGGACTTTCATCATGGCGACGACGAGAAACTACATTTATCTCATTTATCCAGGTGTTTGTCTCATACGTTCTCAAAATAGTTATACAGTTCTTTTTCTCCTAAGTTTTTTTTTTTTTTGAAAAACAGATTAAAAGTCGGATACGACTATTGTAAGGATTACTATTTCCCTTTTCTTTACATTAGTATATATCCCAGTTTTGATCATAATTAGAATGAGGTGTTTAGGCTACATGAACACAGAGGAACTTGGATGATAAATATGCAATCTGAGTATCCAAGTTACCAACAATTATAAAACTGATAAGGCACAGGTTATATGGAACAGTATCCCTGTTTCCTTCAGAATAGCCTACCTACCCCATCTAGTGTATCCCAGTTTCTCAAAAACCAGAACAAGGGCTTATTTGGGCACTACATTTGGAATAAGGTGTTAACATGCACAAAACACAGAGACACTTAATATCCTGATTATTCAGGATACTGTGCATGTGAATGCTCTTACTGACTAATTTAGTCACCTCAGGATTTTTTTCACAGTTCTTTTAACATCCAGTTTTTGTTTTACACCAAAGTTTTCCTTTAAAACAGACTGTGTAATAACCCACTTCAGGTATAATGGCTGCAGTAACGAAAACTGTCAAATAATAGCAGGTTTGTCTGCAGGGTCAAACCTTTCAGTAAAGATGTAGATGATGTAAAAGGGTAAGGGAGACTCCCTTTAAACTTACCATCTCTCCTCTTGGCTAAACTATGTAAAAGATGAAACATTTATCAACAGCCTTGTATTCTTACGCTGAGATTAAAGTGATATGCATGTTTCGTATGCATGTGAGCCCTATCTTGATTTCGGCGCTCAAATGTGCGCTGGTTTCTATGTTCATTTGATAAATGAGGGTCACTGGCTGCCTGTTCCTTTACATCTCACTTTGCAAAAAATGTCCCCCAGTTTATTGACTGTATGTGCAGTATTCTGTACCCACCTTCCGTCAGTGTAAGCGATGCATACAGCTTTTGCTGCAGGTGTGTTACTTTGCAGATCAGATCACAGCCTGATACACCTGTCACTCCAGTACAAGGCTGCATATTCACTGCATGTGCGAATTAGCGTATGAAACACGTGAAGTGACCTCTTGTGGTCACTGTCGAGAAGTGCAAATGCCCTGACAAGCTGGCAGCTAGTAGAGCAGCATACAATCCCCCCAGATCTACCAAATGAGTTTAATGTATTTAACTTTGGCCTATATGATTAACATTTTTTAGAGAAAAACAAGGCAAAGTGGGGCTTAGGTGGAACACATGACCTGTTGGAGCAACACAAGGTCAATAGGAACCACAAATAAAACTGAAAACAGAGCCTCTAGTCCAGTGACAGCCAACAGGACATTTAAAGGATGTTTACATTTAAAGGAGGCCCGAGATCAATACATTGTACTGATAGAGATGTAAAGTGCACTGATGGAAAGTGCTGCTGAGAGTAGCTTTTACAGAAGAAAAACAGAAGTAGTGTATGTGTCTGTGTGTGTATGTGTATTAGAGAGATAGAGAGACACACAATAAGTGTGCCTGTTTGTATGTGACAGAGAGAAAGAGAAAGTGTGTGTCAGCGAGCTAGCGAGAGAGATAGACAGATAAATACATAGAAAGAGTGAGTTTGTGTGTGTGAGAGAGAAACTGCATGTGTTCACGAGAGAGAAAGGCAAAGAGACAGAGAGACAAAAACAGAGAGAGAGAGAGAGAGTTTATATGCATGTGTTATACGTGTATTGGCTTTCCATTTTGTGTGTCTGAGGAAACTGTCCCCATCTTTTAATCAACATAGAGATGTTGGTTTGGCACCTTCTTTGATTTGATTAGGAAGAGACCCCTTTCTCATACAACTGCATATTGCATATTCATTTAGGGCTGGTACCACTGGGTACACCCACTTTCTGTATAGGGCATTTAAGTTTAAAATATCCATTGTTCAGTTTGGAGAGAGAGACATGGCAAGAAGCATGGCAGAAGTGTGGAAAGGTTCTGGATAGCTGGCTGATCTCTGGTAAGACGAGGCCCTAAGCCTTGGTCTTCTGGCAGTGACGCTGGCTAAACTCTGCCTGAAAACTATGACTCTTTCTCCATCAATGCATCAATGTTAATAACACCACCAGCAACCACCGTGCTGACTGAGTCTCCAAAATTATTTACTATCAGAATACACAGCTGTTGATAAAGGTGGCATCTTTTACATAGTTTAGCCTAGAGAAGAGACTGTAACATAGTTTAAAGGAGAGGTCTCCATTACCCTTTTACATCATCCACATCTTCATTGAAAGGTTTGACCCTGCAGACAAACCTGCTATGATTTCACAATTTTAGGTACTGCAATCATTATATCTGGAGTGGGTTATTACGGTCTGTTTTAAAGGAAAAGAAAATTTTAGGAAGATGAAGATCGATTTATATTTAATGGGCATCTGTACTTATTCGAACCAGAATATACAGATGCAGAGCTAATAAAAGGGCTGCCAGAGAGACGGCCACAACTAAAAACACCCTTTTTAATAAATTATGTGAACACTTGCAAAGTTCTCAATGCCTCGTTTTGAATGTCAGGCCGTTGTTATAGTAACAAGGAAGTATGTTTTTTTCCTTGATGTTTTTTAATGATTTAAAAATAGCGTTCTGTTCAAGCTTTCATTACGCCCTCAGCACTAGCATTGTTGGTCTTCTCAATCAAAACAGTAAAAATATTGAAGTCTAAAATGCAACAGGCTAGCATAGTTTGTTATCCTCAGCAAACATACCAACTCGGTATGATGTTTTTACATGCCAATTTTCATTTTACACCAACATATTCCTTTAAAGTTCAGTGTACTTCTCATTTTCCAGAAACTGGTAAAATATGCCTAGGTGCTTAATTGAAAACATATTTAAATTGCAGTTACATGCCGCTGTTGGACCCAAAGTTTGACAGGCGTGGTTACTAAGGGTGGCAGGGATTAGCAAAGAGTGAATTCCTGCTAAAATAAAGCACGCACTTGATGTCCCACCTAGCAAGAATGTGTGGAGCAAACCACCTCAAATTGATGCACAAATTATTTTTTTTAAATACTACATATATTGGGGTAAATTATAGGCCTAGTAGGAGGAGCCCCACGCTTCATTCCCCTTAGTAAACACAATCAGACATGGACAAGAAGGTTGATAAGTTGACTTTTCAATTATGTTTATTTGGCCAGAATAATGAGCACCTTAACACACAGGAGCTTTACACAAGCTAGAAGTCCTCATAGTACAAATGGTGACACGCAGTGGGTTTCCCCAAGGGGCAGAGTCAAACCATTAATAAATGTCATGACATGTCATGTCAGTATAGACAAAAGCCGAAGTTAAATGGTGTGCTCCTACTGGACAGGCCTCACATATGAGACACCTGAAAACACAGGTGCTTCTGAAGAGACTGGCATTACCTATGCCACTATCATAATGCACGTTAATAACACTGAGCTGCTTAATATTGTTATCAATAAATATGATCAGACAGGTGAAGTTATTCCATATAAAGATATAAAACTGTGACAAAATATTGCAGTATAAAAATGGGCACAGCTATCCCTCAATAGGCCAATTAATCCCCACTATGCTTCAAGCAATAGAGAACATTGAATTAGACACCTGATACAGCAGTTAAATTGCACTTAAAATTTCTTGTTTGTATATATAACACATATAATTTATTATTATATATATTATATATTTTAAAGAACCCCCTGACATTTCAACGCCTCAACAAACTGAAAGTGTGAAATGGCACAACAGACTTGTTGAGAGAGGACTATTTTTCCATTGATCTGTTTTTCCAATACTCTTTTACCACATATAAAATGATTATATTAAAAACATTTAAAAGGAAAAGAAACTACTTGTCTCCTCAGTACTGCTACGCACATCACATGGCCATCCAAAAATACAAAGGTTACAAGACACTCAGTAAATGCTTGCAGTATTACACTCTTTTGCATGAATTGCTCTAATCTTTTACTGGGTCACTTGTTTTCCTTACAAGTCACGTAAGCTTAGCTTTTAAAAGACAGCATAAATAAGGTTTACCACAGAAGTCCTGGAGCAGCAGCAGCAGCATCAACAGCAGCACATGCATGCATGCTAGCAGGAGGGGACAGGTCGAGTTCAATACAAATATCCATCACCTCAATACTCCAGTAAAACTACCTCACAAAAACGGGGTGGTTTTTCCTCTCTGGTTAATGAACAGAAAAAAAACTTATTTTTGAAGAAACAAAAGGCACTCATGGTGTACTACTGGTACAGAAGAACAGAAAGCAAAACAGAGGAACAAAATGAAAAAAAAAAAAAACATATATATATAAATCCGATGTGGAATCTTGTAGTTGTGCTTGCAGTGAAATTAGTCCATCTGTTGACCACTTTTTAATAGGCTGACCCCAGAGTCCAGAAAAAGTAGATTACTAGGATAAACTGTTGGTTACAGTGGAACATGAGTCATAAATACATACTTTTTTGTTTGCTCTCCCTGGATTCTGTTCATAACATGGCAGTTAAACATGCAAAAAATGTTATTGAAACACCAAACAATCATACATATATTATAATTGATAAAAACGGTTCCTATTACATATGACAAACAAAACAAAAGCTCAAAGACTCTTTAATGAGCGTATCAAGAGGACAGTACACAGCCCCGTCCACAACCCACGGCTATTTGCCACGCCCCCTGCTCTTCTGCAGGGGATTTTCCACATCGGCTCAACTTAAGGCCAATAATCAAAATCCAGACTCACCAAAGTTTTGGGCACTGACATACGTCAAATTATTACTTATTATTTTTTTTCTGTTGGTGTCAATGCCATCAAGTGTAATATATATGTAGGACATAGTGAGCCTTGTGGAATGTCTTGCCTAGGCGGGAGTTGTCTGAGGGGCGCATGTACATGAGAAAGTGCGGTAACATTTGAGGAACGATACAAAAAAAAAAGTAACAGAAGAATGGATGTGGATAATGCACACATGAAGAGCAAACGTAGGGTCAAGGCTGGAGATTGGAGTGGACTTTTCCAGAGTACCTTGAGGCCCCAAAGTTTCCTACTGAGTTCTCAAAAGGAAACTGCAGAGACACAGCTCAGGATTTTCATAAAGGATTTAGGGAATATCGGAAATACAGTGTGCATCTGCACGTTTAGTGTGGGTAAAATATCAATTAGAGTTGTATTTGTGATGTGCATGTTTTGGTGGAGCAAATCAAGAGCACTCAGGAGCTTATATTGTTCACAGGGAAGGCTCTACTGTAGGAAGCGCCGGCAGGAATCAGGGTTCAGAATCAGGAATCAGGGCTCACCATCAGGGAAATCACAACATCTATGTTACTGCAAAAACCAAAAGATACAAACACAAGTGTCAACACCTGGCTAAGCTACAGACAGATGCATCATATATTCACAATGCTTTACAAACAGGGCAGCGAGAGTCTGACGGTGGACAGGACAAGGCTGTACGTGCAGACGTGAGATATGGTGACATGGGGAAATGTGACAGTTCCAACTCACCAAGGCGTTACTTCAGCATGCAGACAGTTTGAGGAGGCTACACGTGAGTAATAGATGGGAGGAATGAGTATAGACAGCAATGTTAAAAACACATAACAGACAAAGGCTATAGGACTATACTTGCTGTTTGACCAAGCGTATGCATACACAACCTTCTGTGTCAAGTCTATATACTTGCTGCCATAACACACAACTACTGTATTACTTAGGGGCGAACCCGACTATCAGACCCAGAACTGGCCAAAACCGCTGGCTATCCCTCTCCAACATCATGGTCACTGCATTTGCACGACCGCCCCCTGTCAATATCGTGTATCAAGTTAATTAGCATCGATGCACGTGACCAACATGGCAGATGAACCCAGATTATACATACCCGCATGCGCTGGAGAAAAGCAAGTATATTCTAGCCCAAAGAGAGTGCCTCCCCTCCCCTCCCCTCCCATCCCACAGACTGCACAACAGTTGTAGAGACACCTCTACATGAAAAACACCACAAAAACACACATAACCCTGCTTTGGAGACAGCGGAGCAAAAGGACAGGGTGGTGGTGGTAGAGCTTTGAAGCACAGGTGGAGGCAGACAGACAAACATGCATTCATCTGCATCCATGGCCATTTTTGGCTGAAGACACAACAGCATTGTGTGCAGCCGCATGCAGGCGTCTCCTGCCAGCCTCTTCTCCAGCCAGGAGCTAGAATGGTGATGAGGGTTAGCTGGGCAATGAAGCAGATGCAGGTTATGGGTGCGCAATGACCAAGCATGTGGGTGGATAAGTAGTGGTAGTAATGTTTGAGAGGGGGAGGGAGGGTGGGGCTGGGGGAGGGGGAGGGGAGATGGCTCAGAGGTCGCAGACGATCTTATATTTCTCGCTGCAGAAGACCATGGGCGGCCCCACGATGCCGCGGGGTTGCGACCGGCCCCTGCAGGCCAGCCGGGGACTTACGTGGGGGCTGGAGTGGGCGGAGTGGGAGGAGGAGGAGGAGGAAGTGGAGGAGAAGGCGGGGCCTTTCCTGCGGCTAGAGGTGGAGGCTTTGCCCTGGCCGCCGCCCCCTCCGCCACTGCTGCGGCGCGCCTGCTCGTGGTCGAACTCCAGGTCCTCCAGGCGCTGCGTGAGCGCCAGCTTCTGCTGGATGGCCATGCGCAGCAGGGAGTTCAGCGTCTTCTTCTCGTCCTCGGCCGCCGCCAGCTGCCGCTGCATGTCATCCAGCTGGGTCACGTACTCGTCACATCTAAGCATTGTGCACACCAGTGGGAATCAAACGGGGGCACACAGTGAGGAGATCATTCAAGGGTTTTAAAACAAGATTTCACAAATGAGTCAAAATAAAACATCAAAATAAAACATTACTTACAGCATCAGACAGTGAACATGTAGCTATCTTATGTGATTTACTTATGTACATACGAAAGCATAGTAATAGTGTGTGTAACTGCTGTTGTGTTTGTCACTGTTTCCCCCATGAGTTTATAGTTAAATTTTAAGCCCTATATTGACGGGATTAGTTTTACAGGGGGATGTCAGTTTATCACAGGACGTCTATAACATAAATGTCCAATTCACACAGGACAAGAAGTCTCCATAATTTTACTAGACATGGGAGAAGTTACTTTGTTTACGCACGGCTGTCACTTCCTCGTCGCTATATATGTGCAAGATTTTTTACTGCCGTTTCCAAGAAATAGGTGTTTCTCAACATTCGTGAGGATGTCGGTGGGGCAGGGCATAAAGCACCAGCTGAAGAATAATAATAATTCATGCTTAGCATAATGTGAAATATCACTAATAATTAGGATCGTGCATACACTACTTTTAGTAAAAAAGGCCTTTACATTACCTAAAACAACCACAAGTTTAATGTCTCTGAGACACCTCTTGAGGTTTTCCATTGGTCTTTTCATGTGTGGAGAATATAGGACAATTGCCCACAAAAACGAGTGCTTAGCAAAGTACCTCCATGCTCAAAAAAATGCGAAAAACTATTTTTAAAACAGGATGTGACTAAATATTACATACATGTTACAGAGGGTCGTATTCACATGGGATTAATATTACCTACAATAATTTCTCCAGACCGTTTTACAGAAGGTAAAAGTCGCCATGAATTTTAGACATACTCCGTGATTTTTACTGACATGGCGCTTTCAAATGGCACTAAACTCCCTGGTAATAATTACTTTACCCCAGGTCACCACATAAAACTAATGCCATCCGAATAGGGCTTTAGTTAGTTAGTTACGGTTAGTTCCATTCATACCTGGTGGAAAACTTAAAACAGTAATATAAATTATTATTTTAGAGTAATACATTTTTCAACCATAACCCCACACCTCCCTAGACATTGACCACCTAAACTAACAAATTCCCTGTGGAAAAGCCCGCAACGAAAAAATCCAAACATCACTTACAGTATCATACAATGAATTTGTCGTGATCTGAGGAGATATATTTACGAACATATGGAAGCATTATATTGGTGTATGTGACTGCTGCTGTGTGCAAATATATGGGTTTCACATCAGTTTCATGTGTGTTTGGGGGGACGTCATACCGTGTGGCGAACATGGCACGCAGAGAGGAGAAGGTGGCGGCATCCTCCTTCAGGGCCTTGAGTTCGTTCCTCAGCTTCATCATGGTCTCCGTCACCATGGCCTTCTCGTTGTCGTACTTGCTCTTCAGGTTGGCCAGAGCCACCTCAGCTGTCTGAACACACAAGTCCAAATATGTATGAATGCTGACTCACTGTGCCTGTAACATGCAAGTTAACTGTTGTAAGTATTACTGTTTGTGTGTGTCGAGTTTATGCGAAAACGTGTTCTCTCCCACCATACCCAATGTGTAGTAACAATAATGTTTAAGAGAAGAGGCAACGATTGGAAAGGGAATGATTTAAGCCAACCAGTGAATTCTGTGACAAATAAAACATGAACTTTTTTCAAAACGTTTAATAAATATACTAATTTTCATGACTTTTCCAGGCCTGGAAAATTTGCTCTTATAAATGCCACAACTATCCATAACTATGGGAACCCTGGATTATGTTAACTGGCTCAGGCGCTGTATCTGTGCAATCTTAGGCTTCACCTGTTTGTTGGCCTTCAGCACAGTCCTGAGGGTGGCGATCTGCTCCCTCTTGGTGCTTAGCAGGGACTTGAGCTTCAGGATCTCCTCCATGCAGGCCTCCTTGTCCTTGTCGGGCACAGCAGACAGCTCCAGCGAGGCCACCCTCTGGCGGGACAGCTCGGTGCTGCGGTCCACCGCCTGCTGCAGGTGGCGGATCTGGTCCCGGATGATGGCCACTTGGTTGTAGATGTCCATTGGCTCCTTACGGGTGTCGTTGCTTGGGACCGAGGTCATGTGGGTGGTGGTGGTGGGGGGAGGCGAGCTGTGTGATGGGTCTCGGCCGTTGGGGAGTGCCGCCGGCGGGCCGGCCTTGCCCTCCTTGTAGAAGTCCAGCATGACGCGCTGGGGCGTCTCATTGTTGCACATGCAGACATGGTGGTAGAGGTTGGCCAGCTCCTCGCTGAAGGCAATCAGCTCATCTTGTGCCACGCTCAGGCTACCCTGGGACTCACCGGCGGCCGCGCTGGTCTCACGCAGCTCCTTCTCCAGGCGCGTAGCGCGCTCCCGCTCCTCTCGGCTCACGCTCTCCAGTGTCGCCAGCTGACTGCTCAGGTCGCGCACCTGAAATAAAAACATTATGTACATTAAAATATTTACATGAAAATCATGATTATTTAACATAAATTTGACACAAATTACACAAAACACAAATTTGGCCTTTCAAACTGAGAATGTCCTTGGACTTTGAAATTTCCCATTATTGTATTTCTCTTTGTATGATGTGTATGTGTGAAAGGAGCTAAGTTGTAAGAAGCAGGACTTCTTTTTGGAACTTGAAGACGTTTCACCTTTAATCCAAAAAGCTATTTCAGTTCGTCAGTTCTCATGATCGAGAACCAGAAGCTATATCTCTGGACCACTGGAGGTGGAGCTGTGAGCTGTAAACCACACCCCTCAGCATGTCACAAAAGGGTCACATGTCACTAAACAAATCAACTCAGTCAACAGCTACATCAAGTTCACCAGGGAGGACACCAAAGATGGGAAACTACCATGTCTTGATTGAGAGGTACTTGTTGAGAAAAGTGGAGGCCTTGCCACAGAGGTCTACAGGAAACCCACACTGACCAGTACCTACTCTTTGACTATCATCACCAACTGTAGCACACACTGGGCATCATCAGGACCCTACAACACCAACCAGACAGCATTCCATCCAAAACAGACATCAAACAGGTACCAAGAGCTTGTGGTTACTCCAACTGGCCATTCATCAAGACAGGATAGAGACACAAAAAAGGAACCAAAACACCAACTGACACCAAGAAAACGTATGGAGAATCTTCACTAAGCACAACATCCCAGTATATATCAAACCTGGCAACATGCTCAGACAGACAATGGTTCATCCCAAAGACAAAACCTCAACAATGTGGTTCACGCAGTACAATGCAGTGAGGAGTGCCCCGAACTCACTTCAATTCACACATTGATTGATGTTAATAGCTAGCTTGGAAAACCCGCCCCTCGTACTTCATTGCATTTTGTACAGAGGGTCTGGACCGGAATGTCTTGAGGGTCCCAGCGAGACAAATCCAATCAGTGAACAGAGGGTGTGTTCGTTAGCCTTGATATTGACCTTGTGTGCGCATTGCATACGTGACAACCAGGTGTTAGCGATTGGGTAAAGGCAGAGGCACTTTTTTTTAAACTTCAGCAGAGTCCACACCTCCAACAAATGGTTTCTGACGGTGTCTGTTCAAGACCCTCTGTACAAAATAAAATGAAGTACGAGGGCCGGGTTTACCAGGCTAGTTAATATCTGGCTCATGTGGCACTTTTGTCACATGATGAAGGGTTTGGTCTACAGCTCACACCTCCACCGGTCCAGAGACATAGCTCCTGGTTCTCCATCATCAGGTCAGAAGATGCTTTTTGGATGAAAGGTGAAACGTCTTCAAGCTCCAAAAAGAAGCCCAGTTGCTTACACTTAGCTCCTTTGACTACCATGACCTGCATGATTGAGAATCTTCACAGCTGATGTGTATATGCCTTATTAAGTGAACAACCCAAATCAAAAGCCTTATAGGCTAAGCCTATTTACAAATTGGAGTGTAACAAAATAATTGTTTAAGCTTGATTAAGATTATTTAGGAGATTGTTGGGAGCAATAATTGCAATTACAATTAAAATGTGATTATGCAGCCCTAATGGGTTTCATACACCAGTCTTGCTGCTTGCCGCAGTTTTGAATACTGACATCCAGATATGTGTAAAAATGAGAGCCCCTGCACGCACCTGGGCCTCCAGGCGAGCACGCTCCTGCTGGTTCTGTGTGGTCTGCTCCTGCTGCTCCTCCTTCAGGCTCTTCAGCTCAGCCCTCAGCTCGCCCGCCTCACTCACCGCCACCTCGTACTTGCAGCGCAGGATCTCAGGCCCGTTGATGTCCAGCTCGTAGTAGTCGCCATCACCGTCCTCGCGGCTGTCCCGCTCACGCTCGCTGTCCAGGGCGGAGTGGCGCTCCTTGCTGGCCTGCAGCCTCCGCATAGCACCCAGGTCCTGGTTGAGGCGCCCGTTGGCCTCCTGCTGCTCCGCCAGGGCCCCCCTCGCCTGCTCCAGCTGCTTCTGGGTGTCCTGCAACGTGGATAGCAGCGCCACCTTCTCACGCTCCACCTGCAGGAGAACCCGCATGACGGAAGGTTACATTACTACTAAGGTTACATTACAACTAAGGCTAAATATTGTGATATCGGACCATACAATATTGTGACATACATATCGCAAAACATGGCTTAACTGGAGTAAATGGGACATTACTGTAGGCTGTTTCACGTTCCAAATATGAGGATATTTGGGAAGTCAAATGGAGTGCTACAGCCCTTGACATCTACCCCCATAAGCTGTGCACTGTCTAGGGCCTAGTGGTGAAGATTAAGCTCAAAGATGTTAAATCTATATTTAAATATTTGTTTATTCATCTCAAAACATATTGTCATTGCAACATTCTGCAGTTTTATGCACATTCTGCACATTTTTCAAATATCGTGCAGCCCTAATTACAACATCAACAAACTGATTAAGAATGTTGGTGTCTATAACTCTGATATCATATCAAACCCCACCATATCAAACATGGCAACATCTGGTGGATATTAGCGAGGGAACACAGATGCACACTTCTCATTTTCCAAAGACAGCATTTGTTCATTCTATTGAAGAGTAACTGCAACAAAAATATGCTTTTCTTCCTCACCAGCTGAAGCACACTACACTAGACGGCAATGCCTCCAACATCCCTATCCTTTCCCTAGACTCTCCCCTTGAGGCTTTTGGCCTCCACAACCAATATTAGAAGCTTTTATCGAAAATGTGAAGCTGGTGGTTATGGGGTGCAGTTCCTCTCAAATATCTCCAGTTTAAAGATGCCACTGCACAGGTCAGTGATGGTTACCTGGAGCAGCTGCTGTTTGAGCTTCTGGATCTCGGAGATGTTGAGTTCGCTCAGAAGGTCATCCACCAGGCTGGGGGCTGGACGGAAGTTGTCGGACTTCTTGGGGGTGGACGAGCGGTTGTCAAGGGAGTTGGCTTCTGTCATCTTGGCAAGGCCATTCTCAAAGCTGCGGATGACATCGTCATCATTGTTAGGCTCATCGGCGGTCAGCTTGAGGCCATCCAGGGAGACAGCAAGGAGCGAGTCACCCAGCGTCATGTGCTGTGTCAACTCCTTGCGAAGGGCCGCCTTCTGCTCCCGCTCCGTCTTCAGGGTCTCCAGGGCCTCGGCCAGCTGCCTCTCGCAGATCTCCCGCAGGCGCAGTGCCTCCTCCAGCTGGCTGTTCAGGTACTGGCCTTCCTCCTCCAGCCGCCGCAGCTCGTGCTTCACCCCCTCAAACTCGACCTGCCCAGAGAAGCGTGGAGGAGGCACAACAGAGAGACAGGTTAGAATCGTGTTACACTTGTGATGAGTATGGTTTTGTTTCTGTATGTGTGTATGTGTGTGTGTGTGTGTGTGTGTGTGTGTGTGTGCGTGTGCGTGCGCACGCGTGCATGTGTGTCCTAAACCCTTTTTCTGGATGGCCTACATGCCTACATGATTTAATTTCTTCTCTAAATGCCTGTGGAATGGTAAAGCAAAACATGGAACTGTAATGAAGACACATTTTGCAGATGGGGCAGTAAACAAACTTACAAATGCTTCTGCTCGAGACCTTAAAGGACAATTATGGTCATTTTCAACATGCAGCGCTATTGCTGGAGAGGAGAGTAAGCATCACTGGCAGCCAACCCAAGGGGGCAGAATTTTAAACTTGACTCAATCTGTCAAGTCAATCTGTCGAGCTTGCACTTACTCCCTCACCAACAGAGACAAAACATTTTGCAGACAGAAACAATATTCCAGCACTTCTTTTTTTCTGTTCATACATTACTGACCATATAAATAATATTGAAATCTTAGATCATGAGCCTATTCGCTCTACACTGAAAGCTAGCTTGTCTGCATATGCCCATGGCTGGTGCAGACGGGAGAACCTCGTTAGTCAGTGATAATCGAAGCAAAGCTTTGACGTGATTGCAGAAGGTTTATTTTGTGAAAATGGTTTGTGTTTATGCAATGACAAATTGTGGCAATAGAATGAGGAAGTATAACGGTGTAAGTTTCCATCATTTGCCCCTCGACGACCCCGACACACTGCCTTTGTTCTGCATAACTTTTGGGGTGTGATTTTGAACACGTTAAGATGCTAAAAACAGGGTTTAAACAGCTGCCTCCATGGGTGATCTGTCAGTGCAAACTCCCTGTTCAAAGACACCTATATGGAATGGACAAAAAATTTCTCGCGTCTTCAGTACTGGAAAGTTTTGGGTAGCCTGAGCAATAAAGCTGCATGTTAAAAGTGGCCGAAGTTGTTCTTTCACAGTGAAATATTGATTTCACGAATTAGCTGATCTACCTGTGTAATGATTTGTGTGCTCATAAGAATCAGCTGGTTCACAAAATGGTTGGATCAAATATGTAGCTGGGTTTTTACTTCATTAACCCAGGACGGACACCTCTGATAGAGAGTAGGCACTCTCACACACGATTCTACGATTAACTAGACCGAAGGCTACTGTGCTAGGCCAGACTAGAGGCCAGACTCACCTGGCCTTGCTTGAGCAAAGAGACTTGTTTCTGGAGGGTGATGTTCTCCTCCTCCAGCTCCGTGTAGTCCTGCAGCAGACGGGCCTCACGGATCTTATACTCCCTCACGTCGTCACGAAGACGAGCCCTCTGAAGCTCCACCATTTCATTGCTCTGCGAAACAAACAGACAGCTCATGTTATTGTGCGTCCAACATAGATAAGTCAATTTCATGCAGGATAAGTATTGCTAACTTGGTGTGATTTAGTGACTTTTGATTTGGTCTACCAACAAAAAAATCCTTTTTTAGCAACAAGTTTTCTTTACAGTTTTCCAAACAACTGTAAAATCAATGTATGAACAACACTACATTTATCTGGTGTTGCTGTAGATTATAAGAAGCAATGATTGGCTTTTAAAAAGCAGCACCTTGCATTACACTGACACGGCTGTGCTACAGATCTAACAAATTTTGCAGTTCAGTCAGTAATTGTATGTAGAGCTGGGCGGTATGACCAAAAATTGATATTGATGATTTTTCAAAATTATCGGTATTTGACTGTATTTGTTTTTATGCATGACTAGGTGTTAACCCCATTTCCTAATAATTTAGAGGATAATTACTGCAGTAAATTGGCTTAGAATGACCAGACTAGTATTAACCCAAGTTTGAATGGTCCCACAAATGCTGCTGCTCACAAAGAAGTGACAGTGGCATTTGTAATTGTAATGAGGTGAAGACATCAGAATGCATGACTGTTGCAGTCAAAGTACAGAATGCTTTACTGTGCAAGCTTTGCAACTAGAAAACATCTTTTTTGAGCTGTCTACAGTGTAAACAATACATCCCCTATAACTGCAAAGTGAAGACATCTTTATCCAGTGAACTTCACTGAACTGCATCACTGTCGACTTTGGGTTCTACCTGTCTGTCGCGATAGTTCATTGCGTCACCACAACCACGAGGAAAAATTATTTTCTCACAACAATGTTCATTACAAATACAGTTGCCTATGTAACTATATTTTCTCTAAACTTAGAGGTTAGTTTGGAGAGAGACTCGCATTATCTTCAGATTACCAAACTAATTCGGCATGCTAGCAGACTAATATGCTTCCTAATGTGTATTTTGATATGCCTGCTAGAGGAAAACTTGTAGGAGTTGTAGGAGAGCTGGTTTTGGCCATTGATAAAGCATTTGACTACTTGCTATGTGGTGCAGAACTATTTCCTCAGTCAATTAATACCTTCTTAAAGCATGTTTACTTGGCTAACTTTAGCCTGCTAATCCTGTTGTCCTAACGTCACTCAGAACATCATATCTTATGAAACATATTAGACATAAATGAGCTAATACTGCTGGAAACTCACAATTAATAGGAAAACTAACCACAAACTTTTAGGATTTATCCAATTTAATCCATAAATCAACACGGATGCAAGCCTGCAATCAGTCCTGTTTACTGCTCTCAGACACAAAGTTTTTCTTTTTACGTCCGACAAAAGTTCTGTTGTAGTGGAGACACGCCCTTCCATCGGAACCTCCTCGTAGATATATGGAAATATATACATACATACGTATATACACACACACACACACACACACACGCTTCCACCGCTCTCATGCAGCCGCATGCAAGGGGGTAGGAGCATAGGCGGAAATTGAAGGACCCATGGGGGAAATCTCAACCCGGAAAGGGCCCAATAGCCTTTAGCATTCCGTTGACTTCCATTCATTTTAAAGGAGAACTTCAGTGTAAAATGAAAATTGCCATGTTAAAACATCATACCGAGTTGGTATGTGTACTGAGGAGCAAAATTGATTCAGCCGGTTGCATTCAGAGTTTAACTATTTTTTAGCGTTTGTCCCAGAAGGCTAACAGTGGAAGTGGTAGGTGCCCTCAGACGAAGCATGATGACTACGCTATTTTTAAACCATTAAAACCGCTCGAAGAAACTCCACACTCCATCGGTAGTACAACACAGGTCCTGACATTAAAAACGAGGCACTGAGAACTTTGTAAGTGTACACAACATTTATTAATAAAATAGTTTTGACAGGCAGTACCTTGCTGTAGTTTCTCGTCGGCACCATAATGAAAGTCCGCACGAGTCGATTGAGGAACACGAACCAGCAGGAAGAATAGGAGAAGAGGTAGTACAATCGACTTGTTTGCACTTTCATCATGGCGGCGATGCAACAGGCTAAATCAAATTTGCTCCCCAGTACACATACCAACTCGGTATGATGTTTTAACCATGCAATGCATCACAAACCATGCAATGGCTAGTGAGTTTCTGTCGCACAGGAGAAAATGTACCGTACTGTTTGGATAACAAGCCGTAACCATAGTCATGCCCGTTTACTTTTCTATTCATGTTCGGGAAACATTTACATCAGCATTTCTCAAAAAATAAGCTTAGAAATTGGTATTTGTTTGTAAGCGGAATCGCTATCTTTATGAATTTTACTATTCGATGCAAGTGAATTGAGAAAGATGGCTAAGCTAAGTTACACACTATAGCTTGGTATGTACATGCTAACTAGCTAGCTCCCTTCACATGCTGGCTTGCAAGACTGCCTGGAACCAGAGTTAGTTGACAAAGAATAAATTCCCCACGTACAATATTAGCCTCCCACTCCAGTAAGTGATTGCAGCTATAACGGGTAGAAAAATACTTATTAAGAAAATTATCGTACGCTGTCTGATTTGTGATTGAGCATCTACCACTCAATTTATCGTATTCGCGTTCGTTGGTCGACGTGACCGTATGTCACCACACGCTTGCGTAGTTGCCTGGTGACCAATTAAAATTTTCAGAATCGTGCTTCAACGGCTCCCATTGAAAACGACGCCATCCCACGGTCCATTCTCTTCTACTGTCTATGGCTGCATGCAGCTTGTTTGGTACCACTGCAAAAGAGTCCCCCTCTCAAACAATGTCCCGCGGCATGACGTTTCGCCGTTCTGTGTTCCCGACGTTTTCTACGCACACGCTCACCAGTATTGGGGTATATGACAAATTCATATCATTAAAAAAAAAACAAAAAAAAAAAAAACACCGGTATCCTGTATGAAACGGTATACCGCCCAGCCCCAATTGTATGTAATTTATAGTGCAATCCATAATCTAGCATCTTTAAGTAACATTTCAGAGAGCCAAAACCTATTTGTATGCACTACATGTCAAGTTGTTCTTCAAGCATGTTTCAGCCAAACACATCAAAATCATGTGACTGCCTGGTTGGAATGAGGTCAAGCAAGTCTTTGGTCAGTTGAGTGTCTAAGTTGACTTGCAATCCTAGTCAAAACCATCCTATAACACTCAACTACTTTTGTTAAAAGCTGAATAAGGCTATTTTTATTCACTATGAAGTCATAGCATAGTTACAACATATATGTTGGCACAACACTGGAGGAAAGATAAGTACCATTTAGCAGTTTTCAGGATGGTCAATCTTAATGCTGAAAAGACATAAGAACCATTATACATAGTAGGTCTTAAAAAAAAATTCCCTATCTGTAGGCAGGAAAAACAAGCCAGGGGCATCATTTGACCTAAACCCTAATGTCTCAACATTCTCACAATGCCTTTGCGGCAAACTACATAGCCTGATTTTGTCGTCTTGTGCAAGCCTTTCTGTCTACATGAAGGTCATAAACAATGAATCAGTTCAGTCAAAAAGACTGATGAGCCTGAGTTCACCACGGGATCCCACCACAAGCATTTCCTCTCAACAGAGGTTCCTATTTTTTAAACGCAATAAACAGAAACACAAACTGTAAGCTGCCTCAGTGCTATCTTGCCTTGCTTGGTCACAGACTTATACAATTTTCGGTTACAGTCACTATCTTATCTATACAGAAACCTAACATCAGTCTTCTCACTGAGCTCTCAGAATCCTGGTTTATTGCAGGAGTAAGACAACAGAATAAAATGCATTGAAAAACAGTATTTTGAGAATGATGGCTGTCAGTGAGGTACCAACACACATTTCAACTGATTTTTTGGGGCTCAGTATGGTGAAACAAGAATCATTTCGAACTAAATGATGATCTGTGTCATGATTCTTGTCCCTGGGCACATTTGTGATTCACTGACACACACATTCATTCCAAAGGAATTTATGACATAACTAGGGTACAACGATTCGTTCAGTACACTTCCTTTTAACAGTTAATAATGGCATCCTATAGCAAATTTTTGGTGCACTGCTTTGACTTCCTGTTAGTGTTGTCAGACAAAGTCAGGGTGTGTGTAGTTAACACTTGAAGAACTACACACTTATGAGATGACTAGTAGTGACTATCGATCTAACACCAACATATTCACACCCATTTCCTTCTTTGAAGAATGAAGTCAGTGATGGGCAACCTGAATTCAGAAGCTACAATTAGCTGATTTATTAAACAGCTAGAACCAATCTGTGGCCCTGGATTTTAGTATCTCAAGCCAGAGGTTGCCCATCACTGATGTAGGTAAGTATGCAGCCAGGCCGTGAAAGCCATTCCCTAAATTTGCCCCCCACCACCCTACACCCACCCCCACCCTCTACCCTCCACCCCCTCGTCCCGCCCACCTCTCGCAGCTCCAGAGCCATGCTGGCCAGCCTCTCGTTCTCAGCGCGGGTGTTGCTTAAGTCATTCTTGGTCTGCCTCAGCTCATTCTGCAGCTCCTGGACACGCTGCTCGTAGTAAGCCTCCTTGGAGGCCGACTCCAGGATGAGCGACTCCTCGCGGCTCTCCCCATCCGCAGCCACCTTCCTGTGGGCCGAGTAAGCTTGCCCAAATGCCTGAGAGAAAGCACGGGAAGAAGGACAAAACATTACCTTCTTCTTGTCAAATTAGTACATTTTGGAACATATACACTGTGCAGACTTTTTGTGTTTTTCTAGTCTGATGCCTTTACCTGGCATCTTTAAGATTATTGTTTTTTGGATGTGTGCACCCTCTCACTCTCGAACAGCTGGAAACAGACCACGAGAAAACCTATTGGTGCTAAATAGCACAGATGTGAAAAACTTCCTCCACCCTCCATAATGACTGAGGTGTCCTTGAGCAAGGCACCTCACTTCGGATGACAAAGCATTACTTTCACCTTTATTTCTAAATCTGAACAAAGTAAGCTAATGGATAGGTGTACAAGGTGAAAGCCATCGGTATCACCTTTCGAATTTAAAATAGAAAGGTGACCTTGAGGTTCTCATCAAAATGTGCTGAGTAGGTGTGGGTGGTGATGTAACTGAATCTTGAAACTGAATCCAGCCCAACACTGCTGTTTCGCCCTCATTCAGTCTCCTACTTTTCCCTTAGTCTCATTCAACTGCCAACCACAGTTTCTAGATACCACAAATGGACACACTACAAAGAGCTCAACTCTTAGTGCTTGTTTTCGTTTTTTTTATACTCGAAGTTCGGGGCGAATTCATCCATAGCCCTGTTGTTCGAGGTGACAGAGTGCTGTTGGGTGGAAAAAGACCGAGACAATTTGATGCAACTTAGACAGAATAATGAACTGGTAGCCAACACTAACTTAATAGGACATAGGGAAATGAAACTGAAGAGTAGTTTATATGCCCCATTCAGTTAGTATTGGCTACTAGTGCATTATTCAGTCGGTGCTGTATTAAACATTCTCGTTCTTATGCCTACCAACAGCACTCAATGACCTCGAACAACAGGGCTGTAGATTAATTCACATCTTGTCCTTTAACAGAGTTACAATCCAGAAGCTGTAAACCTGTCAGATAGAGAGACCAAAATCTAATACAAATACACAGGTAAATATTAGGCTACTTAACCTGCAGCTGTTGGAACAAAAACTCTTGTGTCACGCATCATCTGCGGTTTGACAGTCACCAAATATCAGCTTGCAGTACAAGGATAATTTTGCCAACTACAATAATACACACACATTGGGCCAAATAGCCACTGCTTTTAACTAGGGTTGCAAAGGGGCGGAAAATCTGAGATGTCACCAGCAGACATGTTAAACATGTCAACAATGGCATTTTAAGACTTAATTTACAGTCTGTAAGTTCTGTTTGTGTTTTGATTTTGCGGTTTGTCTCTTTGCCTAGATGGAGAACAATGTTTTACACCATTTCTTACACCAACGTTTTTTTTTCCAGTACCAGGTTTGGCACAATATAGGCAATATAGGCTTGCTACTTTAAATGAATGTAATTTTTAAGTGTATAGGCTAAGGGGAAAAGAGTGAAAAGGCCAGTGGGCCAGAGAAGATGACAGAAGTGTGCAGTAAGTAAGCTGGTGTGTGGGGCGTGTCGGAGTAAGCAGCACAGACTGCAGGAGTGGCCTGAGCCGGTGCTTGATCCCCCGGCACTGATGGCCTGCCAGCTGCTCCACGGCCCTCGCTTTGGGGGGACTGCCATATGGGCCATCTCAGTTGCCATGACATCACACACCACACCACACCATCTCCTCTTCAACCTGCGCCAGAGTCCAGCCACCACAGATCCCCTGACCATGACCAGCCCAGCTGTCCCCTGCTTCTTTTGAGGAGGACGTAGGCTCCTCCAATAATCACACAAAGATCAATTGCCACCTTGCAGGAACCGCCTAAAGATCACCATGAAAACTGCATGTACACATATTGCAAGCACGCCATTATTGACAAACAAAACTTTTAGATCTAACCAAGATGACCCAAATACAGTAAAGGCAAAGCCCTGCATGAATGCCTGGCTTAGTTACTCACATATTCTTAATTGCTACCTGACTGTAGCTGACTGACATTTTCATGTAAACACTACGTGCTGCTGCATTTTAGAGACATCCTGTAATCAACTTAGTCAAATCTGTAATTTCAAAGTTCTTTTCAAGATTGACGATTAAAGCCACAGGCTAACCCATCTAGGCAGTAACCATAAGCGATGCTTAGCATCATTTTTGAAAAAAAAAAAAAAAAAGTAAATGGTGTTTCAGCATTTGTCAGCATTCATGCGGCACCATGACAGCCACAAAGAATCCCAAACAGCTAACTGTGCCTGCCTCAATCAACTAAGTAGGCTATTTGAACAAGTTAAGCTCTCATTGCTGAGCTTCCCGCGCACCCAGGTTGACCCTTAAACTAAACACAATCCTGTCAATATTCAAACATAAACAAAAGCACATGCCACTTCCAGTGTACACAGAGACAAAGGCAAGGGCTCAACCACAAACAAACATATCACTGATTTGCTCCTACTACACAATAGCTCCTCTGTCATCAAGGAACCTCATACGTTTAATGAGATCACTTGCTAAAGCTAATTTGTTTGATGTAATCAGCTACAGTCATCAGGTACAGGGTATCACAGCTCTGTTGATGGTTGAGTTGAGAAAACAATCCGATGTTCTACAACTACACAAAGGTGTGTCATCACCTTTGACAGTATTGGCTTGTGTGATAAACTTTATCTTAACTTAGACTAATCAGCATTTCCTCTTTAGAGTCAATAATTAACAAATTCCATGTTTAAATGCTAGAGGTGATTTATGTCAACTTCCAGTTCTTGTTTCATCTTCAAATTAACTTTTGGTGGAATGCAACCATGTGAAGATCAGATAAACATACCAATCATTCCCAGGAGTCATTAAGGCTAACACACTGTCCGGCTATGTGGCATAGGTGGGTCTAAACACTCCGTTAAACTGTGCACTACAAAAAGTGCTGCTTGGAACCAAAATAATGAAATATTAAAGCCACATGCTGCAAGGATCTATTTTTACACTGGTTTAACTTAAACTATTTCCATTGCTTTATGTTCATGATACTTGAAACAAATTGTGCAAGAAACAGTGCAGGTGCCAATGTAAAAACATCCATGCTGCATATTGCCTTATTTTTTGCCTCTTCAAAGCAGCATTGTTAGCTTAATCCTAACAATCACACAACAAACAAATCAGTGAAAACACAACTGACTAGGCCAGGGGTGTGAAACTCATTTTCACAGAGGGCCACATCAGCATAATGACTGCCCTCAAAGGGCGAAATAAAACTGTAAGACAGTATAAATGCAGCGGAAACTAAATGTAATGTAAAATAAATGCAACTAATCCTTAATGTTAAATAATGTTAAATAATATTTTTTACTTTTACAAATATTTCATATATATTTGCATAGATGTAAAAAAAATGTGTGTTGCTCTGTTATAACATAAGTCCTTTTAATTTGTCAAGTTGTGAAACCCACATTACTTCATCAATCAAAGATCAAATTATCCAAGTGAATAAGGATGTAGTCAGGCTAGCCTTACAGCCTGAAAGGCATGATGGTCGAAATGGGTTTTATTTTCCCTCCCAAGCAGGAAAAGTGTCCAGAGAAAAACAAAAGAAAAAAAAACTCCAAACAAAATAATCAATCAGAAATTAAACTATTCAAAATGCAAACTAAACTTTTTAAGGACAAAGTAAATTCAATAATATAAAGCAAGAGCTAAAATATTTGCTGCGCAATTCTCTCTCTGGTTGTAGTCAGGTGTTCACAGTAGCTCACCTCAAAACCAACTGACTGCCATTTGGTTTTCCCTGGGTTTTCCTAGCCCACGGATCCAACCAAAACATGTGCAAAATCAATCATGTTTAAAATGATAAGAACCACTACAGAAATAGACAGGGCTGTGTTTAAAAACGTGTGTCTGCGTGGTGTTTGTTAGCACAGTAGCGTGGTGCACCGTTACAAAGGAAAAACAAGTTATGACATTAACATGGTCAATGCACCTTTTTGAGTTATTATAAGAAAATCAGACCTTTTAAGGTTTAAAATTTAAGCTCTGGAGGGCCACATAAAATGAAGTGGCGGGCCACATTTGGCCCGCGGGCCTTGAGTTTGACACATGTGGACTAGGCAAAGGCTGTGAGCTTCTAAAAAACCCGGAGGTAGGAGTGTTTTACCCAATAGCTGAAACATACCAGAGAGCACCAACAGACCGACAAATAAGTAAGTAAGCGGGAGCCAAAGTGAGTCAAATGACCAAGACTACACAAAAACATGTGGATAACACACTCACAAAAAGCAATAGAATAGATAATAGATGTTTGTCACATCTCAAAATATGCTTCCTGCACTACATGTTGATTTTCAACTTACCTTTGCATATGACCTGAATGTTATGTTAGTGCTTATACTGCATTTGGTTGACTTATGTATATGGATGTAAAACTACAATTATTAAAAAGTATTAAATTATAATTATTTTAACTGGTAGTAGTAATATACTAGAAATTACATCTGACTGTCTTTTTCATAGTATGTTATATGAGCATGTTAATGTTCCCTTGATGTTGGGAGCAGCTGCAGTTCTGTGGAGAAAAGCCCATAAGCAGACCTCTGTTTCTGTGCTAGCCATTTCCATACCATTCCACCCCTACACCCACTCAGACATTCCCAGCAGACACACTTGGATGCTGGCTCCTCTTCAAAATAACTAATGCCTTGCGCAGATGTTTAGAAACTTCCTGCTTGCATGAACCACACCAGGAAAAACTACTTCAAGTGGAACTACAACTAGTGTTGCATAATAGGGAAATGTGTATCAGTATATGAAAGCCTTCCTGAATGTTATCATTATGATATGTCTTGGCATTAATAGTCAAACACCTTAATACACAGTTTTCTTTTCTTTTAGCTTTGTCTTCACTGATAAGGCCCTTAACGATGAGGGGGCCACGCTACGGAAGAGACCATCAAGGGCAGTAGGGCTCCATCTGCTTGGCCAAGTACTTCAATATGTGGAGTTCCAAATGTATTGTATTGTACAGTATATTGTGGTATTTTTGATGTACTGTGTGCTGCCAACTTCAAACGTTAGCATTACATTCAAGCAATTTTATTCCAGCGTCTTCACTGGCACTGCGATCGAATTGTTTGAGGGGAGCAAGCCAGCACAGTGGTGGGTCTGAAGAGATTAATGACCACCTTTGTCCTGGTGTCTGATCCAGTGTCTGAGCCCATGAACCCTGCTGGGATCTGTTTAGGGACTTTGAGCTTGTGTCCAGTGAAACCCCAGGGTCATTACAAACAACCTATGTGTGGGTGACGATCAGTGTTGCCGTGTGTTGCTGCTGAAACTCTATAGAGCACTCCACAGGGCCACATCAATATTGCACTACTGGCAAACAAGCCAAAAGTCTAAAACAAGTTAACTTGATAACAGCACTCACTAAAAATAAAATGAATAAAATAGCATGCAGAGACTAGCTACTACAGCATAAATCCCCTAACAAACTACACCATGTAAATAAAACGTGTCACTAACCACATTAGATGATATCAGGGTAAACACGTTACATTGGCATGGTAGACTGTAGTCTAGGGCAAAGGCACTTTGTTAAGTCATTAGGGGTGCTCCCCACTAAAACGATGATCATATTGCATGAGAAGTCTTTCAAATCTTTCACCGGACAACCGATTTGTATTAGACTTCAGCACAAGACCATCTAGTCTGAATAGCCTCTTGACTGGCGCGCTAGATGGGGTAGCTCTGTTAAGTTTCATATACTTTTTATATGAGGGAAACGGTTCGAATTTCGATGTGTGACTGCGACTTCACATATTCTGTTGCTTTTGTGTCAGAGTTGAAAGAAGCTGTATCTTTCTTATTTTCATCAAAAGCAAACATCTCCTTCTCAGCGACAGTGCTGTATGGCAGCAGGTTTCTGATTCTGCTGCGCAACCGGCCCCACATCACAGTGCACGACACAATTCCTCACTGATTCTCTCTTCTCCTCTTCCCTAAGCCATTGCACTTTAACGTTGGCAATGTCTCTTAACATATTAAAAACAATGAGCATATCTTCACCCCCCGAACATTATGGTAAACAGCTTAGCCTTTTCCTGAATTTAACAATCACAGACAGTTGCATGTGTACATGTCTCGCGATTGTGCAAGCGTGCACCTGAGGGTTTTGGGGAAGGGTGAGGGAATTCGTCTCAGATCTTTGGTCAGACTGTCCACTGGGGAAGTTTAGTAATCAGCATATATGCACTATTAGTAACTGTAGTGTGATTAATGAATTTATAACAGTAACGCATTACACTACTATGTTACCAACAAATGTAATGTGAGAAAAAAAATGAAAAATGAAAATAAATGAAACATGTAATACAGAAAGCGCTAAAAAATTAAGGCAGTTCAGTACTCTGTTGCTTTGTCAAGCATCAAATTATCTCACATCAGATGCCAAGTGTAAACCTAACAACTATCAAGTCTTAGGCTATTATAATACACACAAAAAAGCAAAAGCGACAGAAGGACATTACTGAGGTCAAATCTGATTATACACATTTTAAGTATCGGGATCTAAGAGATACGTCTATAGGTGGTACGCATATGAAGACAATGTTATTTGTCTTCTGTGCTGTGGCCTAGTGGTTAGGGAGTTGGTCTTGCAATCAGAAGGTTGCCAGCTCGAATCCCGCCCTACCCATGGTTGAGATGCCCTTGAGCAATGCATCTAACCCCACACTGCTCCAAGGACTGTAACTGAAACCCTGTAAATATCTGTAAGTCGCTCTGGATAAGAGCGTCAGCTAAGTGTAATGTAATGTTATTTCAGCGGCTCTCTACCACTATTCTGTTAAACAACAAAAACAAAAGGCAATCAAATGCAAAAGACAATTCTTTTAAACCATCACTTTTTACAAAATTATCTGTATCTATTAATATGATACTAGGGTAATATCATTTATTTTCCGGGGGGTGGGGGGGTGCTATGGCACAGTGGTTACACCCTGTGCCCATGGGGACCCACGTTTGAATCCAACCTGTGGTCATTTCCCAACCCTACCCCGCCTCTCTTACCCCAATTTAGTTCCCGTCTCCACTATTCAATCTGAATAAAGGCATGAAAGGCCAAAATATATGCTTAATATGCATATCTATTTTATATCACACACTTTATCACACACTTTATATCATTACCTGCCCAGGGACTACAGTTGGAAAATGGCAAAGTTTGCTGGTACAAAAGATCTCTCAGTCAGGTTAATGTCTTTGTACACTGTCCCTGTCAAAATAAATAAGGTCAAAGTCATATATACTTTCTCAAGGCTTTAGCTTTATCACACAAGGCTTTAGCTTTTCAACTAAGTACAACTTTTAAACTCAGTTTAGCCTAGGTTGTTGTCAGTGTGCTGTTCTGTATCAAACTTCCCATTCGACTTCATTCTGTATTCAAATTCCAAAGTCTAACTTTAGGATGGTAAACAGGAAAACAGTATTTCTAGATGTTACAGGTGTGAGTTAATCAGTTATTTTTCATTAGCAAAACTGAAAAACTTGTAGATGTATATTTTCATCTACATTGGCCACGATGAAAGTGGCACAACTATGTGAAACTTTTTTCTGTGGATTGTTTTGTTATGCTGGTAGAGAAGCATCCTGTTTGTTTTGAAATACATTTCCCAGAATCCCTTACTGCCCGACAGACTCACTCAGTCACTCAGCCAGCCACACTTCCAGACTGAGTGTCTTTTTTTAGAGTGTCCACCACAGATCCGCTTACTGGGGGGATTTGCCTCTTTATTTAGTCTTATTAAGAACTGAACAGTTCAGAGCCCCAAAAAACAGCACCCCAAAGCTATGATTTAGGGTCTGTTCACACCAAGAACTATAACGATAATAACACCTATAACTATAACGATATGAATGTACACACTGAAGAACAACATGTTAATGACATGATTGTCATCACAAGTGCAAACTAAAAGAATGTGATGTCCTGTAATTTCTAATTAATTCTGTTTGGCTGACAGTGTTTTTATAGTTCATAAAATCAGTCTGAAAGTGTTCCAGTGGCATTGTTCAGCCTGTTGTCATTATAGCTGATATGTGAACAGTACCATTCACTAAAGTGAAAATGGTAAAAAAAAAAAAAAAGAAGGTATAGTTGCAGCTGACTTAGGGCTGCAAAATAAATCGAAAAAATATTGTGATATACATATTGCAAATATGGCTTAACTGCAATAAATGGGACATTAGTATATAATGTTTCACGTGCGACATATGAAGATATTTGGGAAATCAAATGCATGATATCCACCCCCATAGGCTGTGCACTGGCTACAGCCTAGCGGTGACGAAGCTGAAAGATGTTAAAACTATATTTTTTAAATGTTTAAACTATATTTAAAAATTTACATGTGTTTTTATCGGAAAACATATCATCGCCACATTCAGCAATGTTACCTCATATCGCACATTTTTCCAATATCGTGCAGCCCTAGTTGTCGTAGTTACAGTTCTTGGTGTGAACTGGCCTTTTGGGTTTGTCAGAGTGCCCCAGTTAGGAGTGGACCAAAAGTGACAAGCAGAGTGTGAGAAAATAGGTATGAGAGAAAGCCTGACTCTGGAGGTCACACTTGGCATAAGCTGCTCTACTGCATATTTCTGCTATGAGCAACACACAAACTAGTGGCGCCAAATTCAAACTTGTCAAACACTGAGCTGTTTGTATGCTGCCAGGGGAATGAGGGCTCAAGGTCACGCTGAATGGCTCTCATCAAATCAGGTGACTCAATCCCTTGCTGTGCTGTGGCCTGATGCAAGGGAAACACCCTTGGATCCTCTGAAATTAAGTAATCTTTTCAGTAAATACATTACTAAAAGTTAGTCTTATCTAATATACTGGTTTAAATAAGGCTTGTGTCTGTATTTATTATTCATTTAGAGTTTGCTTGTGAAAGTACCAATTCATTACTTAAACATGGCCCTATTGCTGCCAGTTATAAAGTTGAGATCTAACACAAAGTGTTTTATCTTGTATTATAACCATCCTAGTGCTGTGTGCTGTGATAGAGCAATGCAAAACACACAAAGTTCTGCTTGTTCTTCTGGCATAGCCTTAGTTTGCTGACATGAGACTAATACGCAGTCAAAAGCTTTTGACATGCCGTACAACTTTGATTTATGTAGAACATTGCGCCATATGACATTCACAAGTTGGACCCTCAGTATTTTATCTGCACTAGTAATCAGACAGTTTCAGTTGTACTGTCACACCAAGCTTATTGGTTAGTCAAAAAAAAGACAAAAATGTTTATGAGGTATAGAGCACAAGCCTGGTTATTTTTCATACAGTGAGTGGTATAATAATTGTTGTCAAATATTTTAAGGTGCATTATTTTTCACACCTCATGTAAGGCAAATCAATTAAAATAAATTACTCGATCGTCACTGACATGACAGCAGCCATTTGAAACTTGACAGCAGCCACTTGAAAATAGGTGGTAGGGAACACATCAGTTCATATTATAGATACAGAAAACCGAAGCTTTGGCATAAGCTTCAAACTACAAGTTTGTAGTCGTGGGCCATCATCGCAGGCTGCACATGTAGCGGAAGGATATCTTACAAACATTAAAGCTTTGACACGAGTGTAGGCTAACCATCTGACCAATTTTATCCAGGCTTCCACCGTATCCGCTAGCTCACAGAAAGGTTTTTGTCCACCGAAATAGTTTTGGAATTCAGATTGTAGAAGAACTGTGTAATGCAGCCGCTAACATCGGGCCTCCAGAAATGTCGCGCATAATGGGCATTTTATTGCTCATCTTTCCAGAAATGGCGAAATGCTAATTCCTTTGCATTTCATAGCCTACGATGGATGTTTACGTTCATAATGCTGTATTTACACTGTACTTAACAGGTAGTATTTCTACGAGGATTCGATTTTTTTTTGCATTTTCGGGACTATGGCGTTACAGTGTGGATGCGACCTGGGGAAAACAAACAATGGATGTTTAAGTGCAACTATGTTTCCAGCTAGGCTAAACTGTCGGCCGCTTGACAAAATGGGCCACAATATGTTAATGGAAAACACAAAACTGTACTCGGTCTTAAAAAAGCTAAGGAAACAAGTAGGCTAGGGTCCCATCCAAGTAACTTTAGTCTTTCCCTTACCTCTTTGAGCTGGTCAAGTTCTTGTCGAACGGACTCGTAATCGCTCTCCAGGTCATCGTATCGCTGTTTGAGCTGCTGCTTCTCCTCGAGAACGACAAGGCCATACTCCGCAGCTTGGATTTTCTCGCGGGTCGTCTCGCTGAGCTCTCTGGACAAACGCTCGATCTCCGCCCGAAGCCATTGCGGCCCGGATTCCATGACTAGCTTGGCCTCGGGGAATTCCTCCTCATCTCCAGACATTTTGGCCGGCCGGCAGACAGCTGACACGATAACGGACCCTGCCCGTTGCTGTAGTGCATTAACACCACCAGTCTTTTCCGAAGCCGAATTTCATTGTTTCTCTCCGTGAAATCCCGGTCTTTCCTCTGGAAACGTGTCCGTTTCGCCGTTCTGCATATACTTCGGAGACGACGGACTAGTTTTTCAAGCTTTGCTTCATTTCTTTTCTCCAGCACCCCTTATTGTCACTTTTCGCTCGGAAGTGGGGGGGAGCAAAGCTGAGATCATCCATCTGGAAAGACGCAGTGACCAAAGACGCTTGTGAGGATACTTGGGAGTTGCAGTACCTCAGTCATAGACACTGAGCAGTACTGATGAGCTATTCGAAAGTATCACTACCACTCCCGTCATGCATTGGTGTTTGTAGACGAATACACAAATCCCTGCCAGCAATCCCAGGCAACGTCATCCTCCTTGCTATGCGGTTTGCTGACCGCTGGGATGGAAACCTGGAGAGGCCGTGTCTCTCTAGTGCCATCTAGTGGTACGTGCAATTTGTGTACAATTGCAGATAAAACGTAGCCTGGGTGTGCCCATACTGCCTGTGACGCTGCATTTGCATTTCGCGAGAAAGTAAGTCTGGCCAAGCTGCCTATTATGGCAAGCCAAAGTGTTCACATTTACGCCGTATTTTACTCAATTTTTCCAGAAAACGGCGTAAAATACGGCGTATTTGACTATTTATATTACGGCGTTAAATGCGCTGTTTTCTTTGCTTATTTGACGCGTATTGTAGGCTTATTTGACGCGTGCTGTAAGCTTATTTGACGTGTCAAATGAGAATTTGACGCGTCAAAGATTCTTATTTGACCCGTGCTGTAAGCTTATTTGACGTGTCAAATTCTTGTTTAACGCGTCAAATTCTTATTTGACGCGTCAAATTCTTGTTTAACGCGTTCTGATGATAATGATCTCCTCCCACTGGTTTTCCCAGTCAATGAATTTAAAGTGCCTTCACCCAATCACTGACCGAAACAAACAGACCAGAACAGTCCGACACAGACATCCCTGTGCACTGATCGTCCCTAATGCAATCAAAAGGCACTTTCACACTGCCAAATTTACCGGTAATTTCAGCCGCAATTAGTGGGTCGTCTGTTGCGTTCACTCTGCCGACACGCCAGTTCGACCCACCTCGGACCCTACACTTTTTTGCAACACGGGGCAAGCGTGAACACGAGCCGAGGCGAGACGGGGCGCAGGGTGTGGTATGGTGACGTTTCACAACTGCCACCACCCACCATCGGGACTTTTAAAACAGGGGAAACAGCTGAGCAGAACTACAAAAACACCAACAAGGAGTTCAGAGGCAAACTCCTAACTGTCTTTCGAAACATGCTGTTTATTTGGCCTAAATCATATATAACTCACCCAACGTGAGTTGGTAATTTGTTTTTAATTTAGATGCTGTGCATGTTTGTTGGTCAACAGCTTTATCATGTAGCCTAAATGTGCAAGGAATAATATCCCCCATTTCGGTGTTGTTTGGAAGTGCATGATTTTGAATTTAAAAAAAAATGCGAGTTCACTTTCTGTTACTCCGGTAGTCGTAGCGTCATTTTAAACTCCGTGGTCGCGGGAAACATTTTTTTAGAAACACAACACAATGACATGACAATGGAAACGGTAGGGTAAATGCTATGCCGAACATTTTATGTGAAATAAACAGCATATTTTGAGAGACAAATCATTGTGTTGTGTGCCTTTTAACCAGGAGAGTAAAATGTTTTAAAACTGTAGAGTGATGTTTGATGATAGTGCTACTGTTTTGTTAAGGAAACATATGTCCAGAGCGCACCCATCAATATATCTCCATATATTGTGAATATCCCGAAATATGTGACTGCAAATATCCCCACAAAGACCACTATGGTCCAGTGCATCTTCACCCTAAATTAAATAAATTATTTAATGATAGCGCTATAGTTCACCTGATGGTGCCGTGTACAAATAGCTACAGTAAATCGGCATCAAATGTATTCTTTGCAAATATTTGCAATCCCATGTAAGCATCTAGGTGCAGTACAGTACCATGTCATTTGCCCTTGAATGGTTGTGCAAAGAGCCAGCAACAACTCTGTGTGTCTTGCCATGGTTGTTTTAAAAAACTGAATGAAAACTTTGCAGGTGTATTTACTACGATGCACGGGTCATTCACGTCATTGTACACGCCCAGCAATATGTGTGGAGTAATGTTACAGTGCCACTGGGCTACGCCTTCTCAACCCACCTTTTCAGAAGAGGGTTCAAAAACACGCTGTGCATTCACACTGCCGTCCCAGGGTAAATTAGCGTGTCGTACCGTGTCGCCACCCCGTGTTGTGCAGTGTGAAAGCAGCAAAAGTTTTCTCAAACTCACCGTAGGCCTAGTGCTCATCACAGCTATCTGTCAACGTAACTAAGAATAAAGCTTCGTTTAGTCCAGATGCTGGCTTTGTTGTTATTTTAAAATAAAATGAAACCGAATGAAACATTTACCGTGTTCATCCTTTCTGCCTGACAAGCTTTGATTTAGATTAGACTGTGTTTGTAAGTCATCTGTAGATGACAGTCATCTGTAGATAAGTAGTAGTAGTAATGTTGTGCTCATGTTTTTGCATGTCACACGGCTATATACTGCAACGTTATTTTAAATGAATGTGTTTCCTCGCCCTTGACTGGGCAATCATGGTCCATCACAGGGCATTTGTTGCCAAAAATTAACTCTCCTGCAAATTGCAAAGCGTAGGTGTATCCCTTAGCCAAGCAGGGTAACAGTCTTTTCCGTGTTTTTTTTTTTTGTTTGTTTGTTTCTTTGTTTAAAGGAGAACTTCGGTGTAAAATGAAAATTGGCATGTTAAAACATCATACCAAGTTGGTATGTGTACTGAGGAGCAAAATTGATTGAGCCTGTTGCATTCAGAGTTTAACTATTTTTTATAGTTTGACCCAGAAGGCTAACAATGGAAGTGGTAGGTGCCCTTAGACGAAGCATGACGACTACGCTATTTTTAAACCATTAAAACAGCTCGAAGAAACTCCACACTCGATCGGTAGTACAACAAAGGCTCTGGCATTCAAAACAAAGCACTGAGAATATTGTAAATGTACACAACGTTTATTTAAAAAACTGTTCTTACATGCAGTAGTTTGCTGTTGTTTCTCGTCGCCGCCATGATGAAAGTCCAAACAAGTCTATTGTACTACCTCTCCTCCTATTCTTCCTGCTGGTTCGTGTTTGTCAATCGACTTGTGCGGACTTTCATCATGGCCTCATCTCAGTGCCTCATTTTTAATGTCAGGGTATTTGTTGTACTACCGATGGAGTTATGGCGCTCATATTCTTTATCTTCAAGACTGTGGTAATTTTTGAAAGTGTCTTTCTGTAAGGAGTCTGGAAAATCTGTGTGACAGGAATAGAGTGTGTGTGTGTGTGGCATGCTGGAGACTCAGCAGCAGGAGAACTGCTGACAGAGGAACCATAGGTGTATGCTATTTGGGAGTCACCCTTGTAAGGATAACAGACTGGAAGTCACTGTGTCTGAATTTGGACACTAGTCAACATGATACTGATGTGTGTAGTTTAAAAGCACTCAGAATGGAACAGGAAAGGAGGATGGCTAGGAGATGCTCTGTTGTGGTCAGGCTTCCTCTCGATGAACGCAAATAAAGACCTGATTGAACAGCAATCTTCCTCCTCGACTATTTTCTCAGAAAATACAACATTTGGCGTCACGAACGGTTTGCGTTCTTTAATTGGATCCATACTGATTGGCTTGGGTAAGTTACTAAATTAATGTAATTGGCTATTAAGAAATTTTGGGTCCATCGCCCCACGAACTTGTGTGGAAAATAACAAAGGTTCAGGAGGATTTTTTCTGCTCATCTTTGTCTTCATCGATAAAACATCAGGTCAGATGAAGAGGATTTTGTCATTTGTCTGTGGTGCGTCCACGGGCTGATTGCAGGTCCTTTTCATGTTGCATGACTCAATATTGTCTTATGTTGTGTCATCTAACTTTATTCACAGGTTTTACTGTGTTTTTGTTAAATTGTCTGTGTCATTGTCTTCGAGCAAAGTCCTGTTTGCAGTATCCTTTGTTTGCATGTGAAAGGATATTGTGCTTGTCAGAGGCCACGTATCTCATAGCTTAGCTTAACATAGGACCGACAGAGGAGACGTGGGCCACAAGTGTAAAGATGAATAATGAGATAAGAGATAAGCGCTAGCCCACGACTGGGTTGTCGTGGATGTAGGGGATCTAAATTAATCTGTCAAAGTTTGGCGCGCCTTGGTATGATCGCCACGGTTTTGGTCCCTGTCTTAAGATTGGCTCGCTTGATAAGCCCCTAATCCTGGATAAGGTCTGCTGAGGTAGCAGCCAGGTCGGGCCGGTAAAAGAGAGTAACCCTAATGTCTTCGTAGTAAATGTGTCTGAATGACGAGACTGTTTTCTCGTGATGCAAAAGTTTCTGCTTATAGGATGAATGATTTGTGTTTAATATGAGCGTCAAATCTTATGAGTAAGGAAACTGTGCTTTTGTGAAGCATGGCACCTTACACTGTAACTGTATTTTTTGTTTTAACATTTGTATTCCCTGCCTCTAGAGTTGAGATATGCATCTTGTCCAGTTGGATGCTTGAGAGACTACACTGCTGCCTGTCTGGGGTGAAAGTGTCATCTCCTGTGTCCTGGCCAAAGGCGCCTATGCTTGCGCTGTGCCCTTTGGAGGGTCAACTGTGTGTCTAACTTGGGATGGAGTGATTTCTGTGTCGCCTCAGGTCTGTGGTGCTGACTAAGGTTTGGTTCAGTTGTTACTGCAGAACAGCTGTCATTTCTTTTTTTAGCGCCCCGTGCATGAAGGAGTGACTAATCATTCAGGGAGAAGTAACTTTTATTTTTTAAGATGCTAACCATTTAAGGGTCCAGCTATTTCTTTATCAATGCATAGCTGGAAAGTGGGGAGATGGTGAAGCAAATATTGACCTATATATATACAATATATATATAAGACAGAAAAATAAATAAAAATAATAATAACAAGAATAAGAAAAGAGCTTACAATATAAAATATGTTGTAATAGTTTAGTGTTTAGTTCAGATTTGTAAAATGGACAGATTTAAAGAATACTAGAGCTATTCATTTGCTAAGAGTGGGTAATTAATATCTCCAGACTAACCTTTTTTGTGTGTGCTCTTACATAAGCATAGTGAACAAGGTGACATCTAGTTGTAGGTTGTTTTGTGGATTACATGATAGCAGTGTTAAAATTAGTGTACAAGGGAGTTGATGCTGCTTGAGCAAGTAATGCATGAAAAAGAGTGGTTGAAAAGTAAATTTGAAAAATAAATGTTAATGGGAAAAGTGTACAAAAAGGACTGTGATCTATAACCAAAATGGAAACATTGGATCTTAGGATTTTTGTACAATTAGAGGGATGTATTGGCTTGTTTGAGCCATGTTGAGAGTTTGATTTAATTAATTTATACAGCTATAGAATATATATATATATAAGAATGTTTGGTAAAACCATCACTGATGAAGATTTGTGTGCACTTTCTGTACAGCGTATGTTGGGGCATGTGCCGGAGGACGCTCCACTGACAGTATGATGTAGGATCAGAATAAGACCAATGTTGAGAATTTGCATAGTTGCATCGCTGTCACAGGTGAACAGGGGGAAGATGAAGTATATGATAATGCTATAGGCTCCGTTATTATATAATAAAATGGAAAAACACCCTTGGTAAATTAAGGGATGTGAACACATATAAACAAGGATTGACACCATTCACGAAGGGTTTAGTTCAGAATATTTATTTGTAACATAAATGCCCATTAGTGTTAAGGGTTGTGATTTGCATTACTAGCCTTGGAGACATACTGACGCACAGGGTCTGATTTCACGTCGCCCCTCGCTTCAAGAAGATGTGGGAGCATGGATTATGACATCTGAAGACCAAACTGAGGGCCAGACATTTGCTCTCAAGGACATTAAGTATTTGCTTGGAGTTACTATCAGTAAGACGCTTTGACTGATGCATTGAACAAGGTTGACTTGGATCTGGTAGTGGAAGATTCTGCTACTTGGACACATATCCTTCATGAAAAACTGTACTCGTGTCTGGGCTGCTTTGTGAGCTGCCTAGCCAAATCGTTGTCAAGCTACTGTACTGCTCAATATTGCGCTGAACTCATCATCATGTGTGCGTCTTTTTCATAGCCACAGTTCCAGTAAGGACCACCAACTGTGTGACAGCTGCGCAATTCAGTGGCTATGTCCCTTCTCACGGAGAGCTACAGGATGGTGCGCGGACAAGGCTTGCTCAAAATGACCCCTCAGGATGTCCAGTGCTGACCTTGTGGGGGTGTGGACGCTATTTTCTTCTTGTGCCCAAAACTCCAACAGGCCGTTGCGGGGGTAGGCAGGGGTCGGATTACCGGTGGTCAGAGTCTCCAGTGGTATGTCATGTGAATCTTGATCCCATGGGGCATTATTGATTAGCTTTTGAATTAGATATAGTCTGTCAGGTAACTTAGGGATTAGATGAGGAACTACATATTTGTGCAATAATATAAGGACACACACTATCATTATTAGTTGATACTGGAGCCACTTACACTTACACTTATACTTACACTTATATATTTGTGTTAATATTTATATCTCACATATTAAGAAAGATGAGTTAGGGAAGGTCATTAGGACAAGTTTAATTGCTGCAGTCACAGTTCAGGTAGGAACACATATCACAGTTATACCATTATTGTTGTCTTCTTTAACCCTACAAATCCTTTGGGCTGGGATGTACTGTGCAAATTAGGTCTAAAAATAGAGTGTACATTTCAGAGGGTGTCTGTGGGCGGCCTGTGGCATATGTGTCTTGAGAGGGTGTCTTGTTCTTTATTAGTGATGCGTGTTTATCAGATTTCTAACTAAGAGTATGCTGGAAAGTATAATAATTTGTCTTTTGTCCAGATGTTGCTTTTAAGACATGTGATAGGGCAACTAATCCAGTAGATAGGATTCCCCTGGATTATGAAGGAACCTTTTCATGAATGAGTGGATTCTTTAGGCTTTCTAAATTATGGCCATATTAGAAAAGTTAATCTCTTGAATCAGGTTTGGTGTTTTTTGTGAATGGTTCTAGCTATAATTATGACAATAAGACATATGCATGATTTAGTGTTATTCAGTTAAAAGAAGTAGAGACTTTTTTAAGGTGCATTCCTTGTAAGCAACCGTGTTTAGCACAATTAGTAGAGTTAAAGGTGCTTACTGAGGTCTGTCTGTCAGCTGTTGGATGTTACTATTTTTACTGATAGCACGCTGTGTAGTGTCTGCTGTCCATGGTACTTAGTGGGAACAGAGAGAGTTTAAGAAATCAGATGGCTCTCCAATTCAACATTTGGATGAAATATAATTGTTATTAATTACTATGATGTAACCTATTCATTGGCTATTTGTAGGTGTCAGGTGCATGAAAAAGGGAATGATTTCATTACATGAGGCAATGCCTTAGCAGATGAAATAGTAAAGAATGTAGCATTAAAGGCTAGAGAATTTGATTCACTATGCAAACAGTGAATGATGCTTGAACAGTCATTAATTGCTCAATTCATGTGTTCTTTAAAGAAACTCCAGATGTTATATGTTGCAGAATTAGGTCCAAAGAATGGTCGCCATGTACAACTTTGGCAGACTCCTGGCGTGTATTACTTCTGTAAACCTGAAGGTCTAGTTATTGAAAGTATTAACATAACAACTGAAGTGTAAAAAATATAAATACTGATGAAGTTATTAATTACCAATTAGGAAGTTGTGCTTAAATTGGGTTCAGTTTACCTACATGGCGTAGTGATGAGATCAAGTGTTCTTTGGTTGCATGGGTTCATAATACGGGTGGTGTGTATTGCCATGCTAAGAGAAGCATTTCTCGAAGCCCTGATGATATTTATTTGCCATTTTGGGATAATAGTTGGTATGATTGGGAGGAGTTTACTGCAAAAACTTATCAGCTGTGGGAAAACTATTATGAATGTGCACAGGCACAACCTCTAGTGATTGTTATGCATCTCATTGTCATTTTGGTACTTTAGAATATTATGATCAAGAATGTAAAGGTGTTTTCCAAATCCTACTTAGTGTTATTATGAATTACCGTAGGTGCATGAATGTTTGAAACCATTATTTGGTAGTGGTTATGAATGCTTGGTGGGATTAGGAACTGTGAATTTTGAAAATATTATGAGAACTGAAGTACGACAATATGATGTTAAGTGTCATGATCTTTAAATCTAAGGCATGTGAAAAGTCATCATTCATTATTCATCATCATTAGAACATCAAAATGTCTTTCTGGCAAATTATTTGGTGGGCCAGCTAGTGGCCCAGAGTGGGGGAGTGTAGAGTGTTTTGCCAGAAGAGTGGGGTTTTGTGCATGTGTTAATGCAATACAGGATAGTTCAATTGGGTATGCATTAGATAATAGAAGTGTAGCTCATGTTTCATTTGGTAAATTTTAATTTTTGAGTATTGAACTTGCAGAGAATACCTGTCGGGATACTAAGATTGGTCAGTGGGTTTGATCATTGGATAAAACTACCTTGGGTTCTTTTACTGCATGGTTTGTCAAAATAGCTACTTTAATTGAAGACATTCTTCTCATTGTTTCTTTTCATTTGTTTCATTTGTTTCTTTTGTTTTGTTTGTTTTGGTTTGTTTTCTGTCTGAGGATCTTGTTCATGAGGATAGTGGCAGGACAGGTTAGATCTCAAAAAGGTCCTGTCGGGGTTGGCTGATGAAATGGAGGACATTGACTGAGATGAATGAGAATTATCAACTGCGCCTCCTTATGCTGTTCCGGATGATAAGCCTCAAAGGGAGGAGGCGTTTGGGAAAGAAGATTTTGTGGAATACAAGGAACTGTCGACCAGCCCTGGCAGGAAGGAGCAGTATACACGTAGACAAATATAGAGTAGATTCGAAACAGTAACCTATGTATATTCTGGTACACTCATTGCATAACAACATGAAAGGAAATTCACATACTTATATGCGTCACACTTCATAAAGATTGCAATACAGTAACAAGAATGGAAAAACTGACATGCACATACACAGAAAGGAAAATTCATTGAAAATGAAAAGATTTTATTTTATTTTTATTTTATTTTTATTTTCTTTTTAGGATTATTATCAATGGGACTTTGATAAGAATGAATTTGCATTTAGTAGCTTGTTGTAATGTTAAATGTGAAGAGAGATATCTCTTAAGAAAGAGTTTTCAGAGTATTCTGAGAATCAAAGTTATGGAACCTTCTGAAAGATCAAAATGATATCAGAATGATGTTTGTGGAACATATATCAGACTAGGAAGAATATACCTTGAGGTTTCAAGGGTTAAGGGATATTCTGCAGATAGTCAGATGAGACTGTCACCGGGAAAATTTGGGTGATCGCATGGTGTGTATAATAATGATGAAAAATGCTGTTTATTGTGTTTCGAGAAGCATAGGCTTCCGAAAAAGGGAGGAATGTGGTAATTTTTGAAAGTGTCTTTCTGTAAGGAGTCTGGAAAATCTGTGTGACAGGAATAGAGTGTGTGTGTGTGTGGCATGCTGGAGACTCAGCAGCAGGAGAACTGCTGACAGAGGAACCATAGGTGTATGCTATTTGGGAGTCACCCTTGTAAGGATAACAGACTGGAAGTCACTGTGTCTGAATTTGGACACTAGTCAACATGATACTGATGTGTGTAGTTTAAAAGCACTCAGAATGGAACAGGAAAGGAGGATGGCTAGGAGATGCTCTGTTGTGGTCAGGCTTCCTCTCGATGAACGCAAATAAAGACCTGATTGAACAGCAATCTTCCTCCTCGACTATTTTCTCAGAAAATACAACAAGACTTCAAGACTTTTATAGTCATTAAACACACACACACACACACACACACACACACACGTGTCTTTACAAGCAGTGCAAGAGCAACAACGGGAAAAAACAGATGGAAAAGCAGGGACAAGCAGGACCTATATCACAAAAAGTCCAGGAAGGACACAAGACCACGAATTAGTGGTATTCCATGCTGACCTCTAGGGCCACTGAGAGGATCAAACTGGGCTCGAGTCTGCTCCATTACTGCACCCTCAATGGCAAAATCGACATCAGGCACAGCAACCCTCTCTGGCCAGTCAATCAACAAAGCAAGATCAGCTGGAACTTCATCTCTTGCCAGAGATGCAGCAGCAGCAGCAGCAGCAGCAGGTGGATGAACAACTGCTGCAGCAGGAGGCACATTGGCAGCAGCTGGAGGCTGATGAACAGCAGCTGCACGACGTCTAAAGATGTCCTGCACAGCTGTTGATGCGCTTCCCTGTTGCTGAAGACATCCTCTGACAAAGATCTGCCTTGGGCTCAAGTGTCTCTCGGTCCTCAATCCGTGGTTGTTCCACTGAGAGACAAAGTCTGCCAGATCCCTGTTTATCCTTGGGAGGTACGTGTAATGGAGAGCCCATATGTGCCTGTCATTGTCAGGGTCTACGATGCCCTCTTCCTCCAGAAAGTGGAAAAGCTCATAGTAGACATTAGTGAGTCCTCGCCACAGATCGGCCCAGAGCCTATCAATGCGCTGGTTGTGCACACTCCAGCCCTGAATGGCGCTTCCTCGCCTTAAACCCCTGAAAATGTTCATAAGGGGGCACACTGCAGCGTTTTCCCCACCTCGGTCGGTTCTGACCCTGGAAGCACTCCATATCGGGCTACAGCGCCAACAAAACTGTCCAACACAGTTGCACTCCGGTTGTTTGCTGATGCACAGAGGAAAACAATAAGGCAGCTGTAGCCATCTATACCTCCATGTATGACTATTCTCCACCTAATTCAAGCAGAGAAAGCAAAGATTAATAGTGTGTCATTTTCTTAGCATTTGCTGTTAATGCTATTACCCCCCTACACACACACACACACACACACACACACACACACAAACCATCTGTAAGTAGATGTACCGCATAGCGGTACATGGTATGACCGCCGCAGTGTATTGAAATGTGGGAACTGTTGGTATGATAAGTGTGTGGAAGAGCAGTGTTGTGAGGTGAGAATTTGTGTGGAAATGATTTCCGGGAAGTGGGCATGGATGTAGGTTTTGAATGAATGACATTGTGTGTGTTTGTATAGTGTGTAGGAGTGATTTGTGAAAGGAATACGCAAAATTACAATTACAGCGGCCCCTATGGGCCCAATTTTATGGCATGTGCTGTGCTTTTAGAGGTCTTTGTGTTGATTGTGCATGACATATTTTATGCAGTTCCTACTTTCTTAGTCCAAGATATTGGCAATTCAAAATCCCAATTTTTGCATTAACCCTTTTCACTAGGTGGCGCTATGCTTAAAGTAAGTGTTTATGGGCTGGGTCGATACACCACTGTAACACCGACATACTAACAGAAAATCGTTGTCTTGGGCAAAATTGTTGACACGTTATTTAACAAAAACTGTTTTTTGGCACCTAGCTTCGCCGATAAACATCGCCCCCTATGACGAAGTGTCACAAAATTTAGTACACATGAACAGAAATCTGTGTAGAGATGGCATGTCAACTTTGACCAAATTTGAGCAATTAAAAGCCAAGATATGGACTTTTGAAGAATTTTAAGCTACGTGTTAAATGTTCATTGACGTGTAACTTCGAAACGATTTATCTCAAGATAAATCCTTTGATAACTTTTTGTCAGCATTGTCTGTAGATGACATATACGAAATTTGGTGAGATTCACATGAACGGCCTATGACGAGTTCGTTCAAATTCGTTTTCGCAATATTAAAATTTTACGGAAATTGTTTTCATTGGAAGTGGGCATCGACCACTGTTTTTTATGCGTGAGGGTCAATAGATTTCACAATAAAAAAAAATGTTTGTAAACATTAGCATTCTCTAGATAATAGGGAAAATGACATTTTGTGCAATTACAGCGCCCCCATATGGACGAAACTCTATGGCACGTGCTGTGGTTTTAGAGGTCTTTGGGCTGATTGTGCATGACGTATTTTGTGCAGTTCCCACCTTCTCGTTCCAAGATATTGGCAACTCAAAATCTCAATTTTTGCATTTACCCTTATCACTAGGTGGCACTATGCTTAAAGTAAGTGTTTATGGGCTGGGTCGATACGCCACTGTAACACCAACATACTAACAGAAAATCGTTGTTAAAATTTCACGGAAATTGTTTTTGTTGGATGTGGGTGTCGACCAGTGTTTTCAATGCGTGAGGGTCAATAGATTTCACGATAAAAAAAAAAATTGTTGTAAACATTAGCATTTTCTAGATAATAGGCAAAAGGACATTTTCTACAATTACAGCGCCCCCTATGGACCAAATTGTATGGCGTGTGCTGTGGTGTTAGAAGTCTTTGTGGTAATCGTGCATGACGTATTTTGCACAGTTTCCACCTTCTCGGTCCAAGGTATTGGGAACTCAATATCCCAATTTTTGCATTTACCCATATCACTAGGTGGCGCTATGCTTCAAGTGAGTGTTTATGGGCTGGGTCGATACGTCTCTGTGACACCGACATATCACAAAAATTTCATGTCGTTGGGTGAAACGTTCATTGAGTTATTCAGCAGAAACTTTTGCCGGTCTCCCCCTCTTTGACAGACCCTGGCAAAGCGGGGGGGTGGCCCTTGGGGGCCAAAAGCTTCTAGTCGCTGAAAAAGTTCTAGGGCTACATGCCTACAAAGATTCATGTCCCCCAGACTTCCAGTGTCCTGGAAACCGTTGATGGAAAATTGCTGAAAAAAAAGAAAACAAAAAAAAAGGGAAAAAAGTCGCGGCAACACTATAATGACCGCTTTCGCTAGCATGGCTAGCGGCGGTCATAATAACAACAAAGCCAGCATCTGGACTGAACGAAGTTTTATTCATAGTTACGTTGACAGATAGCTGTGATGAGCACTAGGCCTACGGTGAGTTTGAGAAAACTTTGATTGCATTAGGGACGATCAGTGCACAGGGAGGTCTGTGTCAGACTATTCTGGTCTGTTTGTTTCGGTCAGTGATTGGGTGAAGGCACTTTAAATTCATTGACTGGGAAAACCAGTGGGAGGAGATCATTATCATTAGAATGTGTTAAACAAGAATTTGACGCGTTAAACAAGAATTTGACGCGTCAAATAAGAATCTTTGACGCGTCAAATTCTCAAGCTTACAGCACGCGTCAAATAAGCCTACAATACGCGTCAAATAAGCAAAGAAAACGGCGCATTTAACGGCGTAATATAAATAGTCAAATACGCCATATTTTACGCCGTTTTTCCAAAAATACGGCGTAAAATGCTCGAAAATACAGCGTTTTTTACGGCCATTCAGTAAATGTGAACACTTTGGCTTGCCATAGCCTATAGGCTCGTTCGAGATTCGATCCCGTCTGTCTGTGGCTGTCTACATACGTCAACGAGAATTGCTGGTCACAGCAGGGGTGGGCATTAAATGAACTTTTTAGGTGAACTTTTAACCAAGCAGCGTCACCAAGGAGGTGTTAGCTAGCCGCTTGCAGTTGTGTGGGAGCAACTGCAAGAGTCTGTAAGATTTGTCTGTAAGCGTCTTGCTCCCGCGAGTTTTTGGGTCATGTGTCATGGTCGCATTTTTGTGACATCCTCACACATTTCGGGCAAGTCGGACACAATTTCTAACTACAATGCAACATTTTCAGCGTCAGACTGCAAACGGCTGCAAACGTTTTAATCAAGTCAAATGCGGCTACTGTTTACATGGTGAACATGGAGCAACCGTAAGATTTCAATGCAGCTGTAGCCGCTGTTTTGGACGAATTCAAAGGGAAGTTCTCTCTGAAAATAGAGCAAAGGGCAGCCCTTGAAGCATTTGTTGCGGGAAAGGACGTTTTTTGCAATGCTACTGACCGGCTTCAGTAAAAGTTTAATTTATCAATTAGCCCCGCTGGTAGCCAAGTCGATGGGGCTTTGCGAGAACGCTGTTGTTGTGGTCATTTCGCCTTTGATCGCACTGATTCGGTTTTTGAATATCAATATTGAATGACCAACACCAGCCACTCTCATGTTCACCTCACAAGTCCGACAAAAATCATTTAACGCTATTTGTATATGACTACAGGCTACTAGGCCTACTACTTGCTATAGGTTATTACTACTTTTTGTTTGGAACAAGCAGTTTCTTTCGCTGGGTATACGTCAGAGGACACAGGGGTGTGATTGGTTGAAGCTTTGTCCAGTAGCAAGAAGAGGCGGGCTAAGCCCGCCTTCTGAGAAATGGGTTTACAACACAGCTTGGCCAGACCAGGGGTGCGTTTCCCAAAAGCGTCGTTGCTAACTTCCTTAGCAACTTCGTAGGTTTGAACGATGGTCTTACCACACTGCTGTTTCCCAACACCATCGTCCAGACTTAGCAACCAACGATGTTTACAACTACAGTAGTCCGATGGATCGTTCAACGACGCAAGTGTTTCCCAACAACAAAGTCTGGACGAACCATCGGAAGTTCCATCGTGAAGCTGTGCAGTTGGAACGATTAGCATGGACCTGTCGTGAGACCGTCGTGTTTGTTCACGTGAGGTCTTGCTCGTCACCTTTGGCCTTTTTGTGGCGAATTAGGCGGCTGTCTGTGCGTTACTGCCACCATCTGCATAAATGATGTTACTCCCAATTCACTTAATTTTCGGTATTGCATTGCTAGATCATGTAAAAAGAATGTAGAAAACACACCCGATAACACACAAAAAGCTGTTGCAAAATGTGGTTGGATAAAAGTTAATGTACGTCAGTGATGTTAATGAGCACTTTTGTAATATTGTGATGTATATGCACTGATTACTGACCCACAACCACGGTTATTCCATTGCCCTGTAGATCATTTTCACCTGTTACAAATTGATTACTCTTCGACAGGATTCGAACCCATATCTCACCGAAAAAAACACTTCCTTTGACAGACCAACAAGTTAACCACTCATCCACCTCACCATTTACCTACATGGAGGGAGTGGTTATATTTATAGCTGTTGCTCCATGCAGTATAAATTAAATACACAGACATATGATACAAACTGACAGTCAGTTGTTACTTTTAGCCTAATGAGCAGAGATGGGTGTAATGCGTTACTAAGTAACGCGTTAGGCTACTGTACTCACATTACATTTGTCGGTAATGTAGTAGTGTAACGCGTTACTGTTATAAGTTCATTAATCACACTACAGTTACTAATAGTGCATATGCTGATTACTGAACATCCCCAGTGAACAGTCTGATCACAGATATCTGAGACAGATTCCCGGACCCTCCCCCAAAATCCTCAGGTGCACGCTTGCACAAAAGTCGGGAGACATGTCCACACGCAACTGTCCTTGATTGTTAAATTCGGGGAAATGGCTAAGCCGTTCGTTAATATGTTGGGAGACGTTGTCGAAGTTAAAGTGCAATGGTTTAGGAAAGAGGAGAAGAGAGAAGCAGTGAGGATTTTTTTGTGTCGTGTTTTGCACCGTGATGGGGGACTGGTTGCGCAGCAGAGTCAGAAACCTGCACCATATAGCACTGTCCCTGAGAAGGAGAATTGCTTTTGATGAGAATGAGGAATATACAGCTTCCTTCAACTTTGACACTAAAGCAACAGAGTATTCGAAGTCGGAGTCAGACATTGAAGACCTTAACTGTTTCCCTCATATAAAAAGTATATGAAAATCAACACACCTACCCCATCTAGCGCGCCAGTCAAGAGGCTATTCCGACTAGACGGTCTCGTGCTGAAGCCTAATAGAAATCGGTTGTCCGATGCAAGATTTGAAAGACTTCTCATGCAGTATGACCGTTTTAGTGGGGAGCACCCCCAATGACTTAAGAAAGTGCCTTTGCCCTAGAGTCTAGACCATACCATGCCAATGAAATGTGTTTACCCTGACATCATCTAATGTGGTTAGATGTCCAGAGTTATTTTATTTATAGTTAGGGAAAGATATGGATTTTTTTGAAAATCTGTGAACAAATTTCTTACCAATAGATTTTTTTTACCATGTGTTCTTAGAAGTGTCTAGAGACACCTCACAATTTATCCACGGCCAACTCCCATGGGAATTTCCTAGACAGCCTGTAAAAGTTGGGGTGCCCGGAAGGCCCATGTATAAATCGGAACCCAACAGATTGAAAACTAAGGATGCAGAACGGGTCATAACTTTTGAATTAATCAACATACAGAGACAAACTAACACATTTTCCCATACAATACTGGTCCAGTGAATGCAATGAAGTGGTTCTTTTTGACATTTGATCACATTTAGACTGTGTTTTTGGACAAAAACGACAAGAAATGGCCTAAAATATGTAGAAATTCAACTGTCTTTTCATTCTTTCAAGTTTTATTGTGTGCTTTTCCACCCCTTGCTCTTCACTTTTCATTTACAGTATGAATTTGATTATTTTATCAGTTATTAAGCTGAATTAATGCCCCAAAGTTTACATTTTTAACCCTTTAATGTCCTAGACTGGAACCCGGAAAATGATAAAACTGTCAGAATGTGTGATAACCTTTGAAGTAAACTACATAAAGACACAAAGGAACACATTTTCCCATACAATACTGGCACAAGGAATGAAATGAAGTGATTGTTTATTTTTTAACTTTTGACCACATTTAAACTGCATTTTTGGACAAAAACGGCAAAAAAATGGCCTATAATGTAGAAAATCGGCGGTCTTTTCACTCTTTCAAATGTTATTGTGTGTTTTTTTTCCACCTTTGGTTCTTTATCACTTACAGTATCAAATTGGTTATAATACTGGGTATTGGGCCGAAACAGTATCTCACAGATAATTCAATACATTGTGGGTTTATTGAACAATTCCAAACAATTATCGGTACATTGTAGCATCAGTTCTCATCTTATAAATTCTCATCCAACTCTCCTGCATCTCCCTCACCACTGTAAACATCAGGCTGGTTGATGTTCTGGCAAGAGGTACCATGACAGTTCCCACAAGCAGAAAAGCACTTCACCCCTTGCTTTTTACTGCTGCATCTGAGGGTGTCACAGTCCCCGGCACAATTGCAACTGACAAACTTCAAAAGGTAGTCTGGTGCAATCGGATCGGTGGTGGGCACTGGTTCATAACCTTGCTTTTCCTTTTTCCATCCATATTGAAGGACATCCAATGATGGACTTTGCAGCACAAGCCAATCTCTGGTCTGAAGATATGCCCGCAGTGCAGGGGCGATTCCTTTAAGACAACAAGGGAAGCTCAACTTCCTCTAACATTTCACACAATAAATGGTCAAATATGCAAGGTTGAATTTACATTAAATTGGGATTGACATTATGTTTAAAACTAGAAGCATCCTAGAAATATGTTTAACTTCATAGCTAAGTCTTGATAACTCTGTTTATTATTGTCGGGTCCGACGCGATTTTCCGAGGGTTTTGAATGCACAGCACAGCGGGACACCCCATTGAAGCTGAACGTCTGATGCACTTTTTTTCAATGCAGTGAAGCCATGTGTTCATTGGATAAATGCTGAAAATCGTCATTTCCTCGGACGCTCAGCGTCTCTGGGGGTGAATGGAAAATGAGATGGGCGGGGGCGGGCCAAGACGCTAGGCTTACACATTATAATTGGTGGAACTGTCTAAAAGACTACACCCCTTTTGATTGGCAGGCAAACAAACATCGGAGTAAAGTAGAATTCAGTCGCTAGCGGATTTCCCAAAGACAAGTGGTGAGAGAACGTGTTGTCCGTCCAGAGTGCTTGTTATTTACACATTGCACATATTATATTCTAAATAAAACATACCAGTCAGCACAAAGTTATTGAGTTTTTTGTCTAAGTTTCATTAGTTCGTTCACAATCATATTGTTCAAATTAGTCAAGTTGTTAAGGAAACTAGCCCGCTAGTTAGCGTGCTAGCCCAATACAATGGCTACTGCTAATATTGTTGACAATTTTGGCAAACCCATTCGATAGTCTTCCGTATGAGGAGAGACTAGAAATTAAACAGCAGGACAGACCAACACCCAAGACTGATTTGGCCCACAAAAACTGGTGAAAGTAACTGTTTTTTTTTTTCTTCAACTTTCCTGGTATGACGAGATGAACTGTCTAATTGGACGTGCTGTGACAAACAGAATGTACTGTTGGCCATGCCTCTTGATAAAGCTGTGTCAGGGATATGAAGTTTTAGTCAAATGTAGGTTTTACGGACCTGAATAACTTTGACAGGGCATACAAAAAGGCATGAAAAAAGCAATGGCATTTCCTGCAAAAGGAGCGCAGGGCAGAATTTATACACAATAACGTGTATTTCTAATGGTTCTGTTATATATTTCTGTTCATGTTCTGTTCAGTTCTGGTATTGTTGTATACAGATACAGTTTGGGTGTGTGTTACTCCTGAAAATCATTTTCATGTGTGTGTTACTGTAGTTCTGTGGCATGGCTGTGGTTGACAACAGTCTCAATTAACATTTTTTTTTCTTAATAACGGCCAGGCTCCAATAGGATAAAATATATATATATATATATATATATATATATATATATATATATATATATATATATATATATATAATAATGTACACCTAAAATGTGCTTCCCCTATTTGAAAGACCAGCAGCCGCCACTGCCGCAGTGAGTGCTGTGCTGCAGCTCCAGTAGTCGGAGGCAGTTTCTCAGGATTGATTTTTCCGGCTGCGGCCCGCTTGCTGAAGATCTCAAAACGCAAATCTTCTAAGTTTTGAGATCTGCTGCTGCAGAAAATTAGCATGAACAGTTTGTAGCCAGCTTTGATGATTTCATTTTTCTCAGCTCTGATGTCAAGGAACACATCCATAGCCTCTTCTGCTTTGTTGGTCGTGCAGAGCTTGTTTAACAAAGTTGGTTTGCTAAAGCCAGAAATAGCAGATACTGTATCACAGCCAGAGAAGCTGTGCAAGAAGAGTATATATTTAAGGTACCTTTCTGGTAGGGCTTCTCTAATCTTTTCCACATTGTAAGATGTATCTTTAGCTGTTGTAAGGAATACTGGGTGGTTTGCCTTATGATGGACCAACATAACCATGACATCTGTGTCCTCAGCCCTGACCTCAACAGAAGAATCTATTGCCTCATGTAGTACTGCAGAGACAATAGACGTGTCAGCATCACCAGGGCATTGTTGTACACTGATCTTCTCTCGTTGAAAGGTCTCAGCAAGGAGCAGAATGAGCTGGGCTTTGTTGTGTTTGTTGTCAAGGAACTTTTCCCGTGAAACAAAATTTTTAAAGTCTGGACGAATCTGAATGTCACAACATGCATTCTTTGTACGTCTCAGGTGGTCATGGTCTTTGGTGGAGTTGTTATATCCATCGAACACCACAGTGATCCGGAGGTGCCATCTGCCCATAGACATCACAAACCGGAGGTAACTCTCGGCAATATCCATCCACGTGACGTTAGTCTCCCATTTGACGCTGTGCAAGAGCCAACCTCCATCAACCACCAGACTTGTGCATTGTGGTGTTTCGACAGGCTCCACAAATCCTTTCAGGAACCTTGCCAGGGCAGCCTTGTCTGGCTTCCGCAATTTCTGATGCTTGTCAAATAGAGACAATGGTGTTGGTGTCAATTCAAAACACAAAGCCTCTTTGGTCTTGATTTCACGCTCACTAATGATGATGAGACGGTTGAAGAATTTGAGTGAGTCAGCGATTAGCTTCTCTCCGTTGATTTTAGGAGCACATCTGAGGCTTGCCAATGACTTAACCTTGTGTTTGGTTTGCATTGTATGCAGAACAGTTTTCCCATCCATCTTGGCTTGTATGGCTCTACCAACCTCCTCTGCATTATCAGCATTGACTGAATCCAAAGCAGTGCTGCTGAAACCTGTCGAGAATGATACCAAGGTTTTCTTGTCACGTATGGAATCAAATGGGTTCACTTCTGCCAACCATCCAACTATGGCATTAACTGCAACATTGTCCTTCTCCATCTGGGCTCTTGTGACATCAGTGTGGATAGGTATCCCTCTTTTCTTCATCACCTCTTCAAGCTCCTGGTGAATGAACGCAAAGTGGTCCAGGGTCTGAATCCAACACTTGTGAGCAGATTTGTTGCGGAGCCGCCCTCTGCTTAAACCACCTGAGGATTTGGCCTCACGCATGAGTGTGGTTTCTATTGCTATGTCAGTCCATGTACCTGACCACTCATGGTCTGAGAACCGGACTGCATGATTGCCATACACAGTGAACTTAGATAGAGTGTCCTGGAACATGGGGCTGTCTTGTCGCTGCTGCATTAACTGAACATAGAGCCTTGCTCCCTTTGCATACAGATGGTGCCCTGATGCTGCAAAAGTGTTCAGCATCCCAATGATGCAGCTGAGGTGACCTGTGTGGTCTGGAACACGCTCACTCCTGATAAATAGCTTGATGAGGTCCACTCTACCATAATACCAGACCCAGAGTGCAGGTGTCCTTCCTCCCTTAGACAGAGTTTTCAGTCTCTCCTCCATCCTCTCTTTGAACCTTGAGACAATACTTGGGTTGTCCATTGAACCTGTAAGAGAGTGTTGAATTTAAATAGTAATTTAAAATAACAATAAATTAACTTTAATATAAATAGGCCTATATAAGAAAAAAATATATAATATAAAAGTTTAAGCAACGTTAAGAAACATTAAGTAAAGGTCAAATTACCTCTTTGCATTTCCTTTGCTGTCCTGATGAAGTTCTCCATTTCTTCATACTCCTGCTCACTGAAAACTACATCTTGTAGCACAAACTTGGCAATTGCTGCTGATGCAAGAAGGTGAAACCGGATGGACTTGGCATAAGCCCTGCCTGAGAGAATGTGTTCTGCTGTGTTGCTGCCTGGGTAGACCAGCTGTATCATCTCTTCCAGTCCTGTGTCTGCCATTATTTCCCCAATGGAGCCCAGGAAACTTCTCAGGAGATGAAAGCCTCCTAGCCTTGTCATGATGGGCAGATTGCATTGGAGAACTATCTGGGTTGCTTTTATCCATATTGGCATGTCAAATGTGACCACAGCAGTTGTCTGACCACTGCGTGTACATTCCATAAGAGTGGTATAAATAGTGCTGTAGTCATTGGGGGCCCCCTCAATGATGGGCAGAAATTCAATAAGGGACTTTTCCTTGCATTTAGGTTGGTGTATTGATTTCATAAATCCATTCCAGTTGTGGTGTTCAAATGTTGTGTTGTAGTTCTGGATAGCCCATCCTGCCATCCAAGCAATGTCTCCAGACTTCAATGCTGGAAGGTCTTGGTGGAGTTCAGCAATGGGAATCAACTGGATATCTGCCAATCCTTCTTTACTTTTTGGTATAAAGGGCTGTATCTTCACCTCTGTTGTTTTGAGAGCAGCTACTTTTTCCTGCACTGTCATTTTTGTCCTCGGTATGGTTGTGTGAAGCTGTTCATGCCTTGTGGCCGGAGCAGATGTTATTACTTTGATCATACCCATTGCATGGAAGGATGTGTTTCCCTGCAGTGATGCAATGTTTATATCTATATTATCACCAACACATTGATGAACAGTGCTCTCTGCAGGGACAGAGAGTGTTTGTTGATTTTCCTCAAGCAAATCTTCACCACTCTCCTCTTGGTCTTCTGAATTTTTTGCAGATAGGACAGCATCCATCTCTGCTTCCTCAAACTCCACAACATTCCCACCATCCTCATCTGTGATTATAGAATCCTCGCCAAAGCTACCGCATCCATTTTTCACATTCAAGTAACAATACTTGTAATCATGGAGTTCAGCATATGATTCAGAGTATCCTAAGTCATGAATACGGTCAATCAACCACTTTGATCCAAACATGTGGTCAAGCTGAATTGTGAGTCCTAGTTGGGAGGGCATCACTCCAGATCTAGGGCGGTATGCCTTTAGCAGGTTCTGTCCCCAGATTGCCACCTTTTCGTCCGTTTTCACAATTGCCCTCAACAACTGTTTGAGGCTGTCTGGAATCATTTTGAGTTGGCTCTGTGTATTGGTCATTTGGTCGACAGAGGGGTACTGCTTTTTGTTCAGTGGAACCCTTGCCAAATCTCCACAGATGAGATCAATGGCAGTGGAAATGATGACTTCTTTGAGTGCTTCATCAGTGGTTTGGATGGGATCAATGACCTGTTGGTGGTAATCTCGTAGTATTGCCTTTGTAGTGTCTTTTAGACACACAATGTCCCCTTTTCTCTCATCTGACGTGAAGCAGAGTGATTCCTCATAACGTCCCTGAAGCTTCTTTTTGAGATACCGTCGTACATATGTAAGACTTTTGTCCTCCGTGGGGTCAAGCTCTTCCATTTTCTTGTGTATTTCAGCGAGACTGGTTACTCCATGCTCCACTTCTTCATCCAACCATGTGCATAGCTTATCAAACAGTAGCTGTCTCTCTTCATCTATGGGCCGTCCAACCTGAAGGTGGAAAATTATTTTAAATTGAAATTATTGGCTTCAATGCCTGTCTAGAGTCAGGGACTTATGGTGTTGAAAAGTAATACCTCAGAGGTTGTTACTGGGCTTTCAAACAAGGACCGGCACTTCAGATGATACAGTGCCTCTTCAGCGACCAAATCTATAATTCCAGACAGGCGACCAGCAACTTCAACTCCCCAGGCATCCCCTCGTCTCTTGGCTGTCTCCAACCAATGCTCTTTTAGTCGGCCCTGGAAGCGATTGTCAGGTGCACGATACAACTTTATCTTTGTTATAAGCACACATGATTTATTTTGAAAAGTGTGTTACTATGGAAAAGAAATCTTTCAAACTATTCATGTGGACATGCAAGACTAGGTTACTTACCAGGATATTTTTCGAGCTTTCCAACTTCAATGCTTTTATTGCAGAGGATACAAACATTACGGTAGACCAGGTGTGCTGTAGAACTACCAGCTTTTGAAGTGCTTGGCCCAGAGACCCTACTGCGTTTTTTCATCCTGTCTGATTGTTTGTCCTCCTGAGCATTTTGTCCTATGGATGACAGACAAGCTCATGAAGGTTTCATTTATGGCGCATCATGTACCTGCTACATTGTGATTCCTTGAAAGAATTGACAGAAAGTGGCAACAAAATTGACTGAATTAAACTGTTGTACTTTTTGCAGTTGATTCACTTCTTGAATCACGATACAGATTTGTTCTGCAATCCAAATGATACATCAGCTTCGGGTCATCTCCATCCCTCCAATCCTCATGTAGTCTGTTAATCAGGATTGCATCATCTACAATCTTATAATAAAATAATAGCTGCTGGTAACCTTTCTGGCTGACTTTTGATAGTTTCTGCACCTCAGTACCAGAACCACCACAGATGAAGCACCTCAGACTATGGCAATTGGTGGTATCTGATTCCATACTGTCCTAGAAGATAAGACAACTTGGTGAACTTTTTTTCTGTGGACAACTGTAGAATATACTAAGTGGGCACTAATCTTATTTGCATTACATCATAATACTATAGTATATATAATTAACAATTTCCCAGTAAAGCTTTTGTAGCAGTTTTGCCAGAGCCAGATGTGTCTAAAGACAAGCTTTCTTTAGCCATGTAATGGTTCCTTTTCCGTATATTATACATGAATTAATGAGCCTAAAAACAAAACAAAATATATTAGCTAGCTAGGCTAAGCACCAGGCCTGCTAATCAAGCATAGTGATTTCATTTGACAACATGTAGGCCCTATAGTAAAAACTTAATTACTAAATTACATAATATCACTGTAATCTTAATTGTAGTTATACTACAATACTAAATTATAATACTAAATTATAGATTCAAATACTTACTGTTTTCTTTTTCCAACAGATAGACTTTTTAACTGTGAGCTGTCTCCAGGTACCAACTGATGGCCATCAACTGCCAGTGCCAATATTCCAAAACTGGGATTCCAACATTCCAAAACTTGTGTGGTGTTCTTTGTTCTTGAAGATTACTCTTTTTATTCATACAATGTGCTCAAATGAGCTTTTATTGTCATTTTTGACATTATATGGTCCAGTCACATTTTCCCCTTGGTCATAGTTGTGTAGAAAAATGTGTCTGTTTGTCCTTTTTGTCCCAAAAGTAATGCCACTTTATACTCAGTTTTCAGGTGTGATGAAAAGGGATAAAATAAAGTGAGATGCTGTTTTAGCTTAAAACCCTGTATTATAAACCAACTTGTAAGTGATAAATAAAGAACCAAAGGTGGAAAAAAAACACACAATAACATTTGAAAGAGTGAAAAGACCGCCGATTTTCTACATTATAGGCCATTTTTTGCCGTTTTTCTCCAAAAATGCAGTTTAAATGTGGTCAAAAGTTAAAAAATAAACAATCACTTCATTTCATTCCTTGTGTCAGTATTGTATGGGAAAATGTGTTCCTTTGTGTCTTTATGTAGTTTACTTCAAAGGTTATCACACATTCTGACAGTTTTATCATTTTCCGGGTTCCAGTCTAGGACATTAAAGGGTTAAAAATGTAAACTTTGGGGCATTAATTCAGCTTAATAACTGATAAAATAATCAAATTCATACTGTAAATGAAAAGTGAAGAGCAAGGGGTGGAAAAGCACACAATAAAACTTGAAAGAATGAAAAGACAGTTGAATTTCTACATATTTTAGGCCATTTCTTGTCGTTTTTGTCCAAAAACACAGTCTAAATGTGATCAAATGTCAAAAAGAACCACTTCATTGCATTCACTGGACCAGTATTGTATGGGAAAATGTGTTAGTTTGTCTCTGTATGTTGATTAATTCAAAAGTTATGACCCGTTCTGCATCCTTAGTTTTCAATCTGTTGGGTTCCGATTTATACATGGGCCTTCCGGGCACCCCAACTTTTACAGGCTGTCCAGGAAATTCCCATGGGAGTTGGCCGTGGATAAATTGTGAGGTGTCTCTAGACACTTGTAAGAACACATGGTAAGAAAATCTATTGGTAAGAAATTTGTTCACAGATTTTCAAAAAAATCCATATCTTTCCCTAACTATTAGTAGCACGTGTTATTTAAATGGTCTAGTTTGTTAAGGGATTTATGTTGTAGCCTATATGCCAGTGTCTGCATGCAATTTCATTCATTCTATTTTTAGTGAGTGCTGTTATGAAGTTAGCCTGTTTTAGACTTTCAGCTTGTTTATTTAAGACATAAGCCTGCCAGCAGTGCAATACTGATAGAACCCTGTCCAGTGGTCTACAGATTTTTACCAAATGGCATGAAAGAACGACTTGTCTTACATTTTGCTCATTGCAATAGGAATTTATGTGTTTTGTTCAAGGCCGTTGATGAGTAACGCAAAATAATGTAACGAGTTACTTTCCATAAGGAGTAAAGAAGTAAAGTAATGCATTACATTTTTTAACAGTAGCGAGTAATGTGTAATGGATTAGGCCTACTTTTTTGAGTAACGACCCCAACACTGCTAATGAGTAGGGCACATAGTTGTGTTTATGGAGATATCCCAGAGTTTCCACAGCTGTCATACCGGCTTAAATGAAATGAGACTACGTTTATGTCCTTATGTAGCCTAGATCAATCATTTCTGTCGTTATCTGCAACGAATGCACCCGAATACTCTCCGAGCACTTCCGAAACATCTGGGTACTTTGCAGTTTGAACCACCTAAGTCCAAACCAGGGGCGTGGCTACGTGGGGGCCAGGGGGGGCCATGGCCACCACTGGTCAGAGGATGGCCACCCCGCCCCCCTACGGACCCACCCCTTGCCTAATTGAACTTAATATTTTGCACTCACAATGAAAGCTTACTAGCTCGACAGATAGTTAAACAAAGTCAGCCAACAATAAGAAGTCAAATTCCCTCATTTGGTGTTTACTTTATAGTGAAACCGAAGCACAGTAAAACAGGAAATACAAATGAGCATCTGACATGGCTAGCTTAACATTAGAAAGTCCATAGGCAGGCTAACAGCGACTAGCATAGCTATATTTAACATTTACTTTAAACATGTAAGAATCGTGTTTTTATAAAATACTCAGTAGGAATTACAAACATAATATAAAGTTTAAAAATCCGCCAGTACTGCAACTTACAGATATGAATTCTCTGCGTCTTGAAAAAGAAACTGATTTAATGAAACTCTTTCCAGTCTCCCATAGTCAGGCAACTACCTAACTACGGGAAGCCTCGAAGGACATGATTTCCTACAATTCTTGCAGAGGAAGAAGGTTATTTGTGTATTGATACGTGGGGAATTAAAAAAAAACATATACAAACATACCAATTATCTGTGGAGTCTGCAGAGTTCATCTCGATGAGAAATTGTATAGTCAACAAATATGAATACAACACGATTTCTGAAGCATCGTAACAGCAGGCTTCCCCTGCTGCTAATGTAAGTAATATGCTAAACTTAACTTTTTCAGGTTACCTCCCCAACGTTTTGGTTCACATTACAATCATGCAATTGACTCAACAAGATACCAAGGCTAAGTTCTAGACACGTATCCACTGGCGTCTCGGTCTACTTCTTCATTTAGAAGTTGCTAAACATAGCCTACGTCTTATTTCTAAAGTTATTTTTTCCAAATTTTCAAACGACCTGATATTTCCATTTAGGCTATAAGAAATATCACAGCAAAACACCTTATTAAGCAGTAGGTGCATGTTAAGGCATAACTATGACAGAAGCACATAGGAAACCATTTTATTTCCACAGTTGAGTTGTGTATGATACCATTGAACTGTTTTTATCAGCCAAATATGTGATATCAGCTTTGTCGTAAATTATTTGTTTAGCCTGACAGCAACAGTTAATCACCATCAATATCACAAATGCTTTTAACCAATTTTAACTTTAGCAAGTGCGAAAATACATTAAATTTGACACCGTTTTTTAAATAGTTTTCTAATCATCTGCGCCTTTTGCTCCATAAAAAAAGAGGTCAAAAGAGGTCTTAAGGCGTGCGATGGGCATATGGAGACAACACTGGACAGGTCCGCCCTAATTGAATGACTATATGGCACCAGATATGCCATCAAATACCAGAATACAGGAAATCAAATCTAGCTAATCAAAAAATGTCTGGGGGAGGACCCCCCGGACCCCCAAACTACATTGGTCACAACATGGCCACCCCTTCAATAACGCTGGCCACCCCTTGGCCACCCCATGTAAAAAAGTCTGGCTACGCCCCTGGTCCAAACTAACAACAGCTCAGACTTCCATCGTACTTTGGTGGTTGGAGATTTTCGGGAAACAGTCGGTTGTGGGGTGCTGAGTAGTTTGAACCTACAACGGTGGTTTAATGCTAACCTCCGTCGTTGTTTGGGAAACGCACCCCTGAACGAGCAGCGTTTGTTTATGTTAACTTGTGATATCACCAGTTAACATGGGCGTTTACGTTTTCATCTATGTTAACTTGTGTTAAATGAGGTCAGTGTTAGATATGTACCAGTCAGAAAGTCAAGAATCCCAGCGATGCGAGTAGGAAGGCAGTCAAACTGGCACCAGTGTTGGCTGTCGTACTCGCCTGTCTTTGGTTCGAACCCCCTCCCGTAAACCACTTTTAAATGTGTGTGGATTTTGTTACTGTTCATACAGCATGTTTTTTATTGTGTGTGGATGAGACTGGTGTAGTCATTCATTACACTTTCATGGCCGAAATACTCTTTATTCGGCGGGACTTTCTTCCGTTGTCTCAGGCACAGGCTTCATGCATATGGACATCCGGGGGCGGAGGCTAGTTGTAGCCTGGGCAGGGGCGTGATGAATATTCAGCGAACTTATGAATAAATCACCAGTTAATCTGAGCACCAGTCAAGCCGTTACACCCACAGTAAAATTTGGTGCAGGTTCCATCATGCTGTGGGGCCAGTGCTGGTACTGGGAATTAAGGGTCGCATGGATTCCACTCAGTATCAGCAGATTCTTGGGAATAATGTTCTAGAGTCTGTCACAAAGTTGAAGTTGCGCCGGGGATGGGTGTTTCAACAAGACAATGACCCAACATTGCTCAAAATCTACCCAGTCCCCAGATTTGAATATCATCGAGAATCTGTGGGATGACTTGAAGCAGGCTGTCCATGCTCGGAATCCTTCAAACATCACTGAATTCCAGAGGTTTTGCCAGGAGGAATGGGCCAAAATACCATCATCCAGGATCCAGACACTCATTTGTGGCTCCAGAAAGCGTCTACAGGCTGTTATTTTTGCAAAAGGAGGCTCTACTAAATACTAATATGGTTTTTCTATTGAGGTGCCCATTTATGCACGGGCCTTTTTTTTTTGTTTTGGGGCATATTGCACATTTTCTGTTAACCCAATAAACCTCATTTCACTGCTGAAATATGATTGTGTTTATCAGTTATTTGATATATCAAAATTACGTTGTGAATTAAAACATCCAATGATTGGTGAATATAAATAATGACAATTGTCAAGGGTGCCCAAACTTTCTCATACCACTGTAAAATACTGTCAAATGTTAAAATTATGTTGTCTTGTCATATTTTGCTATGTCTGCTTGCTTTGGCAGATTTTGTGATGCCCTGTCTCCTGACTGTATTTTTCACAATCACTTTTGAAATAGGTGGCATATGCTTTGGTGAGATGGTTTTGTCTTAACACATCCACAAATGTCCACATTGCACACAATTAAATGAAATGTATAGCTGAAGTGGAATCACTTCAGAGAACCACAAGAGTGCTTTACTGGTAATAACAAACAATATTAGTTGTCCTTGAAGGCTACTGTTGAAGCCCTATAAGCCATAATAATGTATCAATACTGAACTAACACATAGTTGTACATGTCTCATTTGAATATAGTTTTTACATGTCTTATTTCAATAATGTTTTTAGTAACAGCTGACACTGCACTAGGTCTACCTTCGCAAACAAAGACATGCAGTGGTACACCGTACAAAAGCACAGGTAAGTCTAATAACCCCTTCACCCCTTCACACTTCACACAGTTTTGTCTTGATAGGCAACCTTAGCCAGTCTAGCACCACCTTGGTTGAAAGCTCACAGAAAGTCTGCCACCCAGGAAGCAATTGTATGTCTATAGGGTGCTGCCAGACTGTTAACACAAATTAAAATAAAGTGAAAGAGGCTTCAGAAGATATGATTCAGTATCATTTTTGTTAGTCATTCACTAAATCAGCTGATTCTGATTACCACAACTCCTCTGCCAGGTAGAGGAGTTAATTATTGAAATCACCTAAATTAAGTGAACAGGTACAACCAGGTGATTGAGAATATGTAATACTAGACGTGGTGCTAGATTGTAGCTTCTGAATCCAGGTTGCCCATGACTGCTTGCTCCAGATTTTTGTTATTATGTGATCCATTGATTTCTTTCACCAGATGTGATCTGTGGACTCTGTGCTGCTGCGCTTGTGGCCCTATTCAACCTTGACACTAGTTACAGTAGGGGTCATCAATATTTGCAATGCAGGGATTCAATCATCAATGACCGTCTTTGTTGCTGTTTTCATCATTAACAATGATGTTACTAAAGCATGACAATCATTTTTTCCCCTTAGTGTGTACTTTCTCCTATGGCTGTGGGCTGATAGTATTTGCCATCTGTGGGAAAATAAATACATGCAGGTCACTGTGGTGAGTTAAGACCTTTTAGAAATTCAAACAGAGGACAAAATAATTGAAAAGTTTAGCTAAATGCATGTTTACAATTTATCTGTAATTAGCCATCGATGGTTAAGAAAGTTCCTATTAGGCTCCAAGACAGGTTTACTAAAATACAAAAATGTAGTTTATATATATAAAACATTTTGACAGAAGCTTCCACTGGTGGAGAAATAATCAAGTGACTACTGCTCAGTCTAATATTTTGCTCTGTCATTCTTAGGAAAAAGCACAGGACCTTTTATTACAGGTACACCCACTAACTCAAGAGGTCTTACTTCTCTCTTGTGGCAAGACAACTAAAGACTGCTTAAATAGTCATCAAATCAAAATCTCAAGACACCAAGACAAACACCAAGTCATTCTAATATTGTAAAAGTCAAACTGACTCTCTGATGAAGGCTTGATTGCTGAAATGCATCAGAGTCTTTTAAAAGTTTATACGACCAAGCCATAGCAGTACAGGCTTTTTAGCTTTGTGATATGAGAATGCCTTGGAGTTCGTCTTAGTGTTTTGTCTGAAATTTCCCATCCAAGGAACATGTCAAAAACTACTTCTGAGTCCAGGAAGTGCTCCTAGGTGGACATTTTGTTTAAATCAAAATCTGTTCAAAATTGTGACAAAGTCATTAGACTGTCCCTAACTTTCTCCTGGGAGACGTGCTGTTAAGAGACGAGGAGAAATGCCAGTCAGTCATGGATCTTTTTCATTCTCCTGGATCTGCATATGGACACCATGTTGACATACAGTACGAGTGTTGGCCATTACTGTAACCTGTCACACATTTATCTTGGACCTGTGAGTGAGGACCTTGATATGAGAGTAGGGTCATTCATCTCTACCTTCAAGAAGCTCTTGAAGACTCCTCTTTTCCAGGAACACTTTCGAACGGCACATACCTCCACTTACCAGCACTGTCCTGAACCCTGCCTGCATGTACTTTGGTACACTCTTGCTTGCTCTGTTCTCCTCTGCATAGCTGTAGCTTGATATATATCCTGTACTGTAAGTTGCTTTGGATAAAAGCGTCTGTTAAGTGTGATGTAATGCATCGTTCAAGGTTCCAGGTTACCTTGAACTTTAATTGTAATGTAATGTTATGTTATGTAATGCCTGTGATAACCAAAAAAGGGTTTTGCTGTTTTTGGGAGAAGTACTCAATGCGGCAGCTGGAGGCACATTGGGAACATGTGCTGGATGGCAATGGGGATCAGCCTACTATGAGGACTAATGCTATGACATTTGCTCTCTGCTTTTTTGTTTTCAAAATGGCAAAAAGTCTTTTGGGTTACCTTGTGTTTCTTTAGCTAGCTGGATCTTCTTGAATTTTACCTAACTAGTTCTGCCTAAAGTCCACCACATCATCCAAAGGTTATAAGATCATACTGTAAATATAAATTGAGAAATTAAGTCGTCATTGAGGAACAAAGACTGAAATCAAATAGAAGTTGTCTGACTGGACATGACATAATAAAATGTTGAAATAAAATATTAATAATTGTTTTCTTAATTGTGTCAATATAATCTAAAATATAATTGTGTTTTTCAAATTTCCATTTTGATTTCTATACTTAATAGAGCCAGGGAACAGTACACAGTTACACAAATCAAACTCTCAAATTCAAATGCAGAGGGCTTTAATCATTGACAAAAAGGTACATACATAGATAGAAAACATAAACAAAGGAGGTGTGCTTTAGGTTCACAGTTCTGATGGTACAACATGCTGCTGGCATGAGTCTGGTCCCTGGTCCCTCTAGAGGCTGAATCCAAAGTGTGCACTAATTCAGTACATAGTGCACTATGTAGGGAGCAAACCTATCTAGTTCTGCACTATATATTTAGTGAACGAGTGAACGTTTTGGACATGGACAGTGTGTTCTCCCTCATCACAACAACCTCAAAAACCTTTCTTTCAATCAGCTGATCAACACTAAGAGTCCCCTGATGGAGTTACAAATGTTGATTTGTATGACTTGGGGATCAGGATACATAGTTATGCCACATACATTTGTATTTTCATACTAATATCTACTCGATTCACACTAGTCATGATATTCTTACTACCACAGTTGTTTTTTGTCACCTATACGCTACCCCTGTCCTGTGACCCTGGATATGCCCCCTGCCCCACACATCCAAACTACATCAGAACAATATAAAAAATAGTAAAATATAACCTTTGCAAATTGTATATTTTTGTTGAATTAGAACAAGAACTTTCCTGGTCTATGTAAAAACATATCACATGGCACACAAACAACTGGTCTGGTAACTTAGCACAGTGAAGAAGTGTGTGTGTGTATGTGTTTGCGTGTGTGGGTGCACGTGTGCATGTGCATTTGAATGTGTGTCAGTTTTAGTGCATGTAAACAAAAAAATCTACCTAACACTACCTAAGTGTAAGTGTTTCCTAACACTTCGGATGTTTTTCTGGACATATGCTTGTCTCTTTGTGTCTGCATATGGGCTTGAAAAAACAAAAAGGACAGTCCTGGACGATACTTTAAAATGTACATTACATCACTCACATTAAAACAGTACTCACATTGGGGCAGACATGGGGAAGAAAACAAACCCATTTTTTCTGATATTATAAAATCCTGTCCCAGTTCTATAACTCAGTAGGGGTGGGGCATAGATAGGTGGTCAGGGCCGAGCTGGGGGGTGGTGTGGACTGTTACTTGGCATTGGCCGATGAACTGAGCATCTTGCGCACGGCCTGGGCGATGGCGTCGCGGTCAATGCCATAGGCCTTCAGGAGCTCAGCGTGTTTGCCGCTGCGGGGCACGTGGGACACGGCCATGCGGTGCAGGTTGAAGCCCTGCTCATTTACCACTGCAGAGCACACCGCCTCCCCCAGACCACCTGAGGAATTGCAAAAAAACATGCCACAACGCCTTATTTTTAGTCTGTAATCCATTTGTAGGCCAGCTCCTCTTTATCCACATTCCTCAGATACATTTTAACTTCAGTAAATTAGTTCTGAGATTTCTTTGTGTACTACAAATGGAATGAACTGCACAAGGTTGTGAAACTTAAACAGCAACTCTGGCCTAGGTCTGGCCCTGCTGGCTGGTGATATCCACACTTCCCCAAACCCAACCAAACTCACACATACACACACACACACACAAACACACACACACACACACACACACACACACACACACACACACACACACACACACACACACACACACACACACTGTGGTCCTATGTACTGTGTCTCTACATTCTCTGATGCTCATACACACACACACACACACACACACACACACACACACGCACACGCACACACACTGGAGAGGAGTGGTGCAGGGCTGTCTGTATTATCTAGGTCACCAACAGCCTCATGGGCGCACAGGCGCACACTCACTTAAGAAGACCTGACAGCAGGCTGCCTTTCTCTACACCCCAACACAACCCCCCACACACACACACACACATGCACGCACGCACGCACGCACACACGCACACACACACACACACACACACACACTTTCACATCCAGACATGTGCAAACAGTGAGTGAGAATGACATCGCTGCCCTCCATGACAACACTGTTTATCCCCTTGACCAATCAGCACATGCCACCACATAACAGTGTGAGCTTTCCATCCAATAAAAAATATTTCTGTGCCGCACATCACAACAGTTCAACCAATGACAGAGCAACTGCAGGAGAAATGCAATGCCATAGGCCAAGTAGGCTTTGCAGAGATAACTGTCAAGTTAATCTAAGCTGACATTTCAAATTGTGAGGTGAACGTTTTGAGACAGCATGGCAGATACACCCACCCTCATAGTAGTGATCCTCCACAGTGATAATGCGCCCCCTGGTGGACCGGGCATGCTCGATGATGGTTTTGGCATCCAGTGGTTTGATAGTGAAGGGATCGATCACACAAATGTAAATCCTCTCTGTTGGGAAGCAAAGTTTAGCTCTTATTTATTTATTGTTATTTTTTAATTTCTTGTATAACCAGAGAGATTATGTTTGTCATTTTCAATCCTTTTCTATCCTTGCTGTCCTTACTGCCACAACACTGTAAATTTCGTCCCTTCTTGACCCAGCCAGACGCTGAAAAACTTGTTCACGCATTTATTACAAGTAGATTAGACTACTGCAATGCCTTGTTCACAGGCCTCCCAAAAAAATAAATTGAAAAACTGCAGCTTATTCAAAATTCGGCTGCAAGATTACTAACAAAAACAAGAAAGATGGAGCACATTACTCCTGTACTGGCTGAACTACACTGGCTACCCGTATCTTATAGAATTGACTTCAAAGTACTACTACTGGTATTCAAAGCTGTAAATGGCCTTGCCCCATGCTACATTACTGACGCATTATCCTCTTATACCCCTGCATGAGCCCTTAGATCCGCTGATGCCGGTCTCCTGAGGATTCCAGAAGCACCATCCAAAAGGATCGGGGAATCGGCCTTCTCATACTACGCCCCAAAGAGATAGAATTCCCTACCACAGCACATCAGAGAAGCAGAATCCATCGACATCTTCAAGCAACAACTAAAGACCTACCTATTCAACCATGCCTATACCTAACTACTCAGACTCCCCCGCCCAGACCAAAGGCCCTTCAAACAGTCTTTACTCCTGAGGTTTCTTCCTGAATTCACACAAATCAAACAAACAGGGAGTTTTTCCTCACCCCTGTTGCTCCCTGGGGACACTAACAACCGACTGTGCCTAAATGAAATTTCCTCGTTTAGTGCCTCTGGTTTGCAAAGACTGCTGACCTATGTTCACACAAGAGCCCGCATTAACAGGGCATTGCATAGTTCTAGCGCCACTGGACTACAAAGATTGCTGACTAGGGCCTACAAGGACTGTCTACCTGTGTTCACGCAAGAGTCAGTTTGCTACTGTATTCATCTCCTCTGGCACCACTGGACTGCAAGAAATGTTGTCCTGTAACAACCCTGCTAAACTGTAAAGCACTTTGAGCTGCATCTTGCATGTATGAATTGTGCTATACAAGTAAAGTTTATTATTATTATTATTATTATTATTATTATTATTATTATTATTATTATTATTATTATTATTATTATTATTATTATTATTATTATTGTTATTATTATTATTATTATTATTATTATTATTATTATTATTATTATTATTATTTCCCCACTGAGGCACTGATAGACAAACATTTTATTACTTTGTCAAGCTGTAAATAATAAGGCCAAATGTGGATGAATCTGTAAATTGTGATGAAAGCTTACTGTGCTTTAGTCAGTAAACAGCAGGGGTGGAAATTAACTTTGCAAAATGTGAACTTTTACCAGCCACCGACAACTACATGATAACATTCTCCAGCTAGTAAATTATTATTTTGAGCCCAAAATAAGAAACACCACACTCCATCGGTAGTGCAACAAAAGTCCTGACATTCAAAACGAGGCACTGAGAACTTTTTAAGTGTACACAATGTTTATTAATAAAGCAGTTTTGACAGGCAGTACCTTGCTATAGTTTCCTGTCGTCGCCATGATGAAAATCCGCATGAGGTGATTGATGAACACGAACCAGCGGGAAGAATAGGAGGAGAGGTAGTACAATCAACTTGTTTAGACTTTCATCATGGAGGTGATGAGAAACAACTGCAAACTACTGCATGTAAGAACTGTTTTTTAAATTAACGTTGTGTACACTTACAAAGTTCTCAGTGCCTTGTTTTGAATGCCAGGGCCTTTGTTGTACTACTGATTGAGTGTGGAGTTTCTTCGAGCTGTTTTACAGATTTAATAATAGCATAATCTTCATGCTTCGTCTAAGGGCGCCTACCACTTCCATTGTTAGCCTTCTGGGACAAACGGTAAAAAACAGTTAAGTACTGAAAGCTCAGTTTTGCTCCTCAGCAAACATACCAACTCTGCCAGTTTTCATTTTACACCGAATTCCTCCTTTAACTAAACAAAGTCTGATTCAGAATATATAGTCACAGCTGGTTTGTGCTTGAACTGAAGAGGGGAGCAAAAAGGAGCAGGAGATGGCAGGGCCATATTTGTCTGTACCTTTCTTCAGCTGCTCTGCAGCAGCAAGAGCCTCGTGGAGGGTCACCCCTGCTCCAATCACAGTCACCTGATCATCTTTGCTCTGGCACACTACCTGGAACACAAACAGACATGTTTGTCTGTTACAAGTAACAAACATGGCAACACTTTGTTTGGGTAACCAATGTACACACACTCACTGTGAGGTCTTAGTTGAACTTCTGACAGTATCTCCACCTAGGACAGGCTCAGGAGTATGTTTCCTGAAGCACGCTCTGTTTATTTATTTTTTGTAAAGTGAACATAGTATTGACACAAGTCTGGAATTGACTTTCAAAAACTATAACCCACTTTTGCTTGTCCAACATGGAAGTCCTCGTTGCTGTTGTAGATGATGGAGGTCTCAGGTGCAATGGTCCTCACGTAACACACCCCCTGGTAAGAGCAGCAGGGCAGCAGAGAGATGGGGGCAGGAGTGTGGGAGGTTAGGTGGAGTACTGTAGTGAAGGCGCTCTATCAATGCTGTATTATCTTTGATTCTGACTGAGAACTGGGCATACGCCATGTCCCACCTGTAAGTGACACAACCTACTATCAGTCTGTCGCTCTCTGTCTACACTGAAATCAGAAAGAACTGAAGGCCCTAGTTAGAATCTAGGATCTTTGCTAAAACTGTTCAATTTGCCTGATTGTTATGTTACAAGCACTCAACCTGCTTGTTTTTACAGTTTTTCTCAATTGTTTACACACAAATCCTTGTGCTTGAGGCACAATGACCACAACATATAACTCATGCACCAACCCCTTGAACCAATTCTGCTGAACTACAAGCACAATTCCTACTTTACACTCAAATTGCAGTTCTAGAACACACTTTTTTCAAAACACTACACACAATTCTCTGCATTTGGCACAATTGTCATGAAGAAATTCTCTTGTTTTCACAAGGAACACACTGTCATTCAAAATTCTTCAATCAATTGCCCTACTATGCACACTGATTCATCACATGGGCAAACACCTGTCACACAGTTTTACAATTACCAATCAGAACTATGGAAGACGCATGTGGAGATATAGCAATTGATGCATTTTATGGATGGATTCACCATGCTAGATGATATTTCCCCTGCTGGTTGGCCAGGAAAAACATTGCATGTGATGTGGATGAGGTGCTGTGGCCAGACCGAAACAAAAGAGAGTTTTCACACATCTTTATGTCGCACAGCACGTCTTCGCATTGCACTCCGTTAGGATACTCCAATTGAACAAAAAATAATGGAACTGATTTTGTCACTACACTCATTCATGTTAGCCTGGTAAACCAGCCCCTCATACTTCATTTCATTTTGTACAGAGGGTCTGGCAGTACTTCCATTGACATTGCTGTATTAGGGAGAAATGTTACCTAGCCAATCAGCGAACAGAGAGATTGTTCATGAGCGATGACGTTGACTTTGTGTGCTACATTTGAATTGTAGTGGGTAGGCAGGCTAATTGCATACATTACAACCAGATGTTAGCGATTAGGTAAAGGCAGAGCCACACTACAGGGGAAAGATGGCCACCTTGGTGTTTGCTGCCAGCTCGACCGCCTTCTCGGTGGACACCCCATCACTGGGGTAGAAGAGGGTGCTATTGGGGATGGACCTGACCATGACCATGTCTTCCAGACCCATTTGGGATGGCCCGTCCTCACCTGGGAGACACAGATGTACGTGCATTTATGCCCATTCGCACAGCACAATTCACAGTCACATTTACAACACATACACACAGAAATACCAACTCAAAAGCAGGTGTACATTTAGGGCAAGTTTTGAAAAAAAAGGAACAAAAAGTATAGGGCATGCAGGTAAAGGTGGACAGTCAAGAGTTAGCATGCAGTGTACCTGGGCTAATGTAGGGACACTTGGTCACCCGGAGACGGCGGCCTCCGAGATAGACAGGGGGGGTGAGAGAGGGAGGGATGGGGTGCTTAAGAGTGCACAACCTCCAGAAGGTAGGTAGGTAGGAGTGAATGGGAAGGGGGGGGGAAAACACACATTAGAGAGAAACAGAGAAAAACATCAGGACATGGGAAGAAAGCCATAGGGAACATTCTGGAAAGCTGGGCAAGGAGAAGGTCTGTGTGTAGTAGTGACAACAGTCATGACAGTCATAAAACCATGAAACCACCTTTTTGAAACCATGTTCCTGTAAATGCTGGCTTTCAATTTTTTGTCCTGGTCCTACAAATTAGGGCTGAATCGAGTGTACAAGATGAAACACATGAACCAAACTAGCTGCCGGCCTCAGTGAACTACAGGAAGTATATGAGGAAGTGACTGAGGTTGTGGAGGTAATCTTGGTGTGGCTGTGTGGAGGTGTGGTGCTGGTCCAGTTGGAGGAGATGAACACACAGGAGACATCCCTGGAGGTACACAGGAGGTTGACTGTGTGGGGAGGTTCGGGTGAGTAGGTCTGTCTGTCTGTCTGTCTGTCTGTCTGTCTGTCTGTCTGTCTGTCTGTCTCAGCAAAAGTCTGCACACATCATTTTACAGTTTTTCTCAATTGTTTACACACAATTCCTTGTACTTCAGACAGAATGACCACAACATGAAACTCATGCACCAACCCCATGAACCGATTCTGCTAAACTACAAAAGCCCAATTCCTGCTTTACACTCAAATTGCAGCTCTAAAACACAGTTTTTTTCAAAACACTATAGACAATTCTCTGCGTTTCGCATAATTTTCATGACAAAAATCTCTTGTTTTCACAAGAGGAAGGAATTGCCCTACTATGCACACTGACTCTTGCATTGCATGTGATGTGGATGAGGTGCTGTGGCCACACCAAAACAGAAGAAAGGATGCATCGTAATTTTTTTTGTAACTGTATAGGCTACAGTAAATTCTTCTGTTGTGGTGTATGTAGACCACTGTAGGTGCAGCTTTGTGTTGACTGGGATGCACAGTGTGTACACTATTTTTGTGGGAACAATAAAATATATTTGTAACGATGTATATGTGCATTCTGAGTATAAAAACAATATTCTAAAATATAACACACAATATGTATGTACTGTCTGTAGCAAGTGTAACACTAAACAAAAAAAGGCCTAAATCATTATGATGAATGGAGAAAAAGTGTTTTCCATTTATCATAGTGTTTTACATTAAGCACATCAGGGTTCAACTGGTTGTTATAAATGTCTTTTCATATGATGGGGTGTGTGTGTCATTTGACAAAAAAAAAAACATTTTGAGAAGAAATAATATTGTTTTGAATGCAAAGTTTCATTTTGCAGGAGAAGTGAGGGGTTTTGCTCATTGTGTGTGTGTTTTTTTGATTTGTGTGTAGAGTTCTGAGAGTATGAGGCATGTTTTCAGAAAATGTGTTTAAACAATTGAGAAAAACTGTAATAGTCCACGCATGTAACACTCACCAGGCACATCATCAGTTTCTGCTACTCCTTTCCAAGCCTCACAGTGTACATTGTATTTCGGTTATTGGCAAAAAAAAAAAAAAAAACTTCTCAACAGCGAAGTACACCACCACAAGAATAGAGGATGTAATGGGAGACCCCGTGCACTGTACTTCCATTTGACAATCGCATCATGGTGGTGGGGAGGGGGGAGTTTGTGATTGGTTAGACGGAGGGGATATGCTCACCAATGGAAAGTCCGCAGTGAGAGCCGCACAGGTTGATGTTGCTCTCGGAGATGGCGGCCATGCGCAGCTGGTCATAGGCGCGTGTGAAGAAGGAGGCCAGGGTGCTGGCGAAAACGATGTTCCTCTCACGCGTCGCACAGCCCATGGCCACGCTCACCTAAGAGAGAGGGAGAGGCAGGTAGGAGAAGAACACAGTTTAGCTACAGGTAAAGCTCATTTCCCATCATGCCATGCAGTAGAATGTTGTGCTTGGGGATGTGAAACAGGCTGGCTCTGGCGCTGACACAAATCAAGATACAGGAGGACATCAGACAGCACTTCTCGCGTTACAGGTTATGAGTTTCCCGAAGACTGGAAGCAAAGCATCTGCCCAACAGGAGGTGTGTCAACGGAGACAGAGGAACCACAGCTTAGGAGTGCGCAGAAGAGGGATCAGCCAAAGTGTGCACCGCTCACCCCAGCTCATTTCCTGTTTCCTGTGTCTGTCCCTAAACTTAAATCCCTGCATACTTTTATAGCTTTGCTTCACTGAGCCTGAGTTTTAAAAACACAGTAACAGGCAGTAACAGGATAACCAATCAAGTCAACTGAAGTAGGTTTTTATTGTCATGTCAGCTACAGCATATGCAACATTTGACTGGGAACTATTGGTGACACTGTTAAAACAAAGAGACAAGACAGAGGCAGTACAGTATGGACACACACACCCAAGATCCATACACACACAGGCACACATGCGCACATATGCACACACACACACACACACACACACACACACACACACACACACACACACACATGCAGAGATATGCATGTCCATGCACTTGTTTACACAAGTTACAAAAGACAACAGTGACATAAATCAAACACATTACACAAGGCATGGCTTGCAACAGAGCTTTGATAGCTAGTGGTTATGATTGAATATGGGATATTAGCAGCAGAGAAAAAAGTGCAATATGGTTACATTATGGTAGCTTGCATTACAGGTTGCTAGTTTGCATTACAGGTTGTTATATATTGCACTAATGATTGTTACCTGATAGAAGTAAGGAGAAGACTCCATAGGAGGGATGTGTAATCTCTTTGACATATTTACAGCATACCAGATCATCAAATCATTATTTCTTTCTGAAAACCTATGTTAAAGTGTAACAGACACTTCAGATATCGATGGAAATTGGAAGTATTGAATATGAATGTTTGCAATAACAGAACAGGGACTTTTATTATTTTAGTCATATTTTTTAGTTTGACCAAGTGTGAATGTATTATTGCCCGATTAAAAGACCAAACTAAAAGTGTGTTCTTTAGGAGTAAATTAACTGTCTTTTATATAATTTTCTATTTACTGAATTTCCGCATCAGTGTGTCTTAATTAGCCACGCCTGTTTTGATTATTTACGCACTATTGTCTGGGTCAGTGTCTGAGGATTGGTTAGGAGGATGAGGATTGGCTCTGACAGGGTGTGCGGGGCATTGAGACAATAGCCAGCCAATCAAATGCACAGCTCCACCCACAGCAAACATTAATATTCAGCTCCTCAGTGCTCCTGTCACAGCCGATAGTACTCCTCACCCAAAAATGCCTGACCTACATCCTTTTGGCTAGCTTTGTGACATTTTATAAACCATGTTCAGAAAGAGACTGAGAGCTCATTTTTACCATTTGTGTGTGTGTGTGTGTGTGTGTGTGTGTGTGTGTGTGTGTGTGTGTGTGTGTGTGTGCTTGTGTGTGTGTGTGTGTGTGTGCAAGGTCGGATTAACCAATCGTTTTTCTGGGCACAGGCCATGAAGCCTGCCCTCCAGCCCTCCAAACTGTCTTAACAAAATTACATGATTTGTATTATAATATAACGTTGCTTTACACTCACCAGAGTATTGGTCTTCCAATATTTGTGACCAGCCTCCTATGACTTTATAATCTGGCATTAACACTGACTGTTGTTTATGATAGAAATGGTGAAAAAGGACTAAATAAGAAGTACATTTCTTAGCAGATAGAATATTTATCAAGTTGAGCTAAAGAAAGTGTCTGAATGATAAAGAGAACTGATGTGCAAATGTTAAATGGAAAGTGACTGTGAAAAAAATGCTTATTTTCCCGTGCTTGTCTCACAGGAAACATTGCTGATGCAGTGGATGCTGAGGCGTAAGTGGGTCACATCTTTGCCAGTGCTGCATTATGGATGGGCGGGCATGCATTATTCAGCCAAGCAGCAACAGAGCGAGACCCAGAGAGGCATTTCACCCAGCCAGCTGTCTCACGGGAAGAGTGCCCTTTTACATCAGTGGGGGGTCAAAATATTACATACATTAACATCTTCATGGCTTCACATCTGATGCGCCATGAAATAAACATCGAGATGATGGTCCTCAGTTACAATCGCACCCCAGAGACTATTTCATTCAGCGATTGCTAACAACTAACCGCTGACAGGAGTGGTTAGCGTTTAGCGCACACACGTGGCACTCACTTACTGGAGCATCAGAGGCAATACTACAAAGTTGTTTAAGTAAAAAAAAAACTGGTAAATGTTATAGGATAAGAGCCCATTGCAATTTGTTTAGTTCAGAGAATAAAGTCCTGGGCTGTTCTACTAACAGGTTTACAACTACTCCTGGGTTAACAAAACCAGGGTTATTACTTAAACAACTTTGTAATAGAATCCCCTGATAAAGGCTCCAGAGTCTCGATGTGCTTATCCTTGGTCTCTCAGCTTGTGTTGGAGGTTACAGTGGCCTATCTCACCATGTTCTGCTGTGCGATGTAGCACTCCACGAAGCGGTTGGGATGCTCATTCTTGAAGATCTCAGAGTAGGTCAAGTTCTTGGTATCTCCATCCAAAGCCACCACGCGCTCGTTGTAGCGGCCAAGTTTGGCCAGAGCCATTCCATAAGCTTTCCTTGTGGATATCTACAATGAATAGAAGAACAACCTTGACTCTGACTTTTCAAAACTAAATTCTTGTATTTTCTTATACTGGATTGAGCAACCTCTTTAAAAACAATTATCATCAACATTGTTTTGTGGCAGTAAAATATCTATCTATGTATAGCCTATGTCACTTATATGCTATTTTTTCTGGTTATACAAAGTAGCAACAAAACCATTCAGGAAGTGTTCATCTCATTAAAAGAACTCTGTCAAATATATTAAATGGTTCAGTTGTAATTGTTTATTCATGTAGGATTACGATTCATTTAAATAGAAATGCATTTGTCTAACTAAGACGTTCTAAGAGATAAGTGAAGGAGGGCAAGACTGACAGAACCATTTGGGCTGAGTGCAGATACACACACACCTTCTCTCCGGGCTTGTAGCTGGGGCCACTAGGCATGCGTGTGTTGCGCAGGCTGACAGGCGGGGCGTCCTCGGTGGGCATGGATGGGTACAGACGTTTGTTGCTGTTCAGCATGCGGCTCTGAAGGTCACGCATCACAGTCTCTGCCATGTCTTTGGGCAGGGGCTTGGCATGCCAACCCATTTTGTCCTCAGCCACTTTACACAAATGAACAGATATGTATAAAAGAGTGAATGCAGTGAAGAGTAAAGTCATCCATACAATAGGGAACATGAACAGCTGCAACATAGTATTTCTTCTGTGTGTTGTATTAATGCTTTGTCTGTGTATTTTGTGTGCTTTTAGATTTGATTATTAAGTCTGGGTAAAGTGATGAATATTAGTTAAATAGGCATAGAGAGTGGAGCATCTTCACACCTGGGAGGCAGGAGGAAAGGAGTGGAAGGAGGAGGAAAGACACCTACACAAGGGGGAGGATTTATAATTGCAAATTGCATTTATAAATGCAATGATTTTAGTAATCTACTATGCAGTATGTGCTTGCCTAACATTCACTATCTGATTAGATTAGACTAGATTACATTCAGCTTAATTGTTATTACACATGTATAAATACAGGGTAAGGAAATGTGGTTTAGCATCTAATCAGAAGTGCGTGTTATATACTGTATCTCTTGTGATGTATATACCCCTGTGGCTAAGTATGTGTAGGTGAACTATATGGGCACATGAGCAGGTTGGATGTGTTGGATGCACTGATGTACCATATTTTAGTGAAAAAGGCATAGAGAGAATGGAGCATATTCATACCGGCGATGCCCTTGCCCTTGATGGTCTTGGCAATGATAGCAATGGGCTGGTGTCTGGGCTGAGACAGGGCCTTGCACAGCTCCTCCACGCTGTGCCCGTCCACTATGATGGCGTGCCACCTGGAGACACACAGCAAAAGGAAACAAGCGCAATCAGAGATGGCAACCTGGCCCCCCATATGAGCAGACAGACACACACAGACGGACAGACACCCCCTCCGCGGACCAGGTAACAAAGGTGACAAAACATGCACTGGCATGTATTGCACACCAGAACTGTGTATGTATATATGTATGTATGTACCTATGTACGTAATATGTACCTATGTACGTATGTACGTATGTGTGTATGTGTGTATGTATGTATGTATGTATGTATGTATGTATGCATATATGTATTTATTATCCATCAATTAATTTAAACATTAGCACTTACACCTAAAAATGTGCATTCTGCACATCCTGTAGAACCCACCCCCTGCACATACACGCAAAACTCTCTCTCTCTCTCTCTTTCTCTCTCTCTCTCTCTCTCTCTCTCTCTCTCTCTCTCTCTCTCTCTCTCTCTCTCTCTCTCTCTCTCTCTCACACACACACAAACATATATACACACGTACAACCATACTCACCCAAAGGCTTCACAGCGTTTCTGGTACTTCTCCACATGGTGCTGAAGGGGGGCCGGTTCGCTCTGGCCCAGACGGTTGATGTCCATGATGGCCACCAGGTTCTCCAGCTGGTAATAGGAGGCAAAGGACATGGCCTCCCACACTGCTCCCTCAGACATCTCACCATCCCCCATCAGGCAGTACACGCGGTAACTACACACCACATACATGGACACACAGACATAGACAGACGCACATGCGCATGCGCGCGCACACACGCACACAGACACACAGTCACTACATTGAAAATGTAGTCACATCTGGCCTCATTCATATGTATTCATATTTACAAAACAGGTAGTTGAGATGCAAAAAGGTAATTTGTTCATAGAATGTTAAATCTGACGACATTAGAGACACTGTAAAAACACTTTTTCATTTACAACAGAAAAAGGCGGAGCAGGAGAATGTGTATGTGAAATCTGTATTGACTTGACTATGGAGGTTGTTTGTATTTGTTTTTTACTTTTCTTAGTTTGATTTGTTTTGTTCTTGTGGGATACATCAAATTTAAATGGGAGTAAAACACTATTTAATTGTCAATGTGATTTCAAGCACCTCTAAGGAAGCTGACTCACTTTAAAATAAAAGGCATACACCCTGCATCCATACTTATTATTGTAACAAAAGAGTGGAATTCCACAAAGAGGTGGTGGCTGAGAATACAGTGGAAATCCCCTCTGCTCCCCAATCTCTCTGTCATGAGTTAATTTAACATGACAGATTCCTGTTGAACCTGCTCAATCCATTAAAGGTGAGAGACTCTGGGCTATGAATGGGCCTAAGAACTGACTCTATCTGCCGAATGCTAATCCAGCCTGAAACACACACACACACACGCACGCACGCACGCACGCACGCACGCACGCACGCACGCACGCACGCACGCACGCACGCACGCACGCGCACACACACACACACTTTCTATTTTGATGTCTCTCTCTCTCTCTAGCTCCAACACATATTAGTGCACGTAATGCAGACATGGGCCCTACTTCTGTTTGTGGAACATTACCACAACTTTACTGGTTTTTTTCAGCTTGAAAATAGGATAGGCTGGAGTAAGTGTAAATGTGTACTCGGTTTTGGATTTGAATTTGAATGTGCATCTGCCTGTGGTAATTCAATTCTGGCTGGATAGTAAAAATAACGTGTGTTGCCCCTGGGTTCTCTGGTTATTGGAGCAGAACTGATAGAGAGGGCACAGCATGCCACACCCATCTACACACCCAAAAAAGCTTTAGATACAGCTTACACACACACACACACACACACGCACACACACACACATACCTCCAGCTCGAAAAGGAACAAGGAATGTGTCTTTTGGCACATCATGTTCAGAGTTATTTTGGCATAGATGTACACCTTAAGGGCTGTGTGAGAATGGTTGTCATGTTTAATCAGTCTCCTTTAAAGTACCACCATGCTTCCATCTCACCTGGACTTGTCAAAGTACTTCCCAGTGTAGGCCATCCCACAGGCCACTCCCAGGCCCTGGCCCAAGGAACCAGTTGCCACATCCACAAATGGCTGCTTCTAAAATTACAATGTGAAAATACACATATTAATTGTGAAATTACAGTTTACAAATACACATGTCTGTTTTCTTGCTGAACCTCTGCAGCCATACTTGGCTGAAACCTGAATTAAATGATTTTCAATTGAGTATTACGTTTTACTGAAGGGCCCCAGGAAGACAGATACTTGAGTCGTTAGGAATGCAGGCACAAATGTGTGAGCAGCCACAGGGAGAGATGAAACTTCAAAGGGAACATCAGGGTGTGTGCACCCGCAGGAGGACACAAATCAACTTAAAATCAAATCAACATACTGCTAGTATAAGTGAAGGGCGTGTGTGTGTGTGTGTGTGTGTGTGTGTGTGTGTGTGTGTGTGTGTGTGTGTGTGTGTGTGTGTGTGTGTGTGTGTGTGTGTGTTTGAGAGGGGGGGGGGCTGGGGTCTACTCACAGGGGTGGGATGTCCCTCCAAAGTGGAATCCACCTGACACAGGCTCATGAGCTCACTCTCCTTCAGGAAGCCATTCTCCACCCACATGGAGTAGAGTGCGGGGGCAGCGTGGCCCTAAAGGCAAGGCACACCAACATAAGCCAGTATTACAGTAGCCTACAGACTGCACTCTCAAAATACAGACCAAGATGGTTATATATAACATTATTGTTAACATTAATAACATTATTATATATAAGTATTGTTAATATATAACAAACACACCTTAATAGTCATAGACATACATTGTACCACATTATAGTTCTACATAGTATACACACAGCTTGATTACATAATACTTGCAGGATATAATTAACCTTAAGATAAATCTTGGAATAAATGACCGATCAGAATGGCATATAAATCACATTACTCGTCATTACAAGGACATCTGTTAAGTCTATGTACTGTAGGCTACGTGCAGCACATATGACATTCCGAGCGTAAATGAAACAAAGGTAAAACTTAACTGAAGCGCATGACTTGTGTTGATCCCAACTATTGCTTACCTTGGACAGAATGAACCGGTCATTGTTTGGATTTTTGGGGTCCTCAGCCCGGTACCTCATGGTATGGAAGAAGAGGACGGACATGATCTCCGCTGCGCTGCAGCATGATGTGGGGTACCTGTGCCCAAAACAACAGGATAGTCAGGTCATGTATTTTCACAAACCCACGTGGGATGTAAAAAGATTGTAGGTCCCAAGAAATTCATAAAGTAAGTTTATCCCGAGTTAAAGTCAGGATGTTTCCTTGTGCATATGTAGTTTCATCGTCGTAACAAGTGTAACATGTGATAACTGACTTAGTATCAAGGCGAAAGACGAAACATATTCGCATAGCAGAAGAGGAGGAAATGCATTTTATTTGAGCGAATTTCTTTCGTGTGGCGGACGGAACGCTGCCATATAGGCCTAGTTTAATTTGTACAGCGCGTGCCACAGCTGCCTCCTCTCCACCACTCCATCTTACGTAACCCAATTTCATTCCACAACCCGCTACTCAGATGGTTGTGGACAACGGTTTTACATCAATGAAAGACAAATATCAAAATATCTTAAAGCCATAGAATATATCATTGAACCGTATTTCTATACTTTTTTTCACATACTGCATTACATGTAACCACATCTACGCTCTTGACAGTTTTCCATGGTAAGGTCTACTTTAACGTAGCGATATTTCACTGTTAATCAAATTGTGAAGTATCGACAGCAAGCGGCAGTGTATACTGAAAAATTACTAACAGTTATCTTTAATGCAACTGTATTTACAATAGATGCTCACGACCTCTCAACCTATTCGACTAATTCAAACCAATGGAAATATTTTCACCAATGCTCTCAATCATTTAAATCATTTATGGCTTACACGTTGCTTTACTTTAAAAATATTTGACGCTTTCATTGACAGACTAGGCTGACTATTTTCAGTTCGCGACACCAAAATAAAAAGATATTTGAACAATGTGCCCTGGCTGGCACGAGCAGCTCCCCGCGTACTCTCCCACCACAAACCGGAGATTCTGAGCCTTCGGAAGCAATGTGCGCTACTTTGCCGTAATTACTTTATACTGAAATAGCAACCCTCTTGACAGACACCACAAACCACAAACAAAAGAAATTCAAACAATAATACTGCTTATTGCAATTAAATGTTTAATTTGTCTTCATTCATCCTATGTAAAAGATTATTTTACTGCACTCTCTCTTTGTACTTTTCAGAAGTCACTATGCAGTCTGAATTCATTGTCCATCTATGAAGTGTACACCATAAGAACAATGAAGTGCTGCTCCTCAGAAAGTAGTGTGTGTGTGTGTGTGTGTGTGAGAGAGAGAGAGTGTGAGTGTGTGTGTGTGTGTGTGTGTGTGTGTACATGTGTCTATGTTTCTGTGTGTGTGTGTGTGTGTGAAGCATCTGCTTTTGCATTTGTGTGTTTATAAAAGGCACAAAAACAGACAATAGTGTGTTGAGTACTACGTGTGTTCCACATGCCTGCGACTGAGAATGATAAATCTGTGTGCAGTGAATCATATGTGCTCCACATAGCCTGGTATGGATGAAGGTGGATGAGCTGTAGTAACATGACCTACCCGCTTTATGCACGAAACAAATGACCTTGCCATTCTGTTAGAGCGATAGAGCAAAAAGAAAAGAAGACCAACCTACCCACTGCCTGCTGCTGTTGTGGCTTTGATGGAGTTGATCCGCAAGCGATTGGCAATGTTCTTCAGAGCCTGCACAGTCTGCTGGTCAGGTTTATGATAGTCCTCCATGATAATAACAAAACTTATCAAAGCAATCAAACCACAGCACAACAGTCAAAAGCACAAATGAATGAAAATGAGTGTGGCCCTGTCTAATGTGGGTGTGCACTTGTGTGTGTGTGTGTGAGAGAGAGAGAAAGTGAGAAAGGGAAGGAGAGGTAATCATGTGAGAGAGGAGGAGGAGGAGAAGGAGGAAGAGACAGAGGCTCGATTTGTCCAGCCATACAAACAGTGAAGCGTCACATGCGTAATGTTGATGGGTGAGTCTCACGGTACAGGATGAGCGGAACACACTGCCCTGCCTATCTGTCAGCATGGCTCACAAGGGTGAAGTGAGGAGGGGGGGGGGGGGGGGCATGGGGGGCGGCAGAGACAGAGAGAGACAGACAGACTGAGTATGAGACAGACAGACAGACAAAGAGAGAGAGAGAGAGAGAGTGAGAGAAGGAAGGGATGGAAGAGAAGCAGGCAGACAGAGAGAGAGAGCGAGAGAGAGGGACAGAGAAAGAGCAAGAGAGAGAGAAAGAAGAGAGGGAGGGAGGGGGAACCGACAGACAGAGAGAGAGAGGCAGAGAGACTAACAGGAATTCGGATTGTCATGCACAGTGATCATTGGCTGCTGAATGCAAACTAATTAGCTGATTCTTGAAATAGTCCATGTCCTTTGTTTTTATGGCACATGACATGTCACATTGTGTCCCAATTTTGGTAGACCCTTGCATATATACTTGTTATATGTTGATGACAAACTGTGCACAATCTCTTTACCTGTCAAATAATTTTCATACTCATTTTTTGTTCTATAATAGGCTAATGCTCACTGGACAATAACGTTAAAATAATATATGCATTTAAATGTCCCTAAAAGTAGAAATATACAGCCTCCAAGTGTTTTATAAACAGTAGGCCTATTTTACACACATTTTAAATATGATAACAATCTTCTGTTAGACGTATAATTTTGTTTCCTTCAATGTTCTGCTCACAATCAAGCGTTTTAAGGGCTACAGATAAATGCAAAACGTGAAAAGAGTGGAAGGCACAAAGAAAAGTACATTGTGTTCTCCCGCGGCACAGTGAAGCGTCTACCTCGTACGTCTACCTTCTGCAGCTGAACTCATGCAGATGCCCCCTTGGTCTATAGCATCTTTAATGCAGCGGATCTTCATCTACTTTGTTTGTAAATCACTGAAAATGGAACCAACACGTCTTTCAGAACGAATAATTAATCTTAAATAAAATCTACTGAAAATGTAACGATTTACCGTTTGACATTTAGGCTACGTTGAACGCTAAAAGAAACATTTACATCAAAGTTAACCATGCCCTAATTTATTGGTACATCCCACACAACATAAAAGTGAAAAGTAAAAATCATGGTTTAAAAAATGACTCGGAAATGTCAAGGGAATATGAAAATTATAGGGCCTGTTCACTCTGTTTTCTGAGTAACATGTAATTACTTTCTGTGATAGATAGGTAGGTAGCCTTACGATTTTTTTTATGCTATCGGGTTCTAATTTCTGTAGCCTACTACACACAACAAGTGGATATCGTATGAAGTTGGAATGCTACAAGTTGTTTAATTTTCATGAGAAAATCCTTAGGCTAACGGTCCCTCATATATCGTTGTATGTCATTTGCATTGTTTCGGGGGAAAACGGTATGCTACCCTGCCCCCCCCGTCCCCCCCAAAAAATCGGCATGACACTCCCTTAGCCAGTTTTCAGAGTTCACCGTTTTGTTTGACTTGCAGTTTTCAAAGACTGTCACTCGCATCCCCACAACATACATTGTTAAGGGAAGCTGATGCGAGAAGAAAGGAGTGGGCGATGGGCTATTGCATCCTGGAAAGCCAATAAGAGCCACTCGCCTCCCCTAATGCAGGGTTCACCGCTGTTGCCATGTGCTGTCGTCGCCAGCAGCCTGCCTACTCCTTCACGGACAGGGCAGTTATTTAATCGTGGCAGTTTTCTACGGACTGCTTGAGTACATAATTCGCCCAATGTAATGCAAGGAGCACATGGATATAGGAGTCATTATTGTAGCACACACATTAATTTACAAGCACTTCAGATATTTACAGGGCATATGCCCTACCGAACCTAATTTTTGTCGAGGGAATAGGTATAAAAATTGCACATGACGTTACATATACATTTACTTGAAATTTCAGGTCTGTTTTGAGTACGTTGATTCCTAAAAATCAACGTACATCACATCGTTAATGGTGTGTCATTAAATGTGCCACCAGATGTCGCTCCTTAACCACAGCAAGATCAATCTACAAAACCCTCAATGGGCTGTTCAACCCTCAATTTACTGTCATTTATTTTCACATGTCAACTGTAAGTCTACAATGAAGATTTTGTTAAGTAGTGTATTCTGACTGAATGACAGAGGACTACTGCTAGAGATTGTTTAGAAATGTTTATGTAGGTATCTACAAATATTTGTCTGGACAAAACACAGTAGGCCTATTTAGCCAAAAGCATCTAAGAATGAAGCTTAGTATGAGTGAGGCCAAGTCAGCAATGTACAAAGTTAACTGGATTTTTAAAAATATATTCAAGATTATTTGTACCTGTAATTATATCTTGTACATGGCCTTCTTAACTTATTGTATGCTTTTTACGTTTCTTACCACCTGATATTTAATCACTTCAGGAATTAATTATTGTTTAGTTTTAGTTTGACTTTGGAGCTAACAAAAACTGGTGTCAAAAGAAATGCACACTCCAAAATTAGAAAGAGGTAAATAGATTGAGGCCCATGTGGTGGATGGGACCTTCTCCAGGGCCCTGAGGGTATTGGTAAAAACAAACCCCAAATCCCCTGAGCATTCCTCCTGTGTTTCAGTGCTTGCTGTGGGAAATAATTTCAGAGTCAGAGGGCCACCCCTTCTAGCCTGGTAAACCAGCCTCTGGTAATTCATTTCATTTTGTACAGAGGGCTGGCATTGCTGTATTAGGTTGAATTATTACCTGGCCAATCATCGAACAGAGGGAGTGTTCGTGAAAGATGATGTTAACTTTATGTGCTACATTTGAATTGTAGTGCGTAGGCAGGCTAATTGCATATGTGACGAGCAGACGTTAGCGACTGGCTAAAGGCAGAGCCACTTGTTTTAAACTTCAGCAGAGTGCACACCTCCAGAAAGAAATGATTTCTCAATGCAGCACTGCCAGACCCTCTATACAAAAGGAAATGAAGTATGAGGGGCTGGTTTAGCAGGCTACACCCCTTAAGCTCTTTCCGTGTGTCTGTGATGTCAGAGCTCAGGTCCTCTTCCCTGTGTGATGAAGTCACTTGCATCTCTGTGCAGCCTGCCTCTGTGCTGTGATGTCATCTCTCCACATCCTGACCCTTCAAGCCACTGTAATGCTGTCTGTCCGCCTCCACAAGTGCAGCATCAGCCATCAGCCATGCTCTCCGACAGTCAAGACCCCTCCCCCTTCTCACATATAAATGCATATGCGCACGCACACACACTGCACACACGCATACACTCTCTCTCTGTCTCTGTTTCTCCCTCTCATATACACACACACATACACACACACACACACACACACACACACACACACACACACACACATACACACTGTGGTTCTATCTACTCTGTCTCGCTATACACACATGCTATACACGCATACACTCTCTCTCTGTCTCTGTGTCTCCCTCTCATACACACACACACACACACACACACACACACACACACACACACACACACACACACACACACACACACACACAAACACTTCTACATCCTACTTCAGTCCTCCACCCCCTGACTCTCCAGCATCTCCTCTGGGCTGCTGCTGCCTGTCAAAAAGGCTTCTCTTCAAAACAGGCACTTGAAATTCAGCCAATAGTGTCTTAGGAGCAAAGTACCACATGACTCGCCTGAGCCAATCAGCACCACCTGTGGTACCGTGCTTCCTAGAGGGAAGGTACATTCGGAGACCATGAATATTGCTATTTATATTCACTGTGGCAGTAAGCTCTAAACCAACATTTAGAACAACACTTTAACACCACACCGCAGCAACTAGCATTTTATCACTTACATCCCCATTAGTATGAGTACTGGTGAAGCAATACTGTAGACTGCTGACAAACTGAATACAGATTCGCACAAACAGACTCAAAGGATACACACACACACACACACAAACAATTGTTAATTATAATGTCAGCAGCCCCTTCAGGGCAAATACTTCTGATCTTTATCTTTCTGTACATTACACTGTGCACACACATCTTACCCATAGCACAGAAAGACATTTGTTCTTGTCAATCATAAGGAAAAAAAGAAATTTAAAAGAGAAGATTGGCAGTGATGCATCTGGATAAACTGATGAACTGTGAGATTAATGTTTACACCAATTCTGTTTTACCTGTATGCTAAAGACAAAACAGCTACACGAGAAAAGAATCTCTCTGTTTGTCTTTGTGTGTGTATGTGTGTGTGTGTACGTGTATATGTGTGTGTATGCATGCATGTGTGTGTGCATTAATGAACATGCTGTGTGCGTGGTTGTGTGTGTGTGTATGTGTGTGCGTGTGTATGTATGTGCGCATGTGTGTGAGTGTGTGTGTTACAAGCTCAGAAATGAAGTTGATGATGCACCAGGAGAACAGCTGCGCTGCAGGCTTTTCAGGCCCCATCACTACTGCTCTCCTTCATGCAGCTCGCCAACATACACTCACTGACCCACACACACACACACACACACACACAGGGAGAGAGAGCGATTTACACTGATTGTTACTGATGCATCCATGTAAGGAAAACCTTATACATTACAGTTTTTCTCAATTGTTTACACACATTTTCTGAAAACAGGCCTTATACACTCAGAACTGTACACACAAAATAAAAAAAACACACACACAATGGGCAAAACCCCTCAATTCTCCTATAAAATGAAACTTTACATTCAAAACAATGTTATTTCTTTTCAAAATGCTATGCTGTTGTCAAATGGCACACACAAACCATCATATGACTAGACATTTATAACAACCAGTTGAATCATCCTGATGTGCTTAGTGTTAAACACTATGATGAATGGAAAACACTTCTTCTAGATTCATCATAATGACTTATACCTTTTTTGTTCAGTATTACACTTACTACACACAGTACATACATAAGTGTGTTGTAAAATATTTTACAATATTGCTTTTATACTCAGAACACACAAATGCACGGTAACAAATGTATTTTATTTTAACCACATAAACAATGCACACACTGTGCATCCCAACCAACACAAAGCTGCACCTACAGTGGTCTACATAAAAACAACAGAAGAATTTACTGTGTAGCCTATACAGTTACAAAAAACAAAAAACAAAAAAAAACTATGCTGCATCCTCTTGCTAATTGTAAAACTGTGTGACAGGTGCACAGACATGCGTGTGTGTGTGCACACAGGAGTGACCTGGCGGTTAAGGTAACGGACTTCTGACCGCAAGATTGTAGGCTGCCAGTAGTGCCACTGAGGTACCCTGAACATGGTACTGTCCCCACATACTGATCACTGGGTGCTGTTGTCATGGCTGCCCCCTGCTCACACGTGTGATGGGTTAAACCCAGAGTCAATTTCGTTGTGTACACCGTGTGGTGTGCCATGTAATCACAATGACAAATGGGTGCTGTTTGTGTTTTTGTTTGTGTGTGTATCCTGTGCATAAACCTAATGCTCAGAGTGACTGCAGAACTAACAGAAAAGTGTCAGCCATCACATCTCTGCAGTCTGTCACGGTGTGATAACTCCACCAGAAATAAACTTGGCAGGTAAGAAAGGGAAAGCAGGTCAACTCAGAGAGAGAGAGAGAGAAATAGAGAGAGAGAGAGACAAAGAGAGAGAAAGAGAGAGAGAGAGAGAGAGAGAGAGAGAGAGAGAGAGAGAGAGAGAGAGAGAGAGAGAGAGAGAGGGGGAGAGCAGAGATAAGGATAAGTGGCAGGAACAGGAGAGATAGAGACATGATCAAGGCCGACGTAAATCATTTCAGTGTAGGTCAGACATATTCAATTACTGAATACCTCACAAAGTACAAATATTTACAAAAAAGAACTCATAAATTTGGTAATTTGGTTCTTCAGAACTGGAAGTTGTATATGCTAAGTTGTAAACAACTGGATTTTGTCTTGGAAGAAGTCCAGTGGCTTACAACTTAGCACTTATGACTACCATGACCTGGATCAATGACAACCTACACAGACTTCGGAACTGAATGCATCTTCATTAACTTACAGCCCAAGCAACTTTGGCAATATACATTAGCATAAAAAACTAATGAAATCCACACACACTGGAACTTTCCCGAAGTTTGTCATTTGACATCAAATGGAGTAATGACTCTGTGCATATGGGCAATGGCCGGCCTCCTTCACTACCCCTGTGAAGAGCTAAATAATTCAGGTGAGTTCAGGGGACACCGTTATCCTGTGCTAGACTGGTAAACAGACACCGCTGGTAAACTAATCTCGTTTATGCTTCTCATTCCTCTCCTCTGCCACTAGGCACCTACTGCGAATGCTGCTGCTGTCTTATTGTGATTGAGCCCCCTGGCACAATGGTGAAAGACCACTTAGCTTCATCACAAGGACCACAGACATCCAGGTATGGAATGGGCACATTTCACTCACTGAAGAATTTAGACAGGCATAGATAGATAGATAGATACTGTAGATAGATAGATAGATAGATAGATAGATAGATAGATAGATAGATAGATAGATCGATAGATCGATAGATAGATAGATAGATAGATAGATAGATAGATAGATAGATAGACAGATAGACAGATAGATAGATAGATAAGTGTAAAAAAAGATAAGTGTAAGGGCTAAAGGGGCTATGTCAACACAGGATCCCTGGTTGAGTCTTCATCAGAAAGAAGCTCTCATAACAGTTAACCACATTTATGGTAGAGGAGAACATATTCATTAAACATGATGGCTTTCTTGGCTCACACAAGTATTGCAATGTATTCTTGTAAATTTGTTTTATGGTCACTGCAATCTGCGTTTTTATTTTTGGGACAGATGTAAAACTAATCCTCATGATAGACAGCTGACTAGTTGGATCTGTGAAAAAAACCTTGTTGTTGGATACTTCTGCATGGTAAAACCTAAACTGAACACAATTGTATGAGGGGAAATTGTCATATGATCTTACTGTGTTCAAAGGAATGCTGAATACATCTAATGAATACTTCCATCTTGTTAAAAATAGTCTTTTCTGGAACATGTATTTTGTCAAATGATCTGGCTTGGTAGAAAAAAAATAAAATTCAGTTTACCTTTGAAGAATATCTTTTAAAATATTCTTTCAGGATATCTTTGAAGTACACTTAATATTAACAAATGATCTTTGGTGGATAACACATCATCCAGCTCTCTGTGTAGTCTATTCTGGGCAGAGCTTGGAAGAATGCTCTAGAAAGCAGGTGTAATCCAAGATCCCAGTGTGAAAGTAGATCAGGTCTGATGCTGTTGGCTGTCTTCACAACAGCTGAATGGAATTATTATTTATGGAAATGCTTATACAATACCTATACAGATATGTCAGTTCTATGTTCAAGACAAGGCCTGTGCACTTCTGATATAGGTCATATGCAGCCATCCCAAATGCAGATGCAATACTCTAATATAAGACGATGGCGTTACCGGTGATAAAACGTAGGCCTACATTGTACAACATTTGATCCAGACCAAAGAACCAACATAGAAAGGCATCTGTTTCACATTAAGGTACTATCTTGGTATTGTATGATAAATAGCTGGTGGGTAGTTCTGTGTGTCCGAGGGGGTTGCTTTGCTGCACTCTTTACCCGTTTTAAGATTATTTTCGGTTATTGTGCTCCGAGTAGGCTTAACTAATATTTTAAAAGGATATAACATATCGACAATGACAGCTGCACTTCCGACAACCTTGGGTAATGATCTTATTAACCTTTTTAATATATGATGGTCTCATGGTCACCTCGAGATAGCAGGGTCAGTACAGTGACGCCTAGGACGACCACATGCCTCTTGGGTCCTTCTCCCCTGACTTCATTTATAGTCTTCATTTTATTTACTGTCTGCAGCAGATTAGGGCGCAATGGCAGACATTAAACCTTAGTCAAATGTTATACTATTGTCCTGGGGCAAATTAGGGATTGGATTTGTTGTGAATTTACAGAACTGTTAGCCCATGTGGCGTAGTTACCCATGCGTTTTTGTAAACTTCTGTGACAGTGTGTTCAAACATTCTGTTTACACGTGCCTTCTTATGAAATGAGCAAACAAACAAAAAAAAATCATGTGAGCCTGAATTAATACATTAATCAGTTGAAGTATTGACGAAGGGCATATTGACGCATTATTAGTAGCCTAATGTATTAAGAGCTTCACATACAATAATGTAGCACGTTCTAAACCATAATGCCGTTTTAAAAGACAGCGAGGTGTATGACAGAAAGTCTTTTTCTGCCGACGTCGTTTTGTCATGTCATGTAAATGAAGAGAGCCTACGCATGCACGAAGAGCCAGAAGGGAGATAGCTAGGTTGTGATGTGCTCATTTCACCGTTCACTGGCGCCGTGACGAGAAACGGCCAGCGCAGCGGACACACGAGGATGCTCTCGTGCGCACTCGCGCTCTCCCGGTTGTTCATAGCGATCAACATGGAAGTGCTTTATTAACGCATATGCGTCCCTCCTGCCTGGAAGCTCATGTATTTTAATTCGATAATTCAGACCGGACCTACATATTTTTGGTCGCCGAATCTGTGGACTTTCGTCTTCGCAATTGAGTGGATAAAACCGAGACGTCCGCCGGCAAATAAGTCCTTAGAAAAGGTATGAATGTTATTGACACACGAGCGAATAGAACCATTCTGTGATGCAATATTTGTCTGGATGTTCCTTCGTGAATGTAAGTATGGTAATTATTACCACTTACCTACACCGTTAAACCAAATATCCCAACTCCTGTTTGCTGTAAAGGGCTACCGGTGTCAGTGTCGGTTTCGTTAAACTGTCTTTTTCATGTGGCTTTGCTTTGGTTTGCTTGAGGTAAGCCATCAGCTTGGTGTAAAACATATGGGATATAAAATACTGTTTGTAACGCAGAAGACTGACTGTCACTGGCCGTAAAATGCCAAAAACCGCGAATGGTCACAGTCGTAAAGGTGCGTTGTAACCCATTTAAATCCTCCCACAACACTAGCTGATAAAATTCAACACCTAGAACATGAGGTTATAGATACGTATAAAAATTGTAATGTAGGTTGTCGTGTCGAAATATTTGAACATTTATCTTACTAACTAAACCGCCTCCATCTCCTTTTGTTCAAGGAGAGCCACTGTGCGTGCGATGAAGGTTATTGTTCAAGTATCGGGCATCGCTTTTGGGAATGTGAGTGGTTGTGTGCATCATTGCATTGCTGCGCAGTCGATTTGTGTAAACTCTAAATTAAATTATAGTAAATGGAGACAGATGTGAATTTTCCATCATACCTCACTGATACACTTAACGCGTTTTTGAGACGCTGGTCATAATTACTTTCGCCCACTGATTGGCTGTCAAATGTGTATCCGGGTTCAGTGGCAAAAAAGCAGGCGATGTGACCTTTGTCAGTTTCTCCTTTTCTCTGCGGGGCCTAGCGGTTCAAGGACTTACACAACTGATTCGACCAATGATGTACGCGAGTGACAGCCCTGAATTTCCATAGCTTCTACGTTTGTTTTTGTTTAGACTAACGTTTAATCATTGGCCTTGTTATAATGCCAGTGACAGCCCCCCCCCCCCCCCCGTGTTGTTAATAGTGTCGGATTACTGATAAGACCGTATTACAAAGGTTGTTGGTGTTCAAGAATTTTAAGTGTATGGCCCTGACGCCCGTAGTTTTTATTGCGTCCAACCTATTTTCACGGAACCAAGCAACATCCATTGATTTTTCCAAAGGCTGCAACTTCGTCCACGCTCCATCAGCATCCTGGCGTAGTGAGGGAGAGGAAACTGGCCCTTGTACATCCCGTTGTGGTCTGACGAGGTGGTTTTGGATTCACTTGCTTTTGACACCCTGTGGCTTAAAGGTAGGTCCAAAACAGCTGTACTAATTTGGCCTGTTTAGCTCCATCATACCTAAATGTTATTAGTTCTTGGAATCTAGCAGGATTTTAAATGTGGCAAGCTATAGGACATAGGTAGCCAGCGTCCTTAACCATAAGTGACACCTTGTCTCTTAAGCCACCACTCTTAAGCCTACAATGACACCTTATAGGTGTTGTGTTGATGAATACTGAAGCAAACATCAGCGCCACATCTATATTGTAGAAGTAGAAAAAATGCAGTGAAAACTGGTGAAATCAAAGGCTGGATTTTTTTCTCCTCAGATGTGGTTTGTTGTTGTGGGTGGATGTTGTGTCATTATAAAGTGGACTGAACAGTATGAGAACAGACATGTGTCTAAAGGTTGCAGCACATGTCTCAATCAGGTACAGGCCTGCACTGTACAGGTCTGTGGTACCCCCAAAAGCAGTTTCTCACAATAACACAGTACAAGGCTATGGGAGGCCTGACTGGGCTATTCAATGGAATTGCGAATTACAATCTTTTGGTGGTCACTTTCTTTCACCCTCTTTGTCTTTCTGTCTTTCTACCTCTCCCTTTTTCTCTGTCTTTTTTACTCTCCCTAACCTTGTCTCCATGGTTTCTCCCCAGAGGCAAATTATGCCAGCAGCACCAAAGCTCCTGTCTTTGGTGACGTGCCGGCTGCTCGGTGGTAAGGCCTCTCCGCACTCCCACTCCTGCTCCTGTGCCCACACCCAGCCACCCTCCCCTGGCACACCCACCTCCATGCCGCTGTGCGCTGCCCGCAGGCCCAAGCCCGCCCAGCCATGAGCGACTCTGCTCCTGCCCCAGCTGCAGCCGCACCAGCCTCAGACACCTCTACGTCCGCAGCAGCCGATCTCCCTCCCACCACACCTGCCCCCGCGCCACCCGCCGCCTCCTCCGCTCCATCGGGGGCGCCGGTGGGCTCTCTGGCCCAGAAGAAGCGCGCACAGTATGCCAAAAGCAAGAAGCAGGGTAGTTCGGCCAACACCAGGGCCGCCCGAGCGCTCTTCTGCCTCAAACTCAACAACCCCATTCGCCGAGCCTGCATCAGCATAGTGGAGTGGAAGTATCCTTTTTACGGTTCCTAATGCACAAGCCTGGGTCTAGCTTGCAAAGAAAGGTCCCAAAGGAAAATATTACTTCTTACAACAGCCTTATCTTTGTCTTTCAGAAATAAATAGGATCTAATAGACTTATGGTCTGTTTCTGCTTAAACCCCCTTACAAGAAAAAGAGCTGTGTAAGATTCTTTTAAGATCTCAAGTTAAACTTAGGTTGGACTTAAATCAGGTGTCACTATGGCTTAAGAGTTTAATTTATATAAAGCAATAGTGGTGTTGTCCTTTGAGATGGGTCTCTTTATATGTAGCATGTTTGTGTTATTCAGCATTTATAACTGTTGTAGAGTATTCTGTGCAGATGTAGGGTGTATATAAAAGTTTCAAATGTTTTGTGAAGGGAAGTTAATGGCTATACAGCATCACATTACACTCACTGGCCACTTTATTAGGTACACCTTGCTGGTAAAAACTTGGACTCCCCTTTGTCTTCAGAACTTCTTCAAGGTTGTGCATTCAGAGATAGGTATTCTGCATTCCTTCGTTGTAACGAGTTGCTATTTCAGTTACTGTTGCCTTTCTATCATCTCAAACAAGTTTGCCCATTCTTCTCTAACCTCTCATATCAACAAGGCATTTTTCGTCCCTACAACTGCTACTCACTGAATATTTTCCCTGTCTGGGACCATTCTCTGTTGAATTGCAGCCATGTGATTGGCTGATTAGCTATTTGTGTTAGTAAGCAAATGAACAGGTGTACCTAAGAAAGTGACAGTGAGTGTATTTTGTATCATTGTAGCTTGTTTGATGTAGTAGTGTGGAACTCTTCACAGGTACATTTGGTTGTGTGTGTGTGCGTGCACATTTCTGCATTAGCTCTGTTGTTCTAGGATTCTTATCTCTGAATCTGTTTGGGTGTGTGAGTCAAGAAAGAAGCACATAGTAGGTGGTTATGATGAAGGTAAATATGCATAGCATAACTATGGATGTTCAGTGTGCATTGAACCATGGGTTCATGGAAGGGTTATCAGCTTCAACTTAGTCACAGGTTACCTTTGATTTTCTTTGGGCAGAATTTAGTGATGTTTCAGAAAGCACAGAGACAATGCAGAGTGGAGTGGGAATGAAAGTTTATCCTGACAACAGACGCAAATCAGATAAAACTGCAGTTGTTCAAGCTTGTTTGGTTTGAGATTAAAAGTTGAATCTGAGAAATGTGGTCTCACAAATAAGAACCAACACAAGTACAAAACCAGACACAGTGATTGCATTTCAGTTTTGTTGCCTGTGTGTAAAGCATATAAGTACATCAAGAATGCGGCATCTACCTCTGTCAAAGCAACAACGTATTGATCACATATGTACCCTGTCTATCCAGCCCCAGCCTATATCTCCCTGACAACATCATTAGAACCGAATAGAAAACAAAAGAATAGAAATAAATGGAATATTGATTCAGTTAAATGGTGTTGACCTAAGACCATGGAATGTTTGGTAGTTTTAGATCAGCATTTCTGAAAATAAGCAAGCAATATTTTGAAATAGCAATTATTTAAATGCCTAAATAACCTTGCAGGAGTTGGACTGTATTCAGACAGTGTTATTGCTCATCATCAGTGTTACCCAAAAAGTCTTGTGTGTCATCAGCTCAACAAATAGTTCACAGCCAGTATTACAAAGTCATTTGGGCTTCTCTCAAGGCACAGTCAAAGTCACTATGTCCTAAATCTTGAAAATACCACTTCAGCATACATAGAGAGTCGTAGTAATTCTCCAAGCTTTGACTTTCACTCTCATGCTAGACCTGAGGTGGCAGTTGTTGATCTCCGTACATAGTCTCAGTGTCAGCAATTATCTCCTCTTAATTCCTGCATTGAGTTAATAATGCGTCTGGGCTGTGTGTGTAATGAACAGTAGTCTAGTGGAGGGTAAAGGTACATAAACAACATTGATAACACTTAATTTTGACGGTCCCCTTTATAGTGTATCTAAATGTAACAACATGTAATAGCATGTACTTACACTAGACATACCTAACACTAACCCTAATTCTAACCCTTACCCTAACCCTACGGTACAGTGTAAGTACATTGTGTAACATATTGTTACAAACTTTGTTACACTGTGTTTCACAATGTAGATACATTATAACTCTACAATGTGACTCTACAATGAAGTGTAACTGCAGCATTTATGTGCCTTAAATTTCAAAGCAGCGTTTACCTGCTTTTTTGAGTGGTAATGTTATAGATGTGCAGTTTACCAACGTCTTTACCACTGAGTGGATGGTTTACCTTGTTTTTGTTTTACCACTGTAGCACTTGTCATGTGCTGTTTGTAATGCTTTGTGTGTGTGCAGTGTTAGCTGCTTGTTTATAGGAGCATGATAAAATATCGCACACTGAATGGAATTATGTAAAACATATGTCTGTGTCATATACTCTTCTGTGTTTTCCTTAACTCTGTCTCCTCTCAGGCCATTTGATATCTTTATACTGATTGCTATTTTTGCCAACTGTATGGCCCTAGCTGTGTACATCCCTTTCCCTGAAGATGACTCCAACTCAATCAACCATGACTTGGTGAGTACATGCTATCAAACTCTCACCTAGTACCATGCTAGCCTTTGACTTCAGGGGCAACCTTTAACCCCTTTCACATCAGGAGCGATGTCTGCATCTGGAGTTGCTTTTTTCCCCCCCTTTGAGATCAAAGGTCGTTGCCAAGGGCTAGCGTGTGGAGAAGCTGGCTCTGCTGTTTTAATTGGTTTTCCGAAAGCATTCCAACTGCAGTGCATGGTTATACAGTTTCTGCATGGCTTGTTTGGAATGAATATGTAAATATTTGGCCGCTGCCATGTTTTCTACAGTATTGCTAGTCAAATGTTGTGTGAATTTGTCACTCTAATTGAGGCTGAGAGTTTGCGTGGGAGGATTATGTCCTCCATGGTTTGCTGAATATCAGGGCAGTGATGTGTGACAGTTGCCAGAGAACATGTATGTTTGTGTGGATTGCTTTTGTCAGTATGTGATAAGGTGAAAATGTTTTGAACTTGAACATTAATTGTTTAGAAACATTTTATGTTTTATATTCCAACTGATTCCTGTAGCTACAGCTTTCTGCAGAGTTGTCTCTTGTCCTTTGGGTAAAGTGAAGGTTTTTTGGATATTTTTTGGATATAAGTTTGACTGGTTAACTTTTAGCATTTTTACTTTGGTGCTTTGACATCTACCATTTGTGTGAGTGAAACCTACTTTGGTAGATGATGGTGCTGCCTCCTTGGGCTATTAGCATTGACACAGTTGTGAATTGTGGGTGATGTAGTGTCTTTTTCACCACCCTGTTGTTCAGAGTGAGCCTGTATCTATACAAAGCGAGACACCACAGCTGTTCAGAATGGGAGAAAGATAAGAGCAGAAGTGCTTAATGATTTGTGAAATGAATACATTCTCAAGTACTCTGCAGTTTTAGAGTAAGAGAGGAGTTGGGAGGTGTAATCACATGTTTGTTTTTTTTAGTTCTGGCTTTTCTGTCCAGGTGTCAGAATGGAAAAAAAACACACCACGTTAACGTCCTTTCATTTAAGTAGATGCCTAAAAAGGCAGAGCTCACTCGTGCTGTATGGTGGAGATTACTTCTGCAATTTAATTGTGAAATATTGAGCTGTTAATACCATTTAATTGAGATATAATGATACACTACACTAGCGTAGACAATTGGCAATTGATCATACACTAAGGAGGTCACAGGAGCAGAAAAAGAGTATCTAAGCTCCCACTCATTTGAACACAAAACAGCACTGGTCTTACATAAAAAGTAAATTTTTAATACTCTTAATGTTTTGTTTATTATTATTCATCGATGTATGATTTATACGTATAGATAAGTAATATCATGTCAGGTTCTAGCTTTTTCACAGTGTAATTCAATGTACAATTTAATGGTTAAAGTATGATTAAATCCAGCAGTTGGCTGTTGAGATTTTAGATGATTTACACCAAACTTGTGGAACTATGAGATGGCAAAAATTTGAAATAATAGACCCAATGTATATCTTTAAGATTCTCAATGTAATGAGAATCAGCCTGTGCCTGCATTCATGATATTGATAAGAAGCACCCAGTACCCTTACACAATGCGCTCTTGGATGGTGAGCTGTATCCACCATCAAAGGGCTCCTTTTCAAACGGGCTTTAGTCAGATCCTCTCCAGGGACTGTTATGAGTGTAAGGCCCAAGAGACTGCACCACAGCGTCCTGGCAAAAAGCTGTCATTACTAGTGGGTTTTTGAACAAGTTTTTTTTTGTCTGGTAAGCTTCTTCCAAGGGCATAGTCACTCTCCCTTCTGTTCTCTGTCTCTCTCATTTCCTGCCTGTGTCTGTCTGTCTGTCCGTCACTACATTCGCTGTGCTATTACACAAGCAGGCACAAGCATGTGACTCGGTGTTTAAAAGCCGCATCTCAGTATCTTCAGATAAAGAGACATACTGCATCTGTTGCTTGGTTCACTGATGGAAATGCAGACAGGAAGAGATAATGACAGAGGAGGAACACAGGTGAAAAGACATAGCGCATCATCCACCAAATAAGAATCCGAAGAGGCCAAGGGAAGTCATGTTTCCCCTATTTTGTCTGACAACAGTGGACATTTTAGGTAAAACATGTGGTCTATTAATTTACCAGGCTTGTTTTTTGATTGTGCTACAGTCTTCCCTCTTCTGTTTTATGAGTCAGTATTAAATGAGTAAAATGGCGTCTCCCCACTGCCCTATGTAGCCCATTAGGCTGTGTGGTGAAACCAGTCAATTTATTGTATTCGGGTTTGTTGGTCGTCATCACCGGACGTCACCATGGGCTTGCACAGTAGACCGCAGTAGACACGTGACCAAGCCGATAATTGAAAATCTGGTTTGATCGGCTCCCAGGGAAAATGATGCTATCACTTCGTCCATTCCTTTTGGTGTCTGTGGGTGAAACGCATTATTATACTCCTGTCCAAGTGGCACCCAGCCTGAATCGACCTCCTTATCACTACAGAATGGTGAAAAAACGAGCGATCAACCAATCAGATTAGTGATACTATTGATCTGTGATTTGCCAGCACAGTATGAAGGGAAGCCAGCGTGCCTTTCCCTTCTCGACAGAATCTACCTATGCTCAAACACTATAAGTATTCATACATGACGTAACATGTTTGAGATTAGATCAAGGTTAGCAATGGAGGGTGGAAATGAAAAACAGTTTTACCAAACTCCTATATCACCAACAACCTAAAATTAGATATCCAATGCTAGTTAAAAATTAGACCAACACCAGTTACTAGTGAAAGGGTAGAAGGGTGTTTTAGAAGTTTTAAGGAAGAGAATTACATTTGCACAGAGTAGCGCTATAGGCCTACTCCAAGGCTGAAGACATGCATGAATAAACAGACCTACAGGTGGCTGTGAGTTTATGCCCAACACTGAGGGGAGACAGCGAAAGTAATTCAGATAAATTGTTGCCTTTGTTAGATTATATTAAATGCTGTTCCAACCACCGGTATATGACTAGTGTTAAAAATGTGTTATCAGGTAAGATTCTGCAAAAGCTATTTCTGAGTATCGAACAGGTGCACATGGGTACAGATATGCTACACATACATAAGGGATAACGATCGACGAGGTGACCATTTTTGTGGAAATAATGGCGAGATGGAGGTGAAGAACTCGGTGACGTAAAGCGGAGCAGAGCTGCTTTCTCCAAGTCATTATTACATTACATTACATTTCCCTTTTATCCCCCGCATTGTATTCATGTTATAATTTTATATGCATGACTTACCAAAATAAATGATTTATTTGCTGCTTTATAGCATCCATTAAGAAAAAGTAGAGCATGGAGTAGTCATTTAACTGTTCATGTGGCTACAAGTGTTGTCATGGTTACCATTCATAAGTGCATTGATATGGAATGGTGATTCAAATTTTTTAAATCTATTTCAAAGGTAGCCAGTTATGTAAGGGGTAACATCCGACGAGGCGTGCATTATACAGTTTTAAGTCAACGAGGTGGAGCCTAAGAACTTCCCGACGCGAAGGTTAGTTTGCTCCGCCAAGTTGACTTAAAACTGTATAATGCACGCCTCGGAGGATGTTACCCCGCTTATGACCCGGTTAATGCCACTCAATTATGTAGAATGTATTTAAAATAATTCTCAATTAACTTAGAGGGTTAACTTAGACTCAGTTTCGCTACAATGTGGCCTACAATGTAGCCTAATATTTGTAACGTTAAGTAGAGCGCTACGCAGCCCTCAGTCACTAGCCAAATTGGTTGTCAAGGTTACCTTTCATTTGGTAAGGTGATTGCTACTGCTCATCAGGTGTTAGCTTGGATTGAGCAACACGACACATGCAATACTTATTCCAAAACGTTGATTTAGTAGTTGTTATTTTCTGTTTACTATTTTTTTTTTAAGTTCATGGAAATTTAACTCGACATTGCCATTAATTGTGAAGTTTGATAGAGACGGTTACAGTAGGTACGTACATTCTATTGGGTATTGATATGGAACGGTGCTGAAGTTTTAAACTTATTTGCCAGAACTACTTTCAAGGCGTGCATGATATACGATTTTACTGCATGCCTAGCAACCAATCAGAAAGCAGCACCACGTTCCAGAGGGTCATAAACAAAGTTAATTCCCACCTCATCAGCCAATCAGAAAAGACAATTCCATTGTTAAGGGAGATGATGATATGTTAATAAGGATGAAATAATGAGAGAATAACAAAACTGTATGCTGGAGCACAGTGTTGACTCAACACAGAATAAGGGTTCACTTATGCCCACCATAATCATTATTATGTTTTTCTTAGAAATAAGCAGCCACAACCTTGTTGAAGAAAACAAAACTTAAAAAACACAAGTTAGTTTGTTTTTTTTATTGGCTTCCCTGCAAAATGTCTCCATGCCACACAACTGGTTCTTAAGGCTCTGTTTTAAAAGCTTTAAATTTGTTTCACAACTGCAGAACTGATGAAAATAGAACAACCAATATTTATTGTGCACCAACAAGTCACTATTCAACGCTTGCTTTGAGGGATGTTGAGTGTGCTTAGATTAGGTTTGTCTTGCCCATGAACAAATATCAGATAAAAAAAACAGTAAACTTAAAGTCTTATTGAAAACAGCACATGTGAATTGATGACTGAGGCCTATTGACAGTAGAAAACAGAGTAAATGAGCGAGAGAGAGAGAGAGAGAGAGAGAGAGAGAGAGCAACTGAGAGGATGCTGATGAAACCCGAATAGAGAGAATGCAGAGAAAGCAAGAGATTCTCACAGGTTTTCTGTCTTGTGGCATATAGGGCCATGCCACTGGGATTGTTAGTGCTGCGCAGAGAAACTGTCACGGAGGCCTCGTTGGCCCTACTCCTACCAACATCATTCAGGAGGCTTCGTTAAGTGAGGAAGCTTGTTATAAATAGCACAGTTTTTTTCCTTCCTTGCCAGGGCAGAACAGAGAACATCGGGAGAGAGGCCAGAGGTCTCAACCCCTCTGGGAAGTAGGATGACAAACGACAGAATGGGAACTGTAGTCTTCACGCTTACAGATATATACGCTCACACATGCATCCACGCTCACTCTCAGATACACACTAACATATACATATACATATACACACACTAACACATACATCTGCACTCACTCTCAGATATACACACTAACATATACACATACACACACTAACACATACATCTGCACTCACTCTCAGATATACACACTAACATATACACATACACACACTAACACATACATCTGCACTCACTCTCAGATATACACACTAACACATACACCCACACTCATGTTCAGAGACACTAATACATACACATCTACACATAATTTTGCTGATTGGTTTAACAAAAACAGGAATATGCAGGTATATGTAGCATCAGTCCACATCAGCACATGTACCTTAACGATGTCACGTATGCATGCAGATTCACTTACCATCACAGTTGTTTACTACATGTACATGTAGTGGAAATTTAGATTATAAGCATGTTGAGGTGAGGATTTCTTAGATAGATTACCAAAATCTATAATCATATGATGACCCACGAGAGGGGTTAGAAGACGTCACCAGAGCCCTTATCTTTGATTAGGTGTCATTTGCTACCTCTGTTGGTTCTCACAGAACTAATTAACTTCAGGACCCCTACACTCCCCTACAAGTGTAGCTGGAAAGTTATTTCATTGAAGGTGGGAGGGAACAAGGCGTATAAAGTGAATATGTGGTGTGTATGTTTTTCAGACTGCCTGGAACACGTGGGGGTTCTTTGCAGCATTTCTCTGGTGCGATTAATAAACTGCAGTACTTACATCTGAGATGCCTGTCGCGAGTATTATTTTTACCACATACACACACAAATGTACACACACACACACACACACATACACCTGCAGAGAGATAAGAAGGCAAAAAAGAAAAGAAAGAAAAAAGAGAGGGAAAGAACAAAGGAAAGAAAGAATGAGGACGACATTACTAAAGTAAAACAGTTGCAAACAAAGTGCACGCTACCATACATTAACTATAAAGTGCCGGCTCCTTAGTTGAACATGCGATTGTGAGAAGTTGGCTGCATCCTGTGTGAGAACAATGTGTGAACACACACAGGACCGTGGAATACCAGACCCCGAACACCACTATGAATTATGGAATCATCTTCTTCAGTGTGGGTTTCACCCAGACTTGTAGCTGCTAAATTTTTCACTCGCCCGCCACACGTGTTTGCTGAGGTCGCCCACTAACCACATGACTCTGACACTGAGGGTAGAAACTGGAGAGCGAGAGAAGGGAAGAGAGACAGAGGGAGAAGAAGAGGGAGGAAGAGAGAGGGAGAGGCAGGGTGGCTGTCACTAAAACATCATATGCTGGTACATATGGTCACAGACTGTACATTGATACTGTGCTCTCCAGGCTGTGTGTTTGTGTGTGTACTGATTGGTTTGTGTGTCTGAGTGTGTACTGATTGGTCATGCGGGATACAGTCAGTGTGCTGAGGACTGCAGGAGCCGTCATGTTGCGTTGTTTGTGACTAGTAAGGACACTGGTGAGCACACAGCAAAAAATAGTCTACTGAGGAGGTGTGTGTTTGTGTGTGTGTGTGTGTGTGTGTGTGTGTAAATGTGCGAAAGCGAGAGATTGCTAGTTTTTTTGTACTGGTAATTATTTTTAAATGTTTGCCCAACTCTGCTGTAGCATATCTCTAGTAGTGTTGGCTTTATAATGTCATTGATGCTTCATTACAAGATCCCACACTTTTATTAAGTCTGCCTGTGGAATGATCATGTCATATCCCTGCTCTCTGTGGACAGAATAAGACGCTTGCAATATCTGGGTGTCAGTCCCGGCACCCTCAGACTCACAAAGTCTCAAATATTGCGAGAAGCAGGATCACATCACATTTTGAAGAAATTTTGACTTTACTTACCTCTGTGGACATACTTTTGTATTCACAGGTTACTCTGATCAGTTGAGTTGAAAACACATGTATAGGGTGAAGGACAATTTTTACGAGTGTCCATTTACTTGGAGACAGTAGGGGGAAGTCCGTTGAGAAAAAGCACTTAAAGTTGCATAGTATCTCTTTAACTTGGTTGACAAGACAGATCAACATAATGCTGTAAAGACTACATTTTAATGCTGTTTTGAATAATGATTTAATATGGCTGGTGTGTTGGTTCAACCTTGGTATAGGGGCGCAACATTTTGGTATTTGTTGACATGTATGGCATTTGCAAGAGGCCTGTTTAAACTGTTTGAAATACTAAACACAGCAGGATATGAGACTTTTAGTTTTGCCTGTTAGGAGTGAGTTATAAGGCAGCAGGTGTGACACTGTTGTTTAATTATCATTTGATATAAGAAACGGAATTGTCTTTCGTGAACAGAGCACAATGTAGGGGGTGTGACCCCACACTTCTCATGTGATTGTCCATGCCACCCCACACGTTTGATCCGACACACAGGGATGCTCACACACAGATACACACACAGACACTACAGGAGTGTGCTTTAAGGTCACTCCTGTCTACTGAGGCCTGACCGGCCCCTGGCTGTGCCACTGCTTTCCAGCCCAACAACCTTTTCACTGCGAATGTGATTCATCCGTCTCAACCTTTTACCCAGCGGCCCACAGGACAGGCAGCCAGGTATCATGGCGTGTTTGCTTGCATCAACCGTGCTAGGGTACAGTACGTACAGTGGTTTCAAAGCTTTTGTAACACTCAATGCACTGAACAGCCATCTTGAATTGTGAACTTGGGGTTCTCCATGTTGCTGTAAAGAATTTGGTTGAATATCTGGGAGTCAAAGGCAGAGGTTGGTCCTGGAGTTCTGTTATATACCCACATACTGAAAGTCTGCTGAAAGTGTAGACTAGTATTCCTTAGAATCCGTAAGTCCTTAGCTGATATACTGTACATGGATGAAGATTGATTTTAAAGTATCTTTTGCTTGCAGATTGGACCAACTACAGACTGTTTTATTTTGCAGTTTTGTGTGTACAATATTATTGTATACTTAGTGTACTCAGGTGGTTCATTCACCTTTCACCTTTTGTTATGTGTGTGTGACACCAAAATGGTCCTGGTACTTGTTTTCTAACATATTCTTAAGCAGATTGTGTTGTTAAATATGTCACAGAATTGATATTGATCTGTGTAAGTGTCAAAAAGCCATATGGAAACGCTATATGTAAAAACAACGTGACATCTAATCAGAGTAGAGACAGTAAGATAATTTGTTTAATATCTGTCTTTCAATTGAAGTCGAAATTACATACCAACATTTGAGTAGCAAAATCTGGTATATTTCAGAGGTGGCTTTCAAACACATTGATTTCATGGTTAATAAAGAAGTTTTGATCTCGTACAATATAAGAGATTGCTGACACAAAATGAGAGGGGGTGGCTGGAAATGGGGTTGAAACACAGGAGAAACCAGGGAAGAGAGTTGGCAGCTATGTGCATAGACTTTGGCTGAGATTGGATTTGTAGTGTTTTGACTCCAGAAATGCAATTGGACTTGGAAATTAGCATGAGCTTAGGAGAGAACAAATTAGAATTCAATAGTAGGCAGACTTGCTTTGTGAGACCTTGCACTTCCTCCCAGCTATTCATGCCATGGTTTTGTGCTTTCATCCACTATTAATACAGCAGAGAGATGATATGGATAATTAGCATCTTTGACTAGCTTTCTCCAGTGAGGTTAGGATTTGATGTCCATATCAAGCCTAATACTCTCAGTGTTATTGGCAAAAATCTCCGGTGTATACTTATTGAGTGTTTATGTTGTTAATATGGCTAAAAGTACCAAAGCAAAGATATATTTTACATGTGCCATGCTTGTGTGTCCGCATGTGTGTGTCTAAGCTTCATGTGTGCCACAGTCCTGCCATCTGTATTGATGAGTGAAGACTGAGTGTGAGAAAGAAAGCTGTCTTGCATTCAGGCTGTGGAGAGTAGGGGTGGGTATTGCCAAGGACTTTACGATACGATACGATACGATACACAGTGTTTCCCACAGACCAAGTAGCATTGTGTGGTGCTAGGGGCTCTGATGAGATGGTGATGGCGATGCCACCACCCTCTTTTTCAGCCTGGGAGTTTCATGTCCAAACCTAGCCCACTTTTGACAGGAGAAATGGGAATAAATGAAATTGTTTGAAATTGAATGAAATTGTTTGTCTGGGGCCACCCCCAGAAAAAAATGAATACATTTGATGTAATTTCCTGCATTCTGGTGTATTTTATCAGGTTGTTAGATATCTTAATTTCAGCTAATTTATCTAAAGCAGTAGGATTTTTCAGGAACATGAGCCTTGTAAGTGAAATGACAGCAGAAAGACCCTTGCTTTACATAGACAACTAAACATTTATAATAAACTGTTATTTAGGATATAATTTGAAAATAAAAATGTGTGCTCCAGTAATGTAACTACGTTTTATTTGATGTTAGTAGGCTAAGGTTTAATTAGGCACCTGTCACTTTAAATTTTTCCTCATGATCCTAATGTGAAAGAGTTACATTTTAACTTAGTTTCTATGCAGGATGCTAGTGAAATCAAGGGGTTAGTGCAGATGTGAATTCATTTGATTGTTTTCTATGGAATTAATACATATTTTTTTGATTATGATTTTTATTGTTTTTTCAACAACAAAATACAGTTACAGCTATTGCAGTCTGATTGGTGTCATTTAATAATAATAAACATACAACATACACTGGCGTAAAATGAATTCATAATTCATGAATTCACATCATAATAGCTCCTTTAGGGCAGAGGCAATGTCTACCCAAGTGTTTACAGTGGATTCCTTTGCCTTGTTTATCTTTGCAGTTGTGCACTCTAAACAGACTAAGTAGTGGAATGAGACTGTCCAAAAATGTGTCAAGTTCATATCAGGAGTAAACCATTGCTGTATAATTGTCTTTTTAGCAGCTGTGAGTCCGGTCATCAACAGTCTCTTCAGGCGTAATGGGAAATTATATTTTGAGTCATCATTTAAACGTAACAAGCAAGGATCCATATCAAAGGACAGCCCAGTAAGCTCACAGAGTTTACAAATGACATGCTGCCAGAAAGACTGGATGACAGGACAGTCCGAGAACATATGGAGGAATGTAGCAGTAGTATTAGTGTTGCAGATGTTACAATGAGAATTTGCTGTAAGTCACATAAGGTAGCATTTACAGGGTGTATAATAGAAACGATGAATAGTCTTAAAATGGACGAGCACATGACTGAGGCTTTTAGAAGTGAGGCAAACTGACCATACTGTTTCCCAGTAAGGGTGAAATAGTGATCTAGAGAGTTCTAGATTCCATTTTGACAATATCTTTAAAGGCTTTTGGGTGCGATAGAGGAGGTTATTATAAATGTTGGTGATGGTGCCTTTAGAGTCTTTGTTGGGATTGATCCATCTATACATTGGGTGGTAACACAAAAAAGAATCCCATGGCACACCATAAGCTTTCATTGCAGACCGTAGTTGCAGATACAGGAAAAAAGAAAACCCTGGTAGACTGTATTCTTTTTGTATGTCCTGGAATGTGCGCAAACCATTGAGAACAAAAATATCAGAAAAAGTAAAAACACCTTTAGATGACCATGGTGGACAGACAGGATCGATGATTTGACATAAGATGTGTTTTATTCCAAAGAGGAGATTGTGTGGAGAATTTCTCTGAATGGCCTACTGTTTTTGCAGCATGACGCCATGCAGCTAGGGTAGATGAGATGATCTTACCAAATTTGTGTAATTGGCGGGGTCCTACCCCTGTGAAAGGTAAGTCCTGTTGTCTATGGGGATGTACAGTAGCTGATTCAATATTACTCCAAGGCAGTCCAAGGCAGTTTCAGTCCAGGTACGTATGGCTCTTATTTGGAAGGCCCAATAGTACAGTTTAAAATTAGGAAGCGCTAGGCCACCTTCTGATTTAGTGCGCTGTAAAACTGAAAACTGTGCTCTTGGCTGTCTGCCGTTCCATATAAATTTGGTTACAATGGAGTTCAATTCTTCAAAATATTTAGGGGGTGGAGAGCATGGGATCATGAAAGACACAAAGTTGAGTTGAGGTAAGATATTCATCTTAACTGTGCTGATTCTGGCCTGCATTGACATCAGTACATTAGTCCATCTTTGTAAATCTAGCTTTACTTTTTCTTTCATTTCACTAAAGTTATCCATGTGTTTTTCTAAATGTGAAACTAAGGCCTTAGGTAGAATTTTGACGTCACTATTAATTAAAGATATTGGATGGTAGCTTGAGCAGTTTAATGAGTCTTTATTTTTCTTTAGCAGCAGAGTTATGAGTGCGTTGTTTTGGTCTCTATGAAGTGTACAAATCTCGATGGCATAATTCACAGAATTCAGAATTAGAGGCCCAACCAAATCCCATATAGCTAGGTAAGGCTCTGGGGGTATACTATCAGGGCCGGGTGATTTCCCTTTTTGTACTGTCAACTGAAGTTCAGCCAACTTAAGTGGTTCTTCAAGAAAATCAGTCTTGTGTTTTTAGAGTAGGTAGGTCTAGATTTTGTAAAAATGATTTGCAAGCGTCTCTGTTAAGTATCACCTCCAAAGAATATAAAGTGGAATACAATGCCTTAAAGGAGAAATTCAGTGTAAAATAAAAATTGGCATGTTAAAACATTGTACAGAGTTGGTAATGTTACATTATCGTTCCTCGCTGAAAATCAGTTCTCGTCATTCAGTTCCTCTAAAGAACTCGTTCCGAGTCGTTCACCAGTTCGTTCCTTTAGATGACATCATATCACGCGTCTTGCACGACTCCAAGCCATGAAACCAAAGCCTGTGGTGAAGTGCATTGAAACAGCATTATATATATCAGAATAATATCTTTCCAGTTACGCCAGAATTCAATGATGTTTGGTTAGGCTATGTGATAACAAAAGAACAACGGGACGAGAGAGACGGCAGAGTCAGTATAAGTCCAATGATCAGTGGGTGAATGACCAAACCCATTAAAAGAATTACAATGAATAATGAATTATTCAACATTCAAGGCAGAGTAAATATAACAACTTCATTACAAATAGTGTTAACAACTACTGTTAAGTTATCTAACGTATCGCTGGATTACATTCTTTTGTTTACTCATAGACACGGTTGCTTTGCTTTATAGGCTCTCATTATGACTGCCACTAGCAAAGCTAGGGAAAGCGGTCATATTGGAGTTGTCGTGAAATTTTTCCCTTTTTTATTTTTTATTTTTTTATTTAATTTTGTTTTTCACCGATTTTTCGTCAACAATTCCCGGGACACAGAAACTTGGGGGGACATGAATGTTTGTAGACATGTAGCCCTAGACGTTTGTGAGCGAATAACGCCTTTTGGTCCCCCAGGGCCACCCCCCGCTGTGCCAGTGTCCGTTAAAGAGGGGGAGACCGGCAAAAGTTTTTGCTGAATAACTCAATGAACCCAACCCAGTTTCACCCAACATGACATTTTTTTGATATGTTGGTGTTACAGAGACGTATCGACCCAGCCCATAAACGCTCACTTGAAGCATAGCGCCACCTAGTGATAAGGGTAAATGCAAAAATTGGGATTTTGAGTTGCCAGTATCTTGGACCGAGAAGGTGGGAACTGCACAAAATACGTCATGCACGATCAGCACAAAGACTTCTAAAACCACAGGATGTGCCATACAATTTGGTCCATTGGGGGCACTGCAATTGTACAAATTGTCATTTTGCCTATTATCTAGAGAATGCTAACGTTTACAACCAATTTTTTTTTATCGTGAAATCTATTGACCCTCACGCATTGAAAACACTGGTCGACGCCCACTTCCAACGAAAGCAATTTACGTGAAATTTTAACACTGCGAAAACGAATCCAAACGAACTCGTCATAGGCCACTCATGTGAATCTCACCAAATATGGTATATGTCATCTACAGACAATGCTGACAAAAAGTTATCAAAGGATTTATCTTGAGATAAACTGTTTCAAAGTTACATGTCAATGAACATTTACCACAAAGCTTAAAATTCTTCAAAAGTCCATATCTTGGCTTCTAATCGCTCAAATTTGGTCAAAGTTGACATGCCAACTCTAAAAAACATTCTTTTCATGTGTACTAAATTTTGTGACATTTCGCCATAGGGGGCGATGTTTTTCGTTCAAGCTAGGTGTCGAAAAACAGTTTTTGTTAAATAACTCGTCAACAATTTTGGCCAAGACAACGATTTTGTGTTAGTATGTCGGTGTTATAGAGGCGTATTGACCCAGCCCGTAAACACTCACTTGAAGCATAGCGCCACCGAGTGATATGGGTACATGCAAAAATTGGGATTTTGAGTTGCCAATATCTTGGACCGAGAAGGTGGAAACTGCACAAAATACGTCATGCACGATCAGCACGAAGACCTCTAAAAGCACAGTACATGCCATAAAATTGGGCGCTGTAGTTGTACAAAATCTGATTTTGCCTATTTCTTTCACAAATCACTCTTACACACTACACATACACACACATTGTCATTCATTCAAAACCCACATCCATGCCCACTTCCAGGAAATCATTTCCACATAATTTCTCAACACTGCTGTACCACACATTCATCATACCAACAGTCCCCACATTTCAATACACTGCACATCTAGTTCTAAGCTTAATTTTCGAGAAATGCTGATGTAAATGTTTCCCCAACATGAATAGAAAAGTAAATGAGCGTGACTATGGCTGCGGCTTGTTATCCAAACAGTACGGTAAATTTTCTCCTGTGCGACAGAAACTCACTATCTGTCGCATGGTTTGTGATGTAATTTTTAGCATAATTTCAGATAAACGTTTCTTACAAAGCAATAACATGTCAGATTTACGATTGAAGCAAATATGTTTTGCTGTGTCCTCTCCGGTTCACAACAATGCCAATATCAAGGTACAGAGTGCTTCTCATGTAAAGTTATTTGATTTCAAAGTGACGCTAAAATGAAGCGAAGTTGGATGGTCTACTTTGGTCCTCCATGTTGGACAGTTTGGCACTGAGTTCATCGAGTTTTAGCCTTATAGCATTGACCTGGTCTCCCGGCATATTGAGTTGAATCGCACATTGACTGCAGTCTTTGCACAGACCTTTGTGAACCTTCGACCTGGTTAGTGGTTGTAGTGATGGTGTCTAAGGTGTTCTTCAGTTGCATTCTTAAGTCCGATATTTGCAGTAGTAGGACATCATCCAGGGCAGCTTTGACGGCAGCAGTGACGATGTTGTTTAGCTCTACTTTCTTTTTGGCTAGCGCCTGCTTCACTCCTGCTAAGAGGGCACTATCCAAATCTGCCTTCGAGATGCTAGGCACAAATTCCTTAAATGTTTTCTTTATTGGAGAGTGTTCATTTTCTTTCCTCGACTCAGCTTGTTGAGACATTGTTGTTTTAGTAGTTTTGACGTAATTCAACATAATTTGCTTTATTTTAGTATGAAAAGTGGTGGTTAGAGTGGTGAGAGGAGGTCTACAAATTCACGTCTGCACTGCCATGAATCCCACGTGCGCCACAGAATGGTCTACATATGGGAAACACTGATACAGATGACCATACATTTTTCCCGATAAGATTGTATCATGATACATTGTGATACTGGGTATACTGCAATGTATTGTGATTCTGAGTGATTCTGAGTCAGTGAAATGTAAAAATTGAGCTGAAATATCAGTTGCTATTCACAATCTAGATAGTCTTACATCTTATCAAAATTGAATTAAATTAACATAACTCAGAGTTACTGACCTCAACATAACTTAAAAAACATCAAGTGCATAGGATTTATAAAATAAACTACTGGAGGACAGAGCTGTAATATAAGTTTAAACAATGTTTTTAATTTTTTGTCAGAAATTGATATAGTATATTGTAAAATTAGTATTACAATACATTGCGATATTGATGTTTAAATTGATATAGTATATTGTGAAAATTAGTATCACGATATTTTTGCCCACCTCTAGTGGAGAGCTAGCCTGGTAAACCCGCCCCTCGTACTTCATTTCATTTTGTGCAGAGGGTCTGGAACAGAGACCGTCAGAAACGATTTGCTGGAGATGTGGACTCTGCTGAAGTTTTAAAAAAGTGCCTCTGCCTTTACCCAATCGCTAACACCTGGTCGTCATGTATGCAATTAGCCTACCTACGCACTACAATTCAAATGTAGCACACAAGGTCAACGTCACAGCTAACGAACACACCCTCTGTTCGCTGATTGGACCGTACTTTCTGTGACTTGCCAAATGCTCCTCAAGAGACTCCGGTCCAGACCCTCTGCACGAAATGAAATGAAGTACGAGGGGCGTGTTTACCAGGCTAGTGGAGAGTCGCATGTTTCTGCTACCTGTGCTAAAGAATGTCAGCGACAGGTACAAAATCATGGTCAGGGAAGCACACTATGGCTAAGGGCTGGTTTCAGGTAGGAGAGAAGGACATGTTCAGTCAGTGCTCAGCTGGCTTTGGATGGAGACACATTGAGTGGGAAAGGGCACGTTCATCCTGTTCATGCCCAGCAGACTTCGCAGCATTGCAGAGAATGACATACTAGTGTTATCTCTAGTTGCTATGCCTTATGTTTGCTTTCTGTGCATGCGCTGGCTGTGGATAAAGACACAATCTGAAGTAACAGATTACTATAGCCACACGTACGGAAGTTTGTAGTGCAACAAAAAAGGCTGTAATTTGATGGTAGTGTCTATGTCTTTCAATGTAGAAATGGCAAAGGGTGACTGAAAATAAGTCTGTATGTGTGTGTGCGTGCATGCACATGTGCTTGCATGTGTGAGGGTGTTTGCATGAATGAGTGGTTGTGTCTGGCTCTGGCTGCAGTGTCTGTCGACCCCAGTGGAGATGATGATAGCGCGCGTGTGTGTTTAATCACTTAGCTAACTGCTCATTAAGGCTAGCCGCTCCCTCTTCCCCACTGCTCTTTATCCTCTCTCTCTCCCTTTCTCTCTCCCTCTCTCTCCTTCTCTCTCTCTCTCCCTCTCTCCTCTCTCTTTCCCACTCTCTCTCCCTTTCCCTCTCTCCTATCTCTCTCTCTCTCTTTTTGCATCTCTCTTTCTCTCCCATGCACACACACATGCACACACACATACACACGCATAGACACACACACACACACACTCTCTCTCTCTCTCTCCCTCTCCTTGCCTCTCTCTCTTTCTCTCCCATGCACACACACACCCCCCCCCCCCCACACACACACACTCTCCCTCTCTCTCGCTCTCTCTCTCTTTGCCTCTCTCTCTCCCATGCACACGCACACACACACGTACTCTCTCTCTCTCTCTTTCTCTCTCTCTCTCTCTCTCTCTCTCTCTCCCTCTCTCTCTCTTTCCCTCTTTCTCTCTTTCTCTTTCTGTTGTGTATGTCTGAACCATGAGAGCAGTGAATGTGCTGATTCCGAGCATGAAACAGTCTTGGCTCTTTGTTCACGGCAGTAGTTTACTTACACCAGGTCATTGAAGCTGTTTTCAGACCGGCCAGCCCGATGTCTAGGCCAATTCCTGCTGTGATAGACCACAACAGTGACTACGGGCACATGGTAGGATCGGATTGGATTGGGATTGGGTTGGGTGTTGCTACCCAACGGGTGGTCTGTCCCAAATGTCTGTGCACAAGAGAGTTCGTGTTAGCGGATAATGGTCAGAGATCTGGCCGTTTCCGCTACGCTAGATGGCGCTATATTCCTTTCAACAAGTGGTGTTAGAACTACTTCAGGTTAACGGCTGCTAAAAGAAAATAAACAAACTATCTGGCGGCATACAAAACAAAGATAGCGCTTGAGGAGGTTGACAGAGCAGAAGTCCGTATGAAAGAACAAACAGCGTTTTTGGTTTCCTTGATACGACATGAACTGTGCCGTCGGCGTTTGATATTACAAGCAATTGAGGACAACGAGACTTGTTGAGAGCAGGCGATAGAAAGCCTCGACATTCAGTATGGATGAAAATCAGGGATAGAAGCTTCTGGGATCGAGTGGTTTTACATGCGCAGTAGGGCTGTCAACATTGCTCAAAAATGATTTTCGAATATTCGCTCCAAATAAAACACAAATATTCCAACTACACCGAGTATTTCTTTTGCCTCCGACATTCCAAAGCGCAAGTGCACGTTTTTTCACATTCCAATATTAACTTTCACCTTCGAATTGCTTTTCTAACTAAAACTATTCGAATATATATTCGAATTTCGAATATTCCTTGCCAGCCCTAATGCGCAGTACACGAATCCAAACCAATAACCGTGCACAAGGCGGCACCAAGCGGATTGTAACCGGCTCAAGCCAGGGGTTGCAATCGGATTCGCGAAACCAATCCCTATACGATCCTTAGCCTGGGCACATGAAGTCGATACGATCCCAAACCATTTCCAATCGGATTCAACTCCTCCATGTGCACGCAGTGAGTGAAAAACACATTAAAATTAACATTTTCTCTCACCAACTTTTCCATCCAAACATATCTGTACAAACAGATGAACATATCTGCATACTTCACCACCCCCATGCTCAGAGATAGAATGTTCTGATCATGAACTTGGCTGTCCAATGGAAAAGGGTGCAGTCTTTGGTACTTCGGGGGTTAACTGTTAGCCTGGTAAACCAGCCCCTCATACTTTATTTGTTTCGATGGTCAGCCAATGGGCAATATAAGCTGGCGATTTTTGGCGGCAAATATAAGGTGCTAATTTTAAAACATATATATATATGTATATATATATATATATATATATATATATATATATATATATATATATATATATATATATATATATATATATTATGCGGTGCATTGTCTGTGAAAAGGTCTGTTTCTTGCCACTGGATCACACAGAAACTTGAAATCCTAGTTCCTGCCGTGGTGTCATGGGTTTTCTACACTGTCAGTAAATCAACACATTTGAATTTATCCAGCATAGGCTACGTTGTGCCACTGCAGGTGGCCTACCTCAGTCGTGAGTCCACTTCATATGGCTGCCAATTAGGGTTGGGCAATAATACGATAATAAGCGGCAACGTCATCTTTTTCAAAGTGGAGTAGGCCTATGTAATGCTTGCTATTATGTTTCTGAATGCTATAGGCACAAGCCAAAATTTTGGCAACTCCCTCTGAGCCCTACAAACTGATTATTAATTACACTCACCACACAATGTAGTTGTAGGGGGAGGGGGGTATACTGGTTTCACCTTGTCCATCTCTCTATCCGGCTGGCCGTCCTTCCGTCTGTCCATCTGTCCGTAGACGCAATCGTGTACGGTTCTTAACTTCCTTATTATTGGACGCAGTTCTTTTATATTTGGTATGCTAATAATACATAGGGAGAAGGTGTGTCGCGTATAACATTTGCAATTCCACTGTAGCTCATTAATCATGCGTGCAATGACTTAAGTAGTGATTTTCCCGTTTTTGCATTCCTGTACTCAACTTTTGACCTTCAACCTTCAAATTTGGGTCAGTTGTCAACTTCTATACCTTCTACTATGTAAGTTCTGTTTTTCGCCAAATTTATCTCGTTCATTTTGCACAGTTTTTAAATGATTTTCCCAAATCGGACTAATTACCAACTCGTTATGTGTGGGACTCTTGCCATCGTGTGTAAATAGAATCCATGCAGGTCTGCCATTGCATTCTTGATTGTTTACAATCTTGCCATAACAATAATAATAACATTAATAATAATAATAATAATAATAATAATAATAATAATAATAATAATAACAACAACAATATGAACATATGTTTTTTGTGGGGTAATGTACCTGTCATTTAGTCAAAAGGAGTCAGGAGTGACTGAAATGTGTCCTTTATGTGGTGCGGTTGGCTCTTGATATTGGTTACAGTTATCTTAAAACTACTAAAATATCTAATGTGATTGGAGTCACTGGAGGGAAATTAGTTCTCCCACCATCATCAGGATGGATGCAGAGCTGGCACTTTGGGAGGAACTGTGTTTGCATCATTCAAGGTCATGCTTAGTTTGAGTGTTGCATCATTGTGACTCCTGCTGTTTCTGTGCATGTGAATGTTCTGTGTGTGTGTGTGTATGTGTGTGTGTGTGTGTGTGTGTGTGTGTGTGTGTGTGTGTGTGTGTGTGCATGTGTGTTTGTGTACTGTATGAGGACTGTATTTGTGCACATTTTAACATAATTCACATCAAACGATTCTTTGAAGGTCCTCTCAATTAGTGCTAGCAGAGATGGACTTGTGATGTTCTCTTTTGTTTAGCAGTTAAGCAGGCAATTCTTCAATAATACAGAAATACTTCCTTACTTAACATTCCTTATGAAACATTCCTCAGTCTCTCTATTCTGTCAGGTGTACTTATTAAACCATATATATTTTTAGTTTATGAACTGAAGAGGTGCTAAGACCAGGTGAGGTTAGTGCCAAAATAGACTGTTAATCGATATCACTTTACTGTATTATGCTTGACTAATTGGATAGCTGTTGTATGCAGTTAGTGAGACGTATTAGAATTTAAAAAGATTTTTACTTCTATAAGTGTACCATATATATCCATACAGTTATGTGATCACTTCTGTAGAAGAGAGTGTGTGTTCAGAGGCTGCAGTTTGTGGGTAGTTTTGCCATCTCGCGCTGGCTGCGCAATGATCAGTCATGCAGATTTAAAGGCAGGGAGAGTGCATCAAATCATACTATTAAAATGAGAAATGTGGCAGGCACTGGAAATACGGCGTAAGAAATGTAGCAGGGGTTTATGTCAGCATCCCCCTATGACATACGCCTTTGGCTTCTTCACATGCCTTTCCGGGCGACTGCCCCTACAATGAATGGGGACTATAATCCATTCTGTGTCCCACACTCACCAGAATATGCAGCTCTGGATAGTAGGACCCTGTGGTTGTTTCTTTCTTCTGAGCTGGACCTGGGGTCAGGATTGGTCTGGTTAGCTTCAGCCAATTAGCAAGGCATTTCCTTATCACCATCTTTTAATTGTGTAGTTTCTGGCTGAATCTAATACTTTTTCCCCCATGCTGATTGGTGAGTGCTCCCTTTTCAGCTCATAAATTAATTTAGTGTTGGGCACAAGCTCCCTCTTGTGGGAATATTCATTATGTAGGTGCCTATTGGAGATATGGTGCAAATCCCTGACCAATGTCACAGATCTTTTTTTCCCTGCTACGACATGCAGTGTGCATCTGTGATATAGCATTGTGCTCTGGGTTATCTCCATTTTTAACATGGCAAATTGGCTAAATAAAATGGTGCTGAAATGAGCCCCATGAAACTCCATTTAAAAAAAAATATAGCCGCAAGCGGTGATGATGGGCCCTCGCACCTGCGGTGCAGGGGCGTGGCATGTCGCCCCTCTAAAATGCACCCACAATGTGTCAAACGGATTTACTGTAAAGATCTGAAATGTGTATACATGCAAGTTTTATTTTGTATATTGGGAATACATTGGAATGGAATTTGACATGGCTATTATGTGACAGTGGCATCTTTGCAATGTAGGGGAAATGCGTTTTGGGAAAAATGTGAAGTGGGAAGATCTGTGTGTGATTTATTGTGTAGATCTGGTATGTGCGTGCTAAAATATGAGTTTTCTGGTGCGGTTTGAGGTTAAGCACAGGACACTGGTAGAGTGGTTTGAATTGAGTGACCTGAAGCTGAACGTTATGAAAAGAAGGGAAGTGGTGATAGACTTCAGGTGGAAGAACATGTGTTGACAGTCAGTATGGATCAGGGGAGAGGTGGTGGAGGAAGACAAGTACCTGTGAGTGGTGAGTGATAACAGGTTGGAGTGTAAATGTGATAGTCAGGTTGTTGATAATAAGGGAATGAGTAGACTATTTTGTTAGGAAGCTGAGTAATGTGTGTACGAAGATGGTGGAGATTTGCAACCAGTGTGTTGTAGCTAGCACTGTGTGGACTCCTGTTGTGTGTTGGGGTAGTAGCATTAGAGCCAGCGACACAATAATGAATAAGGTCATTAGGTTTGGTACTAACCCTCAGGTTGCTTTAGAGAGTGTGGTGGAGAGGAGAATAGAGCAAAGTGTTAACAATTAGTGGGAATGGTAAGCATCCTGTACGTGACACTGTTGTACACAGTGTAGTGTGTTGTCCCTTAGACTTGTCCAGCTGTGCTGCTGTATGATATGCTATCACAGTTTGTAATTACTGTATATCTATATGTGTGGTAAGAGACAGCTAATGCCTTTTTGCACTTTAAGTTGTACTAAGTTAATTGTGTATTGTAAGGTATTTGTTCGCTGTGGCTAGTTGATTACTGCACCTTATTATGTGTTGTAATGCAATGTATTAGGCACTGAGCTTTATTTGTTACTGCAGATTAGGTGGTTATTGCACCTTTGTATTTATTGTTTTGTCTATTGCACTACAGCCAGTACTGTCTGTGTATACTTTGTATAGTTTTTTCTAGTTTTATAGTTTTGTATACATTTTATTGTAATTTATAATATATATTGTATATAATATAAATATGTATATTGTGTGTAATTTATATTATATATGTATGTATCTATTTTATTGAGCATTGGGAGTACAGTGCAACTTAGTAAGGATGTATTTAGAAGCTATTTTTGATTTATTCAAGTTGACATGGACTGTTTGGAAGCATCACTAAAGCATGACCAGTACACATGCATCATAATGAGCGTGCAAAAATGGCAACAGGTTTTTCAAACTGCAAGTGTACTATTATGCTGATCAGGCAAGCATGAGCTGAACATGGTCCCAACTCATTTGGACTGAATAAGGAGTGTGTTGTACAGTTAAAAGGGATGTCACTGTTGTGTACAAGTACAATAGAGAATGCTGAAGTGGATTAATTTGTGTTATTAAGAAATGCCTGTGTCATATTTAGCTGCATTTTCCATAACAATGCAGTGGCTTTTTAGGCAACTATAAATGTATAGGAAGTGCATTATAAGTTCAACTTTCCAGAAGCAAATTACCATAGGTATTTGCAGAGTAAATGCTGTATATGTAGTTGCTTTGCATGGTAATAATGCATTGCATTAATAGTTTTAGATGTACAAGTTTAGATGGACAAGTTCATTACCTGTATAAGTATTTAGTTGTTGACAGATTTGTTGACAACATAGCTAAAATATAATTTCAGGTGAGCACACATTTGCCAAGTAGCTTTATAACCCATTCCAAGTATGGCTAAAAAAGTATATTTAGTTTGAGTCCAACTTTGTTCTAAACGTCTATTTGTAAGTACACTTAAAAAAAACACATACCGAAACTACTTTTTCCTAGCACAGGAAGTATGAGTGTATAGGGTGGATATGTTAAAGTTTCCCTCTTCATTCGCATGCTAAAATGTCACACTAAGAATAAGTAGATGCACAACATTTGTAAACTTAACATCATTTATTGAACCAAGTATTAATAAAAATAGGAGGCCTTTACCTCCTTGACAAAATTGATGCATACTCATACACTACAACAATTCAACAAACGTGCACGTTTGAGATTAGATCAAGGTCAGCATGGAGGGTGGAGATGAAAAACAGTTTTACCAAACTCCTGTATCACCAACAACTTCTTCTATGACAGACCAGTCCCAGTTACTAGTACTGAGACCTGGAAAGAGGTTTTAAGTAGAAGAATTGTGTTTACACTGAGTAGTGCTGTAGGCCTACTCCAAACACTGAATACAGTACATGCATAACTGAACCAACGCTATGGAAACAGGGAAAGCGATTCAGATAAAATGTTACATTATATTAAACAGCGCCTATTACCTACTATCAGTATATGCCGTGACAACTGTAAATGTCAGTCAATTTTCCTAGGAAATAAGCACCCGCAACGTTGTTATATTGTGGAATTCTGTATGCTTAATGTCATAGCGGTCTGAACTTTCCTCTAGATATGTTGCTTGGTTTCCCTGCATTATTCTCCACAATACACCACTGATCATGTTGCACAGCCTTATGCAAGAACAGTGGTAAACCCTTACTGATTTCTAACACTCTTGACAGTAAGCGTTAGACAGTTTTAATGAGGATATCTGTGCAACATAAATGCATACTCGGAACTGCATTGATCGGAACACGTAACTTTAGGCTGATTTCCATTTGTATTCGCATTTTATAGTTGATGGAAACGTGCAGATTTAACAGCCGAATTTTCCTCAAAAAAGGCCCAACAGCACAAGATAAGACAAAGAATAATAATAATAATAATAATAATAATAATAATAATAATAATAATAATAATAATAATCATTCATCATATATATGTTTAAAGTATATATGTTTAAAGTTTGCTAGCCTAGCATTGGCCATATTAAAACAAATTGGAACTTTATCACTCTCTCCAGTTCTCAGTACCTCAATGGAGCTAGAGATCATAGACCCGCTCTCTGTTTGTTGCCTCCTATTGTACTGACTGCTGCCCCGCACTGGTGGGGACTGGAATTGCTGCTCTCCAGCACCTGAGGGTGGACCTCGGCCAGGTCAGACCCAGTGCTGTATGGATGCAATTAGGATGTTGTTGCATGAAGGGGTTGGGGGAGGAGAGAGGGCTGGGAAGCTGTAGGCAGGAAAGGAAAGAGAGGGTACACAGGGGTGGAAAAAAGAGAGAAGAGCAGAATGCATCTTTCCTTTTCTGTCGTTTTCTTACTCATTCTCTGTGTTTCTTACTATCAAGGTCAATAGTGTGCTGTGTCGGAGGCCTTTCATGTCCAAATGTATAGTGCACTCGCTCACGCACAAACATGCACTGTCATACAAATATGCACTTTCCTGCCAGACTGTGCACACATATTTTTACTATTTCTGCCAGTCCACCTTTAACTCTCTCTCTCTCTCTCTCTCTCTCTCTCTCACACACATACACACACACACTCTTACAGACAGTGACAGCAACACGCTTCAGGGTATCGCTGTGTTCAGCCTTCCCTAAGCCATGTAGCTCACCCATACTGCTATGAATGATCCATCCAGACAGGACGAGAGAGAGAGAGGGAGATAGAGAGAGGGAGAAAAAAGAGAGAGAGGAGAGAGCTGGCCAAAGAAGCCCTTTTTCTATTCAGAGGTGCGATAACTTGTGAAAATAAATTATGCTCTTCATCTAAATCCTTCTCAATCATTTTGGCTCATTAATATTGGATTCTGGGAGTCGTGTCTCGGTGTGTGCCTCTCTTTGGGCTCAGGGAGCCGATCCAGCTCCAGTCTCATACTATCATAATGACAGGATAGGGTGCACTAGGGTCCAGAAATCCAGGTGCGTGCGTGCGTGCATGTGCGTGTGTGTTCTTGTGTCTGTATCACAGTTTTAGGGGTTTGAATAGAGTATGTATGAAATTGTGTGTGTGTGTGCTGGTGCTTGTGGTGCTTTTGTGGGCCATGTGATCTCAGTTTGACTCATGCCATTACCCCACTTATCCAGCATATGTGTGTGCGTGTGTGTTTTGTGTGTGTGATTTTGTGCACATGATCTATGTTCCACCAATCTCACCTTCCCAATTGGCCCAGCCCAGCCCACCCTTCCTACCACCTAGACTACCAATCCTCTCTCACCCACGCTCGTTTAGGACATCCCCCCCACCGCTACTTCCCTTCTGCCCTCACTATCCTACTGGTTTTAAATGCGCCCAGGGATGCCCTTCGCAACCTAATGACTCACTGTGAGCGGCGCATTACTCAGGGGGCGGCCATGTTGTGCTCAGCTCACAGGAGGCGCACCCACTCTCCCAGCCACTTGGAGCCACCGAGACGTCCTGGCCGCCCGCGTTTGTGTGACATTGATTATGACATTGGGAAGTCATTCAGCAGATTCAAAGCCACTTACAATGCTGCTTCTGCTCATGACACTTTAATGACATTTAATGGTTCTGTAAGAAGGAAACAATACAAAAATTCTACCTATACTACTAATATTAAATACTACTTATACTGAAAGGGATGGGGAGAGACAGATAGATGAAGAGATTTAGCACTCATTTATTATTTATTTTATTTATTTATCATCCATTGACACCATCACCAACACTCTTGATTCAATGTAGAGTCTTAAACATGCTGACCAGATCCACCACTTTCCTGTCTCTCAGCACTTTACAGCATTTCCAGACAGACATCTTAGCCTGTCCCATCAGAAAATTTAAACATATACCCACATCTTTTTACCCCAAAAATAAACATCTCCTTTGAAAAAGTAACACCAAAACCATTGCATACCTTAGCGAGTAACAGGAACAGACAATTCAGTTTTGCATACTCAGAACAAACATGAAACACAGACGCAGGCACATTGCACAAAGTACACAGATTTAAAACATCATCCCCCAGCCGTGCAGTGAAAACCTTCGTAGCCATGGCACAATGCAGAACACGCCACTGAAGGTCGCCAGCATGCTTATGGACTTTTATATAACATCCTCCACAAAGGTGATGACTGGCTGGTGCACAAAAAAGGCCTCCACTTTGTGTCAGGCCGACCCTTAAATTGTGACAGGTGAGCAATTTTGACACACATCTAATACAGCAATTTTTTCCCTCCAGTATAAAACCCCACATCAGTGCACCCCACCCATGTAAGTAGGCAAACTGTATAGCTATCCACTCCTGTGACGTTAGGTGACACAATAAGAGCTGGAAAAGGCACCAGATCTGTGCCCATGCCACTGTTTAAAATATCCTTAGTAAAGTCTTTTAAAACTCTTGGCAAGGAAGCCTTTAAACTCCCAAGAAGCCTACCAACATTCCTCATTGACCTGAGTCCCAATTGCTGTACCACTGACTGTCGTATTCTCCATACTCCCTTAAAGAAGTCCAAGACAGAGGGAGAAAAAAAGAGAGACATATAGGGAGAGAGGAGGAGAGACAGAGAGAGAGATGGAGAGATGGAGAGAAAGAAAGAGACACGGGGAGAGACAGAAAGATGGGGAGAGAGGGTGGCAGTCACAGAAACCGAAAGACATGGGGAGAGAGAGATGGGGAAAGCAGGGAAGAGAGAAGGAGGTGCATGGCACTGTAAGTCTGTAGTGCATAACTAAGTGGGGGAGATGAGATGAGTCAGAGATATTTCTGGCCTGCCCCACAGGCCTGAGCATCCTGCTGCACATGGCTGCCACTCCACTCAGCTCGCCAACAGGATGCGACAGGAGGCGACAGGACGCAACGGCCACTACCCCTTTCTCACAGCTCATAACACAGCAATAGAGACAAAGAACTCCTTTATTTACCCCTCTCCTACCTGTTATTTACCCATTTCCCTTCCTTTCTTCTAGCCTGGTAAACCGGCCCCTTGTACTTCATTTAATTTTGTATAGACGATCTGGCAGTGCTTTCATTGACACTGCTGTATTAGGTAGAATTTTTGACTAGCCAGTCAGCGAACAGAGGGAGTGTTCATGAGTGATGATGTTGACTTTGTGTGCTACATTTGAATTGTTTTGCGAAGGCAGGGTAATTGCATACGTAACGACCAGACGTTAGCGATTGGGTGAAGGCAGAGCCACTTGTTTTAAACTTCAGCAGAGCTCACACCTCCAGGAAGAAATTGTTTCTTAATACAGCACTGCCAGACCCTCTGTACAAAATATTTCACCCCTCCTCTTCCTTTCTTCACGTCCTCTCTTACTTCATTCACCACCTTCCTCTGGTAGGGTTGGCTCTCTGTATCAGCCTAAGTCCCTTGTCAAGCTTTGTGACCTTGTCTGCCCTTTGATATTGTGGATATTGGGCCCTACACACAGTTTCCTGTAGAACCAAGAGGCATCTGTTTTTCAGGCAAAAAATCATGTTGTCTAGATAGCAGATGACACTGCACCATCACAGGTGTGTCAGCAAAAAGAAGAGGTGTGGTCTGGCGCAAAGCCCTCATGCACTAGCAGATCGGTCTCCTCCATAGAAAAACGCTTCTGTCTGCCAGGTAAATTCACCATCGTAATAGCAACATGCCATGGAAAATGCACCGCTGGTTTTTAAAGGGGATGAGAGTATAAATTCTGATTGGTTAATTGTATGTTACGCCCAAAACACACCCATGACTAATGAAGTACTTTAAGACCAACACTTCTGAACTATGCGCCTGGTGCAATGTTCGCTTTTCCCGCCGTTAAAATACCAAATTGTGTCGGGAACGCCCCCAAAGCAACTTGCGCATATGATCGTGAAAATAGAGCCCAAAGTCAATGTTAGCGAACGAACACTCCCTCTGTTCGCTGATTGGCTGTTACCTAATACAGAAGTCAATGGCAGCACGGCCAGACCCTCTGTACAAAATGAAACCAGGCTAACAATCCAGTACCACAGGTTTGTTTTAGTAGTTCACTAAATCAGCTGATTTTTAATTAGCACAGTTCTTCAGCCAAGTAGAAGAGTTCATTTCTGACATCACCTGAAGTAAGTGCACAGGTAAAGCCAGGTGATTTGGAATATGTGGTACTAGATTGAAGCTACTGACAGTTACTACAGAATTCATGTAGTACCTCACCACAGTAGCAAATTCACAAATGTACACACATTTTCTTTTTGTTCAGAGTTCTTGTCGAATGTTTTCGAAACAAACACAAGATCTGCAGCAGTAGTTCTTAGCAAACATGCATTGGTGCTGGACCTCGGGTTAAATCGAAAAAATATTGCTGAATTGGAATGCATCATTGGTGTTCCTTTGTGTTTAATTCTGGTTACGTCCTGGTGATTAAATCATCTCTTATCAGACTCCAGCCTGCTTGTAAGCTTTCATTAAAAAAACCCTGTCTGTTTCCTTAGCCTATTCTCCACACTTATCGCTGCCCACTATCAGAATTGGACATTCCGGCTTCAGAAAGTAAAAATCCTGCCACATATGTGTTCCAACCAACCCACTCAACCAGCTGATCCTAATCAGCCTCACTCAGCAGCTGAGTAGATCAGCTAATTAGTCAAATTGCCTGTGTTCAGTGCTCAGGCAGAAGGAATACATGGCAGGACTCTTACCTTCTGAAGCTGGGATGTGTACTTCTGCTCACAATCCTCTTTTCTCTATTCTCTCATTTCTCCTTTCATCTGTACTCTCTTCCTACTATCTCTCCTACTATTCATTACATTACATTACACTTAGCAGACGCTTTTATCCAAAGCAACTTACAAAAGGAGGACATAATAGCTAACAGATGTGTAGAGAACATCAAAGGCACCTATGTAAAGAGATGGTTAGCAGAAATTAGTTTTGTTAGGAAGGAAAGCAGTCTCGGAAAAGGGTCTTCACAAGCTTTTTGAAGGTCGAGAGGGATATTGCTGCTCTTGTAGCGACTGGTAGGTTGTTCCACCACTGAGGGACAACAACCAAGAAAAGTTTGGAGTGACCTCGCTTTGTCTTAGGAGAGGGTACGGCCAGGCGGTTCGTATTAGAGGATCGCAGCGCTCTGGACGGGATGTAAGCATTTAGTATGATGTTGAGATAGGCAGGGGCAGATCCGGAAGTGACTTTGTAGACTAGAGTCAAAGCCTTGTGTTGAATTCTGGCAGCCAGTGCAGGTTGATGAAGAGCAGAGTGACATGCGCCCTTTTGGGTTGATTGAAAACCAGTCATGCTGCTGCATTCTGGACCATTTGCAATGCTTTGATTACACAGGCAGGCAGGCCAATCAGGAGGGCGTTGCAATAGTCGCCCATGGTCGCCAATAGTAGCCCATGTTTGAGAGAGTTAGCAGTATGCTGTGGTTGACTGTATTAGAAGGCCGCCGATAAGTCGAGTAGGATAAGTACTGATGATTATCCTTCAGTTCTGGCTACTCTTAGGGCTTCTGTGACGGATATCAGTGCTGTTACAGTGGAGTGGCCACTTCTAAAGCCAGACTGCTTCAAGTAGGTCGGTCTGGGTGAGAAACTTAACAACCTGTTTAGAGACCGCCCTCTCGATGGCTTTCGAAAGGAAGGGAAACAGTGAGACCAGCCGATAGTTCTCCACCTGGGCGGGGTTGAGTGTGGTCTTTTTGAGCAGTGGTGTGACCCTAGCCTGTTTGAAGGCGGCTGGAACTATACCTCATGACGGTGAAGCATTCATCACGGATGTGATCGATGGAACTACTGTTGGGGCGATGGCTTGCAGCAGATTCAAGGAGACAGGGTCTAGCGGGCAGGTAGTAGGACAGTTGCCAGTGATGAGTTTGAAGAGGGAGGGGTTGAATGAAGAGAGTGTTGCATCGTAGACCGGAGGAGGTAGCAGGTTGTGGCCGGGTGGGTTGCAGAATTGATTGCTGATAGCCGCTACTTTTTTTGTAAAGAGGCAAAAATATTAGCAGATTGTTGGCAGGAGGCGGGGGAGGGGGGTTAAGCAGCGATTTAAAGGCACAGAAGAGTTTCCATGTGTCAGTGGTGTTGCTGATTTTATTGTTGTAGTAAGCCGTTTTAGCAGTCGTAACAGAGGAGGAGAATGATGCTAGAAGAGATCAAACGGTCTCTAGGTCAGCCGGATCGCTGGATTTGTGCCATTTTTGTTCTACAGCTCTGAGGGTGGTGCGCAAGGAGCGGATGGTATCAGTCAGCCACGGGCGGGGCTGGGTAGAGCGTGCGGGTTTGGTGGAAAGGGGACACAGGGTATCCAGGCAGGAGGTCAGTGTGGAGCAGAGGGATTCTGTGGCAGCATCAACTTCTAGTGAAGAGAAGGTGTTGGGAGGGGGTAAGGCAGAGCAGTGTTTTCCCCAGAAATAAAAAGAAGGGTTTAAATTTTGACGTAAATACGATGACGCCGTGGCACGGTAGCTAGGAGTATTGGTGGGCATGGTGGGCATTGGTGGGCATTTTTTTTTTTTCTAGAGCTAAAATGGTGCATTCTAGGAAGATCTGAAGCAAAATTTTGGTCCCAGAAGGCTGGTGGAAACATAACACTTTCAATAAAATGTTGCATTTTTTGGCACAAATAGAACAAAAAACTCGTTGCACTTGGTGAGTTGAAAGAGCCAAAACCCCCAAGTGGGAAGGCTAATTTTTTTGTCACACAAGAAATACTGCAAGCACTATATAACATGAATTTGACTAGGCTGTCACTAAAATGTCTAAACTAAATGTTGAGCCTCCTGTTTTTCTGGGCTAAATTCTATCAGCTAAATATCTCCCTGTATGGCCATATGAAAGCTGAATTGGTACCACAGATCTTAGATTCTGCAGATAAATATAATTCAGTGTAGTGTAGTATTGTCTAGAATGATGTCTGATGACAACAAATTCTTATTTCAGTGTTCCTGTAACAAGCTAACGAACTAGCTCATTGAAATGATTGGTAATGTGGTAATGCTAACAGTCATCGACTCACCTTGAATTTAACACGCTGCAATAACCTTACAACTTTATATTACTTTCTGCACTTCAGCTGTCCCATTCAATGAAACAGTCTTGACTCTGCTCTACATAAAGGAGGACTTGCCTTTCACGCTCTCTCTCACTCTCTTTCAGCAGCTAGATGATCCGATCGCATTCTGTACACTGTTGAGAAAGTTTTCTTGCTACATGAGCATGTCCCAAGGAGAGCGTTCTCCTTCCTTCTTGTGTAGCATTTACAGTAAAAGTCAGGCAGTTTTAGTAGCTCCGAGGTTTGCGTTAAAGATCTTAGATTCTACAATACTCTCTGATACAGCTGACTGGCGGAAAAAAAAACAAAGGAGCACTGTAATCGGCATGTGATTGGCCAGTTTCGCCAGTATAGTAGTTTACACACCCACCACGGAAGTTTCCTAAAAACGCAGCCTACATTTGACTACATTGGGGCTTCTTGTTCGGGGAAAATCCAGGGGGGAATGTTTTTGTGCATGATTTTTAAGCGTATCGGCATTTTATGAAAGCGTCTCGGCAAAACTTGATGCGTATCGGCGAAAAAAGAAGCGTATCGGTGCCGATACGCTTAGACGCTTTGGGGAAAACACTGCAGAGGCAACAACAGAGGCAAAGTGAGTAGTAGACAAGTTGCGAAGGTTGCGACGGAAGGTGACCATGGGTGGGGGTGTGGGTGGTAGTTCCGGGAAGGAAAACCATGAAGCGGATGAAGAAATGGTCTGATGTGTGTAATGGTGTGACCATCACGCCATCAGCCTTGCAGTTTTTAGTCAGAATTAAGTCCAGTTGATTACCATTTTTGTGAGTCGGAGGGCTGCTAACCAGCTGTAGGTCAAGTGAGTTGATGAGGGATAAAAAGTCAGTAGCACATACCTTGTCTAGGTGGATGTTGAAATCACCGAGGACTAGTAGCGGGCAGTCGAGATGAGGGATGGAGGACAGTAGTGTGTCTAGCTCAGTCACAAAGTCACCCAGAGGTCCTGGTGGATGGTAGATGACAACCACTGAGATTTTAAGTGGAGCTGTTACCTTGATGGTGTGGTATTCGAATGAGTATGAGTGGATATTGTCAGGTAGTAAGGGAGCGTAATTCCATTTGGTATTAAGTAGGACACCAGTTCCTCCTCCTCACTTTGAAAGGCGGGGGGCATGGGAGAAGGAGTGAGTTGCGGATAGTGCAGCCAGTGTCGCAGTGTTTTCCGGTTTCAGCCAGGTTTTGGTGAGGGCCAGCAGATCCAGCGATAAACTGTTGGCGTAGGCAAGGATGAAAGGGATTCATCATCATCATCATCATCATCATCATCATCTCTTTATCACTGACCTCTCTCTTCACCCTCTCTCTAAATGACTGTGGTCTCTTAGAGGAAAATATTGTGTTTTAGAATCGTCTTTCATGAACAAATAAAATTGTATGATTCGGGGTCTTTTTCTGCTAAAGTGGTTTTAGGAGAAACAATTCAGAACTCAGTAAGATCTGGCCATTGCCTCATACTTCTTAAGTTGAACTCCTAAGAAATAGTGTTAGGTGAGGCCTGATATACTGTAAGTTAGAGTCTAAGTTGAACCTAAGATGTTCAAATAGTCCTACACTGTTACTTTTCTCCCAAAAGGGTTTTAGGAGAATCAGACCAGAAGTTCATAAGATCTTATTTATTTAGAAAGACGAAGATAAAAGTGTTGTACTGCTGTTGTAAGTAATATTTACCCCTGAGCAGCTCCAATCTTAGGCTTGCAGACAGCATAGCTGATGGTGCATGGTGCTGAGGCGGTGTCTATGTGTGTGTGTGTGTGTGTGTGTGTGTGTGTGTCAGGCCATGTGTGTGTGTGTGTTTGTGTCAGGCCATTTGTGTATGTGTGTGTGTGTGTTCGTCAGGCCGTGTGTGTGTGTGTGTATGTTTGTCAGGCTGTGTGTGTGTCAGGCCATGTGTGTATGTTAGGCCGTGTGTGTGTGTGTGTCAGGCCATACTGGGCCTCATCTGTTTCATCAGACCGTACGGGAGCGCTCGCTCAGTCTCACGCTAAGAGAAGCACACACACACACACACTGCCTCGTTTGTGTCTTTATCAGTTCTGCAACGCTGACTCCGCCACTCGCCGCCTATTGTTCTGTTATGTAAAGACACGCGCTGACACCATTGCTTTCATCCTGAACGCTGTTTGACGTGCGAAGACCGACCATTAGGGAAGAGGGCATTTTTTTGTAGACGGAAGCTTGTGGTGCAAGCTGTATTCTGCTGTGTGCGTGGCAGTTCAGTTCATTGTACTATCCCCAAGCCCTCTCTCCTTTTTAAATCTCACTCTTCCCTATACTCTTTTTGCCATTTTCCCTGTTTCTCACTGTGTGAGTCACCCTCTTCCATTCTACTCTCTTTGCTGCAAACTCACTCTCTCTGTGTATGTCTCTCTCTGTCTCTCTTTCTTGCTCTCTCCCTCTCTCTTTTTCTCTCTTCCTCCCTCTCTCTCTCTCTGTCTCACTCTCTCTCTCTTATATATGCTGTGACTCTCCTTCCTTTACCCAGTCTCTTGGACACAATTTCCCAGTCCTCTCCCTCTCTTTTTCTCTCTTCCTCCCTCTCTCTCTCTGTCTCACTCTCTCTCTCTTACATATGCTGTGACTCTCCTTCCTTTACCCAGTCTCTTGGGCACAATTTCCCAGTCCTCTCTCTCTCTTACTCTCTTCCTCCCTCTCTCTCTCTCTGTCTCCTTTCCTTTGCCTCTCTCTACTCTTTCCATCTTCAAAGACTCTCTCCCACTGTCCCTCACTCCCCCCCGCCATCTGTCTCTTGAGAGACCGGAGCTGTGGGCTTCAGTCAACCTTTTCCTGCAGTTAACAAAGGGTTCAGTCTCCCTCACATGGGGCTAAGTGCTCCACTCAATCGTCAGTAAATTGTTGGCACAACGAGCCCTGCAGCCAACAAAGCCCTCATATTGCCTCTGCTTCCATGGAGCAGACATGGCCCTGCACAGTCTGCCTCCCAGCACAACCCTTTTCATGTACACTGCATGCGTGCGTGTGCGTGCGTGTGTGCGTGTATGTGTGTGTGCGTGTGTGTGTGTGTGTGTGTTCATGTCCAGGTATGCATTGTAAGGCCATGCTTGCAAAGGGTTAAATGAGTGTATCTGATGTTATAATTGCGCTTTTAAATACACATACATGTGCACCATAGTAAAGAAGCATGAAGAAGACACACAGTGTCACTGCTACACATGTACACACATGTGCCTGGCTTGTGTGCAGTCTAAAACACTGCTAGTCTCACACAGTATCTTTAAACCCTGTATCCTAAGCCTTTGCAGCGCAGTCTTTAGCCTTATCTTGCACCCACTGTAAACACACACACACACACACACACACACAAACATACATGTGCACATGCAGAAAACCCATATGCCCACTTTTAATGAAAATGTGTATAGTATTAAAATATGCACATTGTGAGTCATATACCAACATAAGTATAAACATTTTGTCATCAGTAGGCATTATTGGAAAAGGGAGACAACTAAAACATGACTCTGATTTATATCCTGATTTAGGTCCTCGTGGTATCCTCAAAACTTACTTGACTGCATGTGGTCCTCTGGCTGAAATGTGTGGCCTCAGTAGTCTGCATTTGTTGTGAGCTCAGAAAAATAGCGTTAGCTCTGCAGAATTCTAGAAGTTTTTGTGCATGTGATAGAGGAATGCAAAATGCATGTACGGTGTGTGGCCTCAATAGCTGCAGAAAATAGTGTCCTATGTCCATATGAGTGAGGAACAGCATCCTATACAGAACTCTATTCACAAAATGATTATGCTACCGTATTTCTTTCTACCAACTATATTAATGCCCCTAACCTTCAACTTTGATTATTCCCAGTTTATTCCCTTTCATTTCAGAAAATTCCCATTAATTCCCAAAAATTCCTGTTAATTCCTGAAAATGTACATGGAAAGTTTCCAACTTTGAAAATTCCTGGAATTTTGCAACCCTAAGTGTGAGTCACACCACATTTTGTTGTACACATACACACTGTTATACCCATATAGCTATTTCCTATTTTGTATGAATATATATTTTTAGTTTTGTTTAGTTTTGTTTTAGTATTTATGTTTATTTTGTTCTGAAATGTTACTGCCTGTGATGTAGAGTGCAGATGTAGTTGGTTCATGGATAATGGTGGATGGTGAGAGCATGGTAAACCGCACTGTTTCGACCACTCTATGCCTTACTTTTGGAAACAGTTTTTGTTAAGTTTATTATCAGTCTTTATTTTACAACAGCTTTCCATTAAGATTTATCTCTGTACCTGGAGAAATAAATCATCTTTACAACACAATCGGGAGAGCATGCGTTAATCCAGCCAGGCCCCACACCATATTGGAGCTCTTGAAAACTTGTGGATAGAAGTGAACACTACACACACACACACACACACACACACACACACACACACACACACACACACACACACACACACACACACACACACACACACACACACACACACAATACTTCTTTGAATGCTTTTTGCCAGCATCATCAACTGGTCTTTGCAAGTGATGATTAGCTTTCTGCTACTCATTGTGCAGGAAAGAGAATGAAGGCAGATATAAAGTGGTGGTATGGAGTCGTGGTATCTCCCTGCTTATCATCAACAGGAGGAGTCATAGAGAGGTCATGCTTGCGATGTCCCAGCCCAAAGGGGCAACACACACCGACACACATACACACACCACCTACAGATGTGAGGATAGTAACACATTCACAGCTCCAACACAGGCCCTGACCTCAGGGTCACCTGCGGGTGCTTCAGAATTGTCCTTTATTCTCACAGCACTTGGAGAGCATCCACTCTCCAAATCCTCCTATGTCAGTGCCCTAACTACAAGTGAGGGGAGCAAGTCTTGGCAAGAAAATCAATTTGATCCCTTTTTTTCCAATAGGAATGTCTTAACCCAAAGGGGATGTAAAGCAGTACTGTGCAACGCAGTGCTGCGTGGTGTTTTAAAACACTCTGTAACACTTTCTATGGCGCTTGTATTCATAAGACTCTATAAGCACATTCATAAAGGTGTATAATGCATTTCTAAATGATTGTATAACTAATTCATAACTCAGGACTGTACACCTAAGACATGATAATGCTATGTCATAAGCCCTATTTCAACTTCAAGTGATACAGTGCATTCTTGGTTATAAAGCTTCACCTGCTTACGAGTACAGTCATGAGTATGTACTTTTGTTGCTCATGTTTAAAAGATTTCATGGAGGAGTGTGAAGTAGTTTGTTGAGTGTCACATAACAATAAGGCAAATATAACAGTGTCGGTGTTGACAGAGAGAGTTGACAGAGAGTTGACAGATTGATCCTACAGTAGGTGGCATTGCACGCAGTCAGGCCACATTGCAGGCTCACATCATGGCCACATCAGCCCCCAAAATAATCAAGAACCGTTCTCATCCATGTCACTACATGTTCCAACTTCTGCCCTCTGGAAGATGGTTTAGGTCCATTCTTACAGATTCAACACGTTTCAGAGAGAGCTTCTTTCCTTCAGCCATCAGACTCCTGATCCTGCTAAACTGATCTGAATGATTTACTTTATTTTATTATTTTTAAAATAATACTTTTTTTTATTTTATTTTTCTTTCTCCTTAACAACAATCTACCTACTACCCATCCATCCATCCATCCATCTGTCTATCTGCCCACCACAAACATACAAAAATGTAATAGAACAAATAGGTGCAGTAGGTCTAGACTATGAAAGAGATATCAGTATAGAAACAAGACATTGAAAGACTTACAACAATATGGATTTGTAACCATATACAGTAATGTGCAAAAGTTTTAGTGCAGTGACTGAACAAAAGAGAAACCGAAATCAAATCAATATTTGGTGTGACCACCTTTTGCCTTTAAAAGAGCATCAATTCTTCTAGGTATACCTGCATACAGTTTTTGAAGGAACTCGGTTGGTGGCTTGCTCCACAACATCTTGAAGAACTAACCAGATCTTCTGTGGATGTAGGCTTCCTGATATATACAACCAATTTGGTGTAATTGGTTGATCATACACCTGACTATAATTCGGCAAAATCCCTGACTTTGTGTGTATCCCTTTGTGTGAATTGATTTGACTGGTTTGAAGGCACCTGCCTAAATCTTTTCCACAGTACTGTATCTTTTTGTATGTATCAACCAATTACACCAAATTGGTTGTGTATGTCAGGAAGCCTACATCCACAGAGGATCTTATAAACTATAAAAACACTGTCAACCAATCATAATCATAGACGTCAGGTTCTATTAGATGTTTAAATAATGACTAGAATGTTGCTGTTCTTCAGGGTGGACACCCTTATTGTCGTTAGAGTTCTTGGTGTGAATGGACCTTTATGGTCCGGTCTCAGTACTCCCACACCACCACTCATGGGCCAGGGCCCAGCTCAGCTGTGCAAGTCGTGCTGTGCTTTTTTCTTTCCGAAAGAGCCCTGTCATGGTACATTTGTCCTGGAATGAGCAGCACACAGCTCCCGGGCCCATCCCAGGGTATGCGCCAGCCCGCCTGCCCACTGTTCCTCCAAGAGAGAGGACCGTTAGCCATGGGGTGGGTGTGAAGTGTGTCAATACAATAACCAGTGTCAGACTCAGCCACCGTAAGCTGCAGGCTTTGCAGTTCTGCTGCTGAGGCAGCTGTTGCTGCTGCTGTTGATTTGGTGGCCACTGGACCCTGGTCCATGTCACATAAGCCTCCACCGCTGTCATGTTGGTGTGAGTTAGGTGGTGTCGCTTCAACCACAGGATCCTGCTGACAACAGGAAAAGTGTAAAAAGGAGTGATGTTGGGCTAAATGCTGCTATGCTGGGTGTCTGAGCAGTGTTAACGGTCAGCAAGAATTGCAGTTGTTAATTGAGCTGTGTGGGTATGTTGTTGTTTCGCTGTGTCTTTTTCTTCACTTTTTTTGGTCCATTTCCATGTAATTTATCTGTCCTTGAGGCCCTGATTTTGGACCATCTTCCCTGGTAAACCAGCCCCTCATACTTCATTTCATTTTGCACAGAGGGTCTGTGCCTGGTTTACCAGGCTACATCTTCCACTCATCAAGGAAGACCATACGCAGCACAGCTGAATGACGGAAAATGCGTGATATGCAATCACATGGCTAAATGTTGCAATGACTCTGACTTGTGCTAAATAGACAGATGCTCACATATGCAGTTTTGATATCTGTCAGCTTTGTTTTCACCGCTAAACCTAAAACACTGTGCATCCTATGCTTGTGGGGGAGAACAAGAAGGGCTGCAGGGCTCTACTGAATTTGCCAAATATTTTGATATGTAGAGCATGAAAGCATAGCTTACAAAATGTAACTTTTACTGCAGCTAAGCCACGTTTATTACATTGTCTGTCGCCATATTGCGATATATTGTGCAACACTAATATGCATTACTGCTGTACCAGAGCCATGAAGCTAGCTATAGCACTGTTTTCCTTCTCTTTGCTGTGCCATGCAGGAAACAGTGGAATATGCCTTTCTCATCATTTTTACGATCGAGACCTTCCTCAAGATCATCGCATACGGCCTCGTGATGCACCAGAATGCCTACGTGAGGAACGGATGGAACATGTTGGACTTTGTCATTGTTGTGATTGGGTAAGTATTACATTGATATGTGTGTGTGTGTGTGTGTATGTCTACAGTAGATGTGTAAGTTGCATATTTGCCATGCTTTTAACCAAGTGAAAGGCCTAATTTTGCAGATGACCCTTGATCTGCTTTTCTCTGTGTGTGTGTTTATCTTTCTGCGTTGCCTGCGTGTCTGTCTGTGCGTGTCTGTCTGTGCGTGTCTTTTATTATTGCATCCCTGCTCGCAGAACGCTGAGCACTGATCACAACCCCTAGGTTGAGGGGTCTGTGGCAGTCCCAGGACTTGTCTTTGTGTTTGTGTGAAAAGTAGACCGTTCGGCCCACTCCGCACTACAGAATGTGAGTGCCAAGGCACACTGAGGTGGTTGGTGATAGTGTGAGAGACACGGCAAACCAGGTAGAATTCAGTGCAAAATATGCATATTTATTTACAGTGCGCAAAACATGAGAAACAAAAACACTTTGAAAAAGTACAAACAAAAATCAACCAGAAGGTTGTTCACGGTAGCTACGCAATTAGATTCATAAGTACAGATGCTTACACAGTCCTTAGCCTCACAACAAGCTAAAGCATAGGAGCTCTCCTTACTTCTGTCCTCTCTCTCTGACTGAGAAAACTACCCTTTATATAGGGACACCAATTCTCTCCCTGATTGGTGACTGCTCCAACATAGGCAGGGAGGCTCAGATCATGAACAGAGTTGTAACAACAACAAAAAGGTCATAATAAAACATTAAAAATTCACCAATCACTATAAACGACATAATGACATAATAATAATATAACAAAACCGTAAGTGCACCACAGATGTTTCCTCATTGATTTACACACCATCCTCAGAAAACAAACACCCCTCGACCCAAACAGCCACTTTCCCGTGTTCCAACAATGGAATAAAAAGTTTGTGACACCTACAGTGCGGGTTTCTTGGGAGACAGAATTGATGCAGGACGAGGAATGAGGAAGTGAGTGTTGTCAGCATTCGTGTGTAATCTCGTGTCTAATCTGTCTTTGTCTTTTGATGTGCGTCCCTCTGTCAGTCCTCTCCTTTGAATTTGCTCACTTGTTTTTTTTCTTCCTCTCTTCCTCCAGTCTCTACTTGGCCATTCTGTATGACCTGACGGCTACCTCTCTGTCTCTTAAGACTCCTTTTGTGCTGTGATTTTGAGCCCCATTTTTCTCTGTTTGCTCCTTCTCTCTGCCAGTGTCTGTGGTGTATTTTTGTTCTCTCTATCTCTCTGTCTCTCTCTCTTTCTCTGTCTCTTTTCTCTTTTTCCCTCTCCATCTCTCTCGCGCTCTCTCTCTCTCACTCACTCTCTCCATCTCTCACTCACTCTCTCCATCTCTCTCCATCTCTCTCTCTCTCTCTCTCTCTCTCTCTCTCTCTCACTATCTCCAGCTCTCTCTTTCTTTCTCCTCTAATGCACACACACTCCAGTGGACAGCTAGGTCAGAGCCTGTCTTGTGTGCCACATGCAGTTTGTCTGTGGTGCCTTTGGACATGGATGGGCTCCATGCTCTGTGCTGTGTTCAGCCAAACAACTGCAGAAATGTCACTACTGACAGAGAGCAAGCGCACGAGAACGTGGACGTGTGCTTGTCAGAACAGCTAAACAGTAGGGGAGTGGTCATGCAAGCTTAGCAGTGGCTGTTAATATCAAAACAGAGATCAAGTACACTCGAAATACAAACTCAATATTACCGCAATGTGTATGACACTAAACATTTACTGCTGTATGATGTGTGTGACTATAGAGATAAAGATAAAGATATATATAAATATAAATACATTTATAAATATTCAAATCACAAAATACAAATACAAAAACGCGACATATAAATAAATGATAGAATGTATATAAATACACAGGCATTTGTATATATATTTTCGAGATTTGTAAATATATTTCCGAGATTTGAAAACAAATGTAGTTGATATGTATGTGGAGTCTGCATTTGTGGATCCATTTTTTGATTTTGTGTCTATTACGTAATTGTGAGACATTTCTACCGCACACCACGGTTTCACAAATAAATGTCACCGGATATTTATCTTTTTTTATTTATACAAATCTTTATGAGACAAATCTATCTCCATATGTTGCTCCATATCTGTGTGTGTGTGTGTGTGTGTGTGTGTGTGTGAGTGCAATGTCCGTATTGTTCATGTGTGCATGCAGGTATGTATTTGTACATGTGTGGGGTGTAGACACAGGTGTGCGAATGCACCAGGTGTATGTTGTTGTTCATGTTCACATTCTGGCCACTGAGTCAAAGCAATTAAAGCTGACATTCTATCTTTGGGCTATTGCTGGTAATAGTATACAGTGCAGGGCTCAAAATAAGCACCCTCCAAGCCCCACTTTGGCTTGTGGAATATGGCTGCTGTTCATCAACAACATAGATTAGTTTCAGTTTCACTGAATATCTTTTAAATTCACAGGGCATTAAAACATTTGATAATCATAACCGTTTTGAAGACTTCCTTTTACATAACTGATTGATGCTCAGAATATTTACATTAGCAGCCAAATTTGCCTGCAGGATCTTGATGTTGCAGGCTAGCTCATGTATTTGCTGACATGTAGTGTTAGCTCCGGTTAGCTTCCTGACAAGTGAATTGCCTCTATCAGTGTAAAACAGCTAACTGGATGGCCTTAATTGTGTAAAAGAAGCTTGTATGAACATGTTAGTGTCTGAAACTTGGCATGTAGGTAAATTCTGATGTAACCAGTAGCCTACATAGGTGGTGTTTTGAAGGTTAGCCTGCTACAAACCATTAAACCATAGACAAGTAGAAGTACTGATGGTTCTGTTGGTCAACCGAAAAATGTGCAGCATCTACACATTAAAGTCTTACATAAACTCTATCTCGTGGGTTTTATTACTGTTGGTTGACCTGGTGAAACTTTCAAAGCCATAACTCTGCTTAAACAGTTGCATTTGAGCCAACGTAATTAATCCACTCAATTTCCCTAGCTACCCTGCGTGACGTGACGCTGCCATTATGGATGGACATACATACATTTGTCTATGGATGAACCATGAACATGATAGTGTGTGATAGTTGTAATACTGACAAAGTATGAATTGTACATGTAAATGAAACTGAAAATATGGAAAAATACTGAAATGGTTAGTCTAACAAATTACTGGAAAGTAACAATGGTGTACTTTGTTAAATATTCAATATGTGGTGTATATGAAATGAAATCAAGCAACAGTTAAAGGTAGTAGGTCACTGACACTTAAAATAGTTTTGAAGAGTGTTTTTTAAATTTTGGCTGGTAAAAATGTGCTTGGCCGGTAACTTGTTTTCAACGAAAAGTTAATTTTGACCCCTGGTACAGTGACACGGTGACCTCTGTTGGAGTGTTGTGGGTTTATCTACTTTAATGCATTTTAGTTTTTTTGGAATGCATGTTTTCTTTGAAGGCCTAATATAAATAAAAAACTTTTTTTGTTGAAAAGCAAAGGCTACTGAAATATTTAAAAAAGTATATTCAATAAACATTTACTTTCTTTGAAAAACACGCCTAAAATGTATTCTAGACTATTTATGCAATATTAAAAAAATAGTAAAAAACTTAACATTTCATATTTGATATTTGGTATTTAATATTTGGTATTCGGTCTTCGGCCAAGCGTTTAATTTTATTCGGTTTTTGTTTCGCCTACAAATTTTAATTGTCATCTCTATTATTCAGTGTGAAATGTGGTGTCATGATGGTCTAGATTCATTAGACTGAAAATGGTTTGCTTTACTGTTGATGTTTGTGCATACTATATAGCCTGGTAAACCCGCCCCTCGTACTTAATTTCATTTTGAGTCTGGACCGGAATCTCTTGAGGGTCATGTAAGCGGACCGAGCAACTCCGATCCAATCAGCAAACAGAGGGTGTGTTTGTGAGCCATGACGTTGACCTTGTGTGCTACATTTGAATTGTAGTGCGTAGGTAGGCTAATTGCATAGGTGACAACCAGGCGTTAGCGATTGGGTAAAGGCAGAGGCACTTGTTTTAAACTTCAGCAGAGTCCACATCTCCAGGAAGAAATCGTTTCTCACGCCTCCGCTCCAGACCCTCTGTACAAAATGAAATAAAGTTCGAGGGGCTGGTTTACCTAGCTACACATTATAAGGGCACAAGGACAAAAAAGTGAGGCACAAAGACAATAAAGTGAGGCACAAGGACAAAAAAGTTTTTTTTACTCCAAATCATCTAAAACATACAAAGATGAAGAACAAACGACTACAACAATGACAGAGCTCAATCAAGGTGTAACTAGATTCAAAAAACTCTGACATGATCTTTAATGAAGCAAAGGCAAAAAAATACACAGGATTGGCCAAACCAAAAAAAAAACAGATAGGGAGGCAAATGAAATACATAGACCCAAACATAATACAGAGCAAAACCAACTAAGGAAAAAAATCCCTCTCAGCTCATGGTGAGAGGTGGTGCAGCCCAATTAGCAGGTCTCATGACTTAAGCCTCCTCAAGTCTGGTTTATAATCGCTGTGTCTGTCAAGGTGCGCTACATTGTGACGTCAAAATGATGTCTTTGGATTTTAGGGGTTTGTCACGTGCGCACACCACATTTTGTCAACTGTTGCGCAACATCGGCGCAGCGGCCCATTCAAAACAATAGGCAGTGACGAGTACATTTTAAGACTATCTGCATAGCTGGTCAAAGAAATGACAAACACGCTTTAATGGCTACTTCTTGAAATTGGGATTTTGTAAAGATACACCATTACAGTGTGTGTTTGTATGAGTCTGTGTTTATATATGTGTGCATGGTTGTTCAAATGTGTGTGAAGCCATCTGTATATCTGTACTACCATAATAACCCCCTCTTCTTTTCTCTGTGTGTGGTGGCAGGTTATTCAGTGTGGTCCTTGAGATTCTGACCAAAGAGGACGAGACCGATGACCCCGTTACTGGGGAGCACCACGCGGCCGCACATGCACATGGGGGGAAGACGGGGGGTTTCGACGTCAAAGCTCTGAGGGCCTTCCGAGTGCTGCGGCCGCTCCGCCTGGTCTCAGGAGTGCCTAGTAAGAAACCCAGCCACAAGAATCTTCTGGAAATATAACAGTGACCCAAAAAAACCACACCTACCAGCACCTGTGCACCCAGCAACCTACATACAAGCACACAAGCACAAATCCCTGACCTGATTCCAACCCTGTTTCTATTAAACATTCAGTTGCGGCTGCAAAAACACATCCAGCCAAACGACACCTGACTGTCTTTGGTGTCATCTAGTGTCACCTTGACTCCTTATGCTTGGTGTCGTTGGAAAGCTGAGATTCCGTATTTTCTTCTGATGTGCATGCCTTATCTATGCGATCATGGGTTCGCGAGTAATTTCAACGAGAGTAATGGCTGTGCAAAGCGCTAATATGAGAGATTTTGGCGAATTTTTAAATATTAATATCTCGCTGATACTTGATCACAAAAATGAGCGGGAGGTCTCGTTGTAAAGCCCTGGTTCTGCTGTTTTGTGTGGTATAAGTGACATCTCTACGATGTACTGTCCCGGAGTAATTCAACAGAGAAGAATGGGTGTAAATTTGGACGCATTTTGCGTCCACCAGGCCCATAGGGTTAATAATAGCTTGAGTTCTGAGTTGCGCTTGGGTTGGTTGAAAACGTCGGACCAGTGTAGGTGTTTTATAAGTGTACCCCCATTGACATGTATGCGCGGATGTTGATCTCTCTTTCTCTCTCGCTCTCTCTCACTCTCTGTGCGTGTGAGCGAGAATGACAGAATCGTGTTTGAAAAAAAAAAAACAATCAATTTGTGGCGCTCGGTTTTCATTCTGTGGCGCTGCGCCACAGAATGTTCTATGTATTTGAAACACTGACATATACATGTACATACAGAAATTATACATGTCTGCACACACACACACATACAAACATACTCTCATACACATATGTGCAAAAACACACAGACTCTCTCTCTCTCTCACGCTTTCTCTCCCTGCCCCCCCCACTCACTCACTCTCTCTCAGACACACACATACACACACACACACTTTTTAGCCATATGGCTGTGAACACAGAAGCAGCCCCCGCATGTGGCCCCTAAGGAATGTTCTTTTAGAGCAAGCTGTCAAATTCTATGCCCTAAAGACAAGCAAGGAGTAAGAGTGTGTATGTCTTAGTGAGAGAGTATCTGTATGTTGGGACTCTTTTAAATTAAATTTAAGCATGCAAGCATCAGAGAAACAAGCACAATATATACACCATGTATAGCATACAGTGTACTGTATGTGTACACATCATATGCCAGATTTGTTTTGTGCACATGTTTCAGCAATGTTAATGTGCAATTTATAGGGTTGTTGGTGTTAATGCATCCCTGTGTGTCTGTATCATGCACTTGTGTATGTGTGCATGTGCGTGTGTGTGTGTGCACGCGTGTATGTAGGTTTGCAGGTGGTATTAAACTCCATCATCAAAGCCATGGTACCCCTGCTGCACATCGCCCTGCTGGTCCTGTTTGTCATCATCATCTACGCCATCATAGGCCTGGAGCTCTTCATCGGCAAAATGCACGCCACCTGTTTCTTCGCTGGCACAGGTGGGTCTTCAGACTCTCAATAGGCATACGTTTACTTCCTGGTTGGCAAATACTTTATGCAAACTTTAAAAACTATTGAGCCTGCCTTCAAACTAGTTTTGCTGATTGGTTGCTAAAAAAATAAATCTCTGACATAGTAGGATACTTCGTAGGCACTTGAAGAGCATGAAGCATTCAAAAATACCAAGATCATTGTATTGAAATACTGTCGAGAACCCAAAAGTGGTGATAGGTAGGTCAGCTTTTTGACCAGTGTTGTGCAACATTTCTTACAAATGTTGTTTGTGCACATTCCCACTGATATCAGGAAATACATTTGTATCAGAGGAGAACTAAAATCATTAGCAGGCAACTTCTCATCCAATCAGAACATTAAGAGACTATGGTGTTGTTGCCTGGCAACATCGCTCAAAAAGTTGCCCCATGTATCATCACCTTAAGACAAAATACTCTATCTTGGTATTAAAGGTGGGCTGCATCTAACACCAATGGGAGCTCTAAGAGTTTATAGCAGGACACTCCATAATTGAATCTCAAGCTATAGTTGCTCATTCCTGTCCTCAGATATTGAGCTGTATGCAGAAATATGCAGGTAGCATATTAGGCTGTGTTTACACTGACAGTTAAAAGTGACCAAATTTTGATTTTTTGCTCACATGTGGCACAAATCCCATCTGTGTCAACAGTCACAGTGTAAACAGTAAAAAGTCACATGGATTTCGATTTCCCCAGAATGGTTTCAGGCCTCTTTCATATGTGGTAATAAATCCGATATATATCGGATGTGGCTGCAGTCTAAACAGGCAAATCGGTTATTCCGGGGCAATGCATTTCCCACATCATTAATCTGAGACAATTTTGGACGCCCTGTACACACGTAACCGGGTATTTTTAATTTTTAGTCCTCCGTTTTTGAAAATAAAGTTGCACACACTAGAACTTTTTTTTTTAAATATCTCTGTACACACGCACTGTGATAAATACAGTTTTTTGCTGTGTAGAATCATGCTTGGAGATTAAGTTTAAACAGATCTGCACTACAAAAATATTAAAATGACCACTAACCTATGCGGTGAATGATGAATAGACTGACTTAGGATGGTGATGACATAGAAGGGTGATTTTTGGCAGCTTAAAACATTGTTGTTGCAGTCGGCAGCTTGTTTACTTTCTGACGCATTGCTAACTGCTAACTTTAACCCAACCTGGTCTCATTGAACAAACGTTCCCCTGACTACGTTTTCGCAGACCTGCCTAAACGTGCCTCGGAGCACGTTTGCGGAGGAAAATGTCCCTCCACAAGGGGTGCTAAAGAGAGAAATAAATGCTACATAAAATATAATATTTCTGGCTGTTGCTGTTCGATATTAGTTTCATTAACTAATTTATGTTGAATGATACGGGATTCGCATTGTTCTGTGACGTTACTGAAAAAAATGTTGTGTGTTTAACAGTGAAAAAAATCACACAGCACGACACACACAACCAATTTCACCTCTGCATTTAACCCATCACACACGTGAGCATGGGACAGCCGTTACAGCAGTGCCTGGGGAGCAGCGCGTTGGGATGATGCCAGGCTCGATGTATCTAAGTGGCTCTACTGACGACCCGGGATCCGAACTTGCAATTCGGTGGTCACAGAGCTGATAGGAGACCTAATCCGCTAAGCCACCACTGCCCTTTCACTTTTTACATCAACCTAAGCGTGGTCTTTGCATCTGTAAAATGACAGTAGCTTCAAGGTCTTTCTACCCTACCAAGAGCAACGAAATATATTTAGACATTACCTGATGAATCCAGTCCACTTACGTGGGCTAAGAAACTAATAACTGGGCTGAATAAATGGGCTGTCCCATGCTCACGTGTGTGATGGGTTAAATGCAGAGGTGAAATTGGTTGTGAATGTGAATGAAACTACTATCGAACAGCAACAGCCAGAAATATTATATTTTATGTAGCATTTATTTCTCTCTTTAGCACCCCTTGTGGAGGGACATTTTCTTCCGCAAACGTGCTCCGAGGCACGTTTAGGCAGGTCTGCGAAAACGTAGTCAGAGGAACGTTTGTTCAATGAGACCAGGTTGCTTTAACCATATGTATAAAGTTTGCTCGAACGAGAGCCAGCTAACTTTTTGAGTGACTTTGTTTGCTTAACAACCGGATTGCCTCCTGAAATGTGGGGAGATGAAGAAATGTTAAAGTCATGATACAAACATGATCTATTGGATTACTAGGTGTATTCTTCCTAGCCATTCTCTTTCTACATTTAACTACAAGTTTAATCACAATTTTGCTGTCATGGCACTTCTTGTAGATGGTACGTAGATTGGCATTTGTTGTGTTATTGGGACAAAAATCTTTTTTTTTTTCTGAATATGACACATTCTTCTCTTTTGCTCTGTAAATAGTTTAGCTCCGTTATCGGGTGCAAACAAGTAGGCTAAAGGTAGCTTAAATAAACAAGATGAGAAGCACTGCTCTGTCAGTAACCATCCTCAATTAAACAAACCTGACACATAAATTTCTGTGTACCGTTTACACATGTGGGTCAGTTCAAGAGTTCCAAATTGAAAAATGTCAACAAGCGTATCGGATTTGGGTCACTTTTGAAAGTAGTTTAGATTTGCGTATATCTGATATGCAGTGTAAACACAGCCTAAGATATACGCACCTGCTGAGGAGCATGGCTCTTTAGGCACTCATCTGATTTCATCTGATGATGTCTGCTCATATTAGGTTTTATTAGCTGCTTGTTTTGAAAAAGTGGTACTGGGGTTCAAAAGGTGTTTCACACACTGATAGTCTTTTGCTTTGGCCTCTTTTGTAATGATCTCACAAATAAACTTCCAATCCTGTTATTTTTCTGTTTATCGGAAGTGTTTATGATTAATGTGGTCTTACCTTTGTAATTAAGGACGTATGTGTCTTTGAGTATCACACTAGGGGTGAGTCATACGAGCAGAGATCTGACCCACTCTGTTTTTCCCCTATCCCCTACTTTGGCTCTTTCGTTTTTTGTCCTCTCCGCAGACATCATAGCGGAGGACGAGCCGGCTCCATGCGCAGTGGCTGGCAACGGCCGCACATGCACCATCAACGGCACGGCCTGCCAAGAGGGTTGGCATGGCCCCAACGGTGGAATCACAAACTTTGATAACTTCATGTTCGCCATGCTCACTGTCTTCCAGTGCATCACCATGGAGGGCTGGACAGATGTGTTGTACTGGGTCAGTGGGTCTTTTTCTCCTTCCACCTCCTCCTCCTCCTCTTCCCCCTTATCTTCTCCTCTTCTCCCTTCTCTTCCTCCTTCTCCTCTTCTCCCTTCTTTTCCTCCTTCTCCTCTTCTTGTCTCTTTCTCCTTCCACCTCTTCCTCCTCCCCCTTATCTTTCTCTTCATCTCCCTTCTCTTCCTCCACTTCCTCCTCTTCCTTTCTTTTTCTTCTCCTCTCCTCTTCTTTCTCCCTTTTCCCTTCTCTTCTTCCTCCTGTTTTTTCTTCCTGTCCTTCTCCTCTTCCTCCTCTTTATCCCCCTGTTCTTGCTTCTAGTGTGCCTCCTTATTCTCCTCCCTCTCCTGCTATTTTTCTTTCTCTTCCTCTTTTTCCTCCTCTTCTACCTCCCCCTCTCCATTCTCCTCCTCTTATTCTTCCCCTTCTCACCCTATCTTCTCTCTCCTCTTCTTTCTTCTCCTGTTCCTGCCCCTCCTCCTCTTACTGTGCCTCACCGTCCTCTCCACTGCTGCTTGTAGCCCAGCCTTGCTGCTGTTGTAGCCCAGGGGAGGCCAACGCAGAGCTGCTGACGGAGGTGCTGACTCCTCTTCTGCATCGTCCCTCAGAGGGAGTTCAGCCGCAGATGCCCCTTGTTAGTCGAATCAGCAACTATCACACCGCATACCATTTGTTCGCTTAAAGAAGATTTGTAGCTTTTTAGACGATCGTGATGTATAAGCCAAAGAAAAATGATTGCCTGAATGCATGTTAGAGGAGAACAGTGGTTACCTTTCATATTCAAGTATGAAAACGTAGAATTATTTGCCTGTTTCTTGCAGTCTGTTGGCTAATAACAGTAGTGTTGAAAAAGGCCCAAAAAGACCAGGAAGAAAATGCACATAGAGACATGGTGATATAGCGAGTTATTTCAACGAGCAGCCCACACACACTTCAGTGGGCAAGTAAAAAGGAATGCTTGTACTTTAGCCTTTCCTCCCACTGCATGGCAGACAAACACGTAAAGCACACAACGTCATTATCTTTCCCTCAAATCCCAAGAGACGCACTAACCCTTGCAACAGCTATCGCTCACATGTTGCACTTTTTCAAGAAGAATGTGCGCACCAGCCTGTAAGTAAAAGCTTGTTTGCCTGGTTGTTTGTTTTTCTTTAAAAAAAAAAGGAATTGGAGGAGTCTTCTGCCCTGGTCGACCACTGTTCTCTTAAAGGAACACTTCACTTTTTTGGGAAATAGACTCATTTTCCAACTCCCTTGGAGTTTATAATAATAATAATCATCATCATCATCATCATCATCATCATAACAATAATAATAATAATCTTTACTTGTTTAGCACATTTCATACAAAGGATTTAGCTCAAAGGTCTTCAACAGTTTGGCAAAGGAACACAAGACTGAAATACATATGACAAGTTTTGTTATACAGCGCCAAAAGAAGTCCTTCAGGGCACTGTGTAAAGCTCCACTTATGTCCCGCTTGGAGCAAACACCAGGACGGTGGGTGAAGGAAAAACTCCCTGTTGGCACTGGTATATTGTAAGTTGAGGAAAAAGCCTCAGGCAGAACTATGGCCCCCCGAGCAGCCCATCTGCTTGGCTGGTAGAGGGAAAGTCTCTGAGTGTTCAAGCAGGGAGTCCCTTTGTTGGGTTACATAGGGGAAGGTGTCTAAGGGTGTACTCCTCCTAGGTTCACTTATCCTATGTTTCACTCGTACCGTATTGGAGTACGGTTGAGTTGCTGTGTTCTAGAATCTTTGGATAAGCATGTTTTATTACCATAACAACAGAATTCTTTATGATCTGTTTAAGTGTTTAATCGAACTTGTAATTGTGTTTAGGCACGTTTGCGATCACACTACATGTGTACAACTGAACTGGACTTGAGTCCACCTCTTCCAAGCGTACTACTGTACCATGCACAGGTACGATATGAAATGATCACATTGGACAAACAAACCCGGACTTTACTTAACGACATCCTAGAAAAATCCCAATCAGGTTTTAGAGTAAATCACAGCACAGAGACTGCCCTAACCAAAATAGTAAATGACCTTAGACTCAGTACAGCCGCAAACAAAGTCCCTGCTCTGGTCTTTCTAGACCTAAGTGCCGCCTTTGACACAATCGACCACAACATACTACCACATCCTACCACATACCTGGGTATGTCTTTCAGGCCATGTACTTAAATGGGCTGAGAGATATATTACCGGAAGACAATTCTATGTCAGTATCAGGGATCATCAGGGTTCCTGTGGGGTCTTAAAAAGTCTTAAATTCAGAAAGTTAAATTTAAGGCCTTAAAAAGTCTTTAAAACACCCAGATTTTCATCCTAGGTCTTAAATTTAATTTACCCAAGTCTTAAAAATCTTACCTCCATTTATTCCCGAGAAGTGTTGTCTGCAGAAAATAAAATAGTAAAACGCTGTGATGTTTTACTATTACGTGAAAAAACTACAAATCACAATGCATGGTCTAACCACTATAGTGGTCGCTGCAGCTAGGTAACGGTCCAGTTTGTCCACTACCTTTACACTGAGTTTGTGCAGTGTAAAGTTGTTGCTGGCAAGCGCATAATTTTTAAAAACGGGTAAGTGTCAGTTCAGTGAGACGCGGCTCAATAATAGCAATTTTTTGCAGCTGGGTACAAGCCGTCCCCGGCTGTAGACATGAAGCTTGCTGCAAGATATGCAAAAAAGTAATACAGTTAAGGACACTGGGTGTGAAGGCAGTCGAGTCTCATGCCAAAGCGGAAAAACATAGGCCTTTATGCAGAGCAGAGTCAAGACTCGCAGAGTCAAGACTCGTTTAACTAATAAATTGGTCGTTACCGAGGCCGGATCTACGGTGGGGCTGGGGCAGAATTTTCTTTTGCCCCACCAGTTTGTTAACTGTATTTGGCGCAGTTTCAACCTGCAGAACAGGTTTTCTTACCACACTTTACCCCGGCAGAGGAATCTATGTTTCAGGCACCGCGGACTTCTCTTTTGCTGTTGTTGGACTTTTATTTTCTTTATTTCTGCCTTGGACGTTGACCCTTAAACTTATGTTTTATTTGTAATTTTACTGGCGTCACATAAAAAGCTAGGCATAACCATAATTGGTTAGTAGCATATTGCAGAAGCACAGCCATACCTTTGATACTCACTACTCAACTCTGCATGAACATTTACATGTTATTTTATTAAAAGTAAAAAAAATATGTCTGTGCATTCTAGATCCGGGCCTGGTCGTTACGTCTTTCTGGAGTTGTTGATGGTTTTTTAGAACCATGTGTCACAATCCCCAACTATTTGTGATTATTTCAAGCCTAATAGTGTAAGTTGTTGCTGTTGGGATTTTGAGAAAATGAGCTTTATTTCAGGTCAGGCAGCAACCACTTATGTGGTTGTTAGTGTGCTAATGCTAGCAAACCACGCTAACGTAATGTTTTAAATTGAAAGCTGTCACTTTACTCACTAACACCCACCTATATACTTTTACTGATAATAGTGTAAGTGGACAACTTAAATGAGCTAGATCGTTAGTTTGATAGCTCACTTTACAGACACGCTAAAACTAAAATAGGAATTTGTTGCTTTTGTGTGGTCGTATTATTTTTGCATGAAAGGGAGATTTTTACCTTATAGCAGGGGGCAAGGGGGCTTGTTTAATTATAAACATTAGCATCATATTACTAGCCAAAACCTCCCATTACAGCATAATTTTAATTTGCGATGGGCAATTAATTTGAATAATACTTGAATTGCTTGAATTGACTGGTGCTAATGATTAAACCATGATTGCATTTACTGCAGTATACAGCAGTAATACTGTAGTAAAAACTGCAGCTTTGATACTGCAGTACAACTGGTAGATACTGCAGTATTTGTTGTCATGCAAATAGGGTGATCAGACGTCCTGAAAAATTTCAGGACAGTCCCGAAATCTAAGCTGTTGTCCCGAATCCCGAATCCAGCCCTAAATGTCCAGATAACTACACTCAAACAGAATTCTGAGTAATTGTTTTCTGATAAACATTAAAAACTGTCCGTAGAGAGGTTGAGTCGACTGCACAACTACTGCTGGGTTAAGTGGCTGCATGCAGCCCCTACTACAATGTATCTATTTTGTTTATTCTTTGACATTCTATACAATTAGGTGCAAAATATGCATTGACAATTACCCATTGCGATAAGCGTTTGACATGGCTGGTGGGAGATATATTAATGAAAGAATATGCATTGAATGAAAGACTTGATCCTACCCCCCACCTACATAGGCCATACATTTATTGTCTATGACCCCCCCCCCTAGATTACAGCAACCAGCATAGTTGCTGTAATCTAGTGTTGCCAACTAGCACACTGTGGCAAAAGTGAATCAATTCACTCAATTTTGTTTTGTAATTACTTCTTGTGACCTGTGCATTCAGATCAAGTACAAATGACAGTAACCTACAAATGACGGGGATTGACCAAGCACCATTTAAATGGGGGACTATATTCCGCGGAAGCACAGGCAAAGCACAGCTAAAAGGCGCAAACACACCACGCATCAGGGTCAACAGAGTCTTGGACCTTGGTAATCAAAGTCATCACCTTCGTCTGTCATATAATCTTAAATATTCATTGCCATTTTTACTCAGTATATGAGAAAACAAACTTCTAAACACTGTAAAAATCGCACTGGGTGCCGGAAAACGATATTTTTTGAAAACGGGTTCCAGAGTGAAAAAGTCTGACAACACCGTCGTTGCGCCGCAACCCCCGAGTAACAACACGCATGGCTAAAATCAACATATGACATGTTTTAAGCGAATAATTGCGCACTTGTCTTTATTTGCAGCTCCTTCTATTTTTTTCATTTTCTGCTCAATTCGGTCAATTTAATGACGTGACATCTCAAAACAGCGTCAAACTTTTACAAACAGGTTGTTGTGAGATACTTCGGGGTATAAATCGACTGCAATGTAGGCTGGGTGTAATGCAACTGTTTCCACCTTCTGACATTGAACTACAGGATGTTTTTTGTATACATCGCTAGTTCAGCCCAACAAACACTTTTCGTATGTTATGCTTATTAAATAGGGCAACTGTCGCTGCATCCGACCCATCTAAACGAGAACACACATTGCTAAATCGAAATCAACATACATTACATGTTTAAAGTGAATCATTACACTTCTGATCATGCCCCTCAAGCTGGGACAGCACACCTTCCGCAATGACAACGCAATGAAAACGTTCCCATCTGGAACTAAATATTTACTGCTCCGTTGTCGTGTGGACGGGGTCTAAATGGTGGTATGTCAATCCCTTCGTGTTAATTTGCATTGTCATTTGTACTTGATCTGAATGCACAGGTCATGATTACAAAAAAATTGAGTGAATTGATTCACTTTTGCAACAATGTGCTAGTTGGCAACACTAGATTACAGTGACTATGCTAAACTAAGCTAAGGTCATTGCTGCCAGATTCGGACAATGGGTCTGCTAAAAAACACTTCTGCCCACTTACCTAACTCTAGGGACTGCGGGGACAGACTCAGTTTCATCTGGGGGAGGCATATTTCTTTAAGGGATCTAAGTTAAACATAAATCATTGAATCAGGTTAGACCAGTAGCATGATAAGTGATGAAATCTGATTCAGTGGTTTATGCTACGCTAATGGCTTAAGTGCTACTGCCAGCTCTGGGGGTTGGCTGAATGGATTCAAAAACTGTGAAACTCAGCTGTCTTAACTCTGAGGGAGTTGGAAAATGAGTCTATTTCCCTAACAAAGTGTAGTGTTCCTTCAAGACTTCATGCTCTGTTCTACTCTGTTCTCTGCAAATAACAGTCATTTCTGTCTCCCATTGCTCAGAGTGGCCTGCCACTACATCGTAAGACCTCTGAGTCTCTAAGCTGCATGGGGGAAAAACCTTTGAGTGGATGAATATGCTATTAGCTCTCAGACCTGCTGTGCTGCCCAGCTGACTGAAGTGAATAACATAGAGTTAGTTCACAAGCTAGGCTCACCGAGTCATGCCATGGCTACACAGAGGAAGAGGCCATCCCACCTGAGCTAGTGAAAGATGGCTGCCATGTTTCATGAAACTGCTGTTTGAACAAAGCCTCCTCTTACTGCTGTCTCTTCTGACAATATCTCTATTCCCTTCTCTCCTCGCTACTATACATTCTTTCTTTCTTTCTTTCTTTCTTTCTTTCTTTCTTTCTTTCTTTCTTTCTTTCTTTCTTTCTTTCTTTCTTTCTTTCTTTCTTTCTTTCTTTCTTTTCTTTCTTTCTTTCTTTCTTTCTTTCTTTCTTTCTTTCTCTTTCTTTCTTTCTTTCTTTTTTTGCTGTCCGTTACTTTCACATTCCATTCCTTTCCTTTCTTTTTCTGTCTCTTATTTTTTCTTTCTTTTCTCTCGTTTGCCTGCTGCTGCTCTTCTCCTCTAGATGAATGATGCTATGGGCTTTGAGCTGCCGTGGGTTTACTTTGTCAGCCTGGTGATCTTCGGCTCCTTCTTCGTGCTGAATCTGGTTCTGGGTGTGTTGAGCGGGTGAGCACTTTCCTTCCTCTCTCTCTCTCTCTCTCTCTCTCTCTCTCTCTCTCTCTCTCTCTGTCTCGTAACACTTCCATCTTCTTCTCATCCTCCCTTACCCCATCCACACAATCCATCCCTCTGCCCTGCCACCCTCATTCTGTGAACAAAATGTATGTCTGGGATCCCTGCAGGTGAATGACGCCATCGGATGGGAGACACCGTGGATCTACTTTGTGAGCCTGATCATTTTGGGCTCGTTTTTTGTGCTGAACCTGGTGTTGGGTGTGCTGAGTGGGTAAGAGGCTGGAGTGCCCTCTATGCCATGCCAGTGTGAGGGTTTGCTGTGCGCTCTCATCCTCCTTTCACTCTCTCTCTCTCTCTCTCACACACACACACACACACACACACACACACACACACACACACACACACACACACACACACACACACACACACACACACACACACACACACACACACACACATTATATGCTTTATTTGACTCCACCTTACAGGTCAGCATTCATCAGGAATCATTTTTTTTAATAGTCCAGTAGATTAAAGCAAGTTGAAAAAGTTGAGTTGATGTACGCACACACACACACACACATACATGCTTGCTTGCTTTCTGGTTTTCTTTCTCTCTCTCTCTCCATCTCTCTTAGTGTGAGGGTTTGCTGTGCTCTGTCATCCTAACATCCTCTAGCACGCTCTATCACTCAATTTCTGGCTTGCCCTTTCTCTCCCCCAGTGTGGCGTGTCATTAGTGATGAGCTTGGGGGTCTGCACTGTGTGTCCATTAAAGGTCTCATTCCACGAAAACCGTTTAGTACCTGATTTTTTTGAAATACGATAGGTCCCCCCCGAGTTGCATATGCATGCAATGCATGCAATTGCCTCCATTAGTCAATAAATGAAAATAGGCGGGAAAACAAGCAAATAAAAAAAGACAAACAAAGAGATGTAAGTTTGTTGATTAAAAAAGCCATGCCACAGTTCAATTACCGGAGGAGTCTCATTGCAGCACACATTCACTTAGCAAAATATAGGTAAGTATGTGTGTCTGTTTAAAACGTTTAAATCTTCTATTTGGTGTACTATGGCCGAACGGACTTTAAATGATTGTAGCCTGTGACTAGAATAGTCGAGAACCTGTCATTCTCCCTGCTCCATCTCCTTCACCAAACTAGAATAGCTTGTAACAGGAGCACTAAAGCATTTTTTTTTGCCAAATCCGGCTCAGAGGGCATTCATTAATACTAGAGACCACCGCAAAATTAATTGCAAAATGATGCAATGAGACCCTTAAGGGCGTCCACACTACAACAAACAGCAGTCAGGGTGGGACTGTGGCGTTACAGGGGGTGGAGGCGAAGCACAAGAGGACACAGGAGGCTCCCTCTCCAAGAGTCATTTTTGATCACATTCCAGCAAGTCACTTAACTTTGCAAAATGTGAACCTTTACCAGCCATGGTCACATAAATGGTAAAATTCACCAGCCACTCAACAATTATTGTTTTGTGTCCGAAATCTACTTCTATATTTTACCAGCATTTGACTGTTGACTGGTACAAATTTCCATCTCTGGTTGGAAGACTCAATGGTTTCTGAAGCAGCTGGAAGTACAGGCGTTTGCATTACGGACATTTTATTCCCATAACATCTGGGAAGTGCAACTGAGGTGCTGGGAAGTGCATATCTGTGGTAACTGATAAGGTAAAACATTATGTCACAAAGACTGACATAAAATCGGAAGAGCACTGCACAGGGTCATTTCAGTCTTGCACTTGTTGTTGGGAAATTATTACATTGGCAGGGTTATTACTTACCTATATGTGCATATTTTTATTACATTGGTGGTTTATTACATTGGTGGAAGGTTATTACATTGGTGGGTGTTACAGTGAACTTACAGCAGTTACCGACAAATGTAATGTGAGTACAGTAACGCGTTACGGCCATCTCTAGTGGTGTGTCATGATGGGAATGTAACCTGCATTGCGTTTTACTGTGCAGTTCAACCCTGCATCGGTACAGACTGGGCGAATGCACTGTCTAGTGCTTAGCTTAAATCAGTAGCAGAGAGGGTTGGTATGATCTTTGTCAGTAGTGTGTCTGCTTGAGGTGACAAAAGGGAGGTTTACCAACGTCCTGCCTGCACAGCTACCAGTGGCTACATTAATTATAGCGCTGTTGTAGTGTTCTCAATGCTTTAACCAGACCAGTTCACGCACACACACACACAATGTGCCAGTCAGCAAAGCAACAACCAGTGCATTGTGAGCAGTATGGGTTGATAAGTTGTTCATAGCAAAGACACTTTGGTCCACTTAAGGGAAGTCAAATCAGCATCCTTCAGAGTTCTAGTTGACTCCTCTACTGTCTGAGCTGCTGTCACCCCTTCATGTGAGAGAATAATGTAGGACAGCAGCTCGACAGCATTGATAGAGCAGAGCTGAGACTCAAGAAGCAATTTTGTCCTGTAGGGTTGTACGAGGAGCTGCACAAAAGCAAAGAGAATAGTGGAAACACGATTAACAAGGATGGAAGGAGGACTGGGTAGTGATGGGTGCTAAGATATGGAGAGAGGGAAAGAGAAAGGGGCAGAGAGAGAAAGGAAAGGGAGAAGGCAGTCACAGACAGACACAGTATGAGGAGAAAAGAGAAGGGCAACTTTGTGTGTGTGTGTGTTTATCCTGTGTGTGGGGAAAGAGAGGGAAAGGAATGAGAGAGAGGAGAGGGAAGATGAGGCAGACAGGTAATGCCCAACCTAGGAGAAGCAGTGAGCGCTCAATGCCGATTCGTCACCTGACCACAGGGAAAGACGACCCCATTCTCTTCTCCCCATGCTCCAGCTTTCTTCTACCAACATGAGAGAAATATATATATATATATATATATTTATATATATACATATAGAAATATGTATATATATACATATAGAATATATATATATATATATATATATATATATATATATATATATATATATATATATATATATATATATATATATATATATATATATATATATATATATATATAGACACACACACACACACACGCACATGCACACACACAGTGAAATTAATCTCATTGCCTCGGCCTTCAAGTCTTTCCGGCTGCTCAGAGCTGTGGGATATTAATACTTTTCCTCCAAAGACACAGCAGACTCACGTCCTACTGATACAAGCTCTTCTCACTTACACACACACACACACACACACACACACACACTCATGAACATTCTCACATTTTCCATCCCACAGTATCCTCTTATACAGCCATATACAGACACAACTTTCAGTACTGGCTTACGTTTGTGTGGTTTGCTGACCTTGCCTCCCTTTTTGGGGGGGGGGGGGGGGGGGGGGGGGGGGGGGGTCAGCTGGTGGCTTTTCACAGCCACACTTATTACAACGGATTTAGGATCAGCTGTGTCTGAACAGGATCATGGTGTATGTGTGCTCTTCGGTTGGCTGGTGTTTTTGGTGGCTATGACCCTGGCAGGCCACTGTGGGATTGCAGCTGTGAACTCAAAGGGCCTCAGCCCCCTCTGGTGGTCAGCCCGGAAAACAACAGTCTGTATATTGTAATCCAATAAAACAAAGGGGATTACACTGTGGATACACAATTTTGATGGATAAATTGGCACTCCAGATCAGAGATGGTTGACAAGATTATTGACTATTGACACGATTATATAATTATTGACTATATGGTAATATATGTGAATTTAGCCCCTGTGGCGTTGATTTAAAGTTCTTTAAGTGCTGCAGTGTTACTGTGTACACATAAAGCATGTGTGTGGGTGCGTGTGTTTGTTAACACTTCGAGACAAAGGAGATTCCTGAAATTAGGAGACCCTGTGTGCATATGCATGCTGTGCGACACTGCGAGCATCTGTGCATGTATGTGGTAGGGTCTTGAAATGAGAGATGAGGAGATTCTGAACGGACTGTGTGTGTGTGTGTGTGTGTGTGTGTGTGTGTGTGCGTGTGTGTGTGTGTGTATGTGTGAGACAGAGAGTTCTCCAAAGAGCGAGAGAAGGCCAAAGCGCGTGGAGACTTCCAGAAACTGCGTGAGAAACAGCAGCTGGAGGAGGACCTGAAGGGCTACCTGGACTGGATCACGCAGGCCGAGGACATCGACCCTGACAATGAGGACGAGGAGGAGGGCAAACGTAACCGTGAGCATCCCACACTTCTGCATCTCACACTAATGCTCGCCAGTTAGGAAAAGCTGTTGAGTTGAAAGACTTCCATGATTCCATAGCAGTTGAAAAGTACCAGAAACCCAAATTGGAATGTATTCCTATTGCATAATGTCTATGCATGTGTTAACTGTAGCATATATGTGGTAGTTGGTATTGATTACTGAGTAACAAGCATGTCATGGTATTTGAGAGCAGATTCTGTATGTCAATGGTTCAGAAACCTTTAACTGTGATGTGTCCCGTGAAAAAAAATCTGCATAATTATTACTGCATAAAGACAATGTAACCACATCTTGTATGGTACATGTATAGTGGAATTAGGGTTTATTGTTGTAGTTTGATGTAAGATTTTTTACATATAGCCTGTACTTAAACTTTATCTGTATGCTGGTAAGAGAACCCATTAACAGATTTATTTTGCATACCTTTTAGAATTGATCCCTTAGGGGTACTTCTACCCCAGTTTGACAGCTACTGCTGTAAGTGAAAGGTCTAGAGAGGCTGTTTACATGCATATGCCTTGAGAAGGCATTGGCACATGCTCATGTGTTGGTATAGGGCCCTAAAGTCACCCCGCGCTTTCTCCATATTGCCAGTGCTGTCACAGAGGAGCACTAATCCATGGCATTGGCTATGTAGGTCAGGACAGACTGACAAAGCCATCAGATCAATGCTGGATTTGGAAGAGGGAAGAATTATAACAAAAAGAGTCTGACATACCATACACACACACACACACGTACACACACGTACACACACGCACACGCACACACACACACACACACACACACACACACACACACACACACACACACACACACACACACACACACACACACACACGTGCACACAAACTGCCACTATTGAAATTTTTCTCCATTACCATGATTGCAGGATATGATCCATGCTGCAAACATTACTGTCCTACCCCAGAACTGCAGCTGTGTGAGCATCATTGTCATGGGGTTTTTTGTGTTTAGATTCAGTGCTAAAGTGTCCTTATCTGAGTGACCTTCCCATATCTGAGTGGAATGGGAAGGTTTTTCATGCCCACTCTCACACAAATAATACAAAATGAATACCATCAAAACACCAGCAAAAATGGAAGTAGTTAAATTCTGATTAGAACACTTTACAGTTGTCTTGTGAAATTGTATGTGTGGAGGAAAAGATGTTGGAATCGAATAGGCTGAAAGCATTTCTTTTTTTTTACACTGGCTATTTTTACCCCACCTCGGATCGTACATCAAGTCTCCGTCTCATGGGAGACTAGTCAGCACTTTCTAAGCAAGTGTGTGCATGCACCTAAGCACAGACTAAAAACAAGTTTGAATTCGTAAGTATTTTTGTGACTGTATAGAGTTTGAAGTTCTCTGCCCAGGCTGCGCCAGTCTGCTCAGCCCTTCCAACGCCCAGCCCCCCCCCACTCACAGTGCTATGCTGTTTTTCTCCCCTTCTCTCTCCCCTCCCCTCACCATCCTATGCTTTCTTTCTCTCTTTCTCTCTCCCCTCCCCTCACCATCCTATGCTGTTTTCTATCTCTGTCTCTGTCTCTGTCTCTGTCTCTGTCTCTGTCTCTCTCTCTCTCTCTCTCTCTCTCTCTCTCTCTCTCTCTCTCTCTCTCTCTCTCTCTCTCTCTCTCTGTCTCTCTCCCCCAACATCTCCCAGAAGACTGCATGGGGATCTTCATTAATGTCTAGCAGAAGCCCAGGCAAACGCCCATCAAACACTTGACAACTAGCGTGTCATCTCCCTCTTCCCCTTCGGCTAAATATAGCAGACCTCGCAGTGCCTCTGTCTCCCCGTCATTTCTGATGTTCACAGCTGCTTGATGGCAGCATTATGAGCGTCTGTCACACACAAGGGGGCGGAGGCAGATATCTCAGCAGCTCCTGCCTCTGCTGGCAAGCAGCACTAAAACAACAGCTGTACACAGGCTAGCTGGAGTACATTAGATGGTCAGCAATTTTTCCCCCCAGTCAGCCATGCGGCAGTAGACCCAAGGTGCATGCTTAGTTCCCCCAGCCTTTCCACCACCCCCCCCCCCCCCCCCCCCCCCTCCAGTGGACCTAGTTGATCTCCAGTGCGACCGGACTCTTGTGTTTTGGCTTTTTGGTGTGTTTCTGCTGAAACAGTGGAGGCTGCATGCTAACACACACATGCAGAATCCTGAGCTAAGTAGACACATGTAGACATGTAGACAGGCAATTATACAAACACACACACGCACACACACACAATAACATACATGCATACCAGTGATGCGTGGGTTACGAGTCACCAAAAAATATTTTTAATGATATTCGGGTCGCGGTCGGTCGGGTGGTTTGAAAGATGCCAATTAAACTTTTGTAATATATTTGACAAAACGAGGAGGTTGCTGGATTTTTGGGAGAGACAGACACACACCTTCCTGAGCTCTGTGCATTGGGAAGGAGGATCCTCTGCATTCCAGCTTCAAGTGCAGCCAGTGAGCGCACATTCAGCTTTTAGCCTTTGTTTTAAACTCAGGTTAGGCTTACTATAGGCTATATATGTTGGGTATTTGTGAATATTTTTATGTAAAGGCTATGCCTATGCACAATTGTAGCCGTAGTCTTTGGCCACCTGGTTTTGGTCCGTCTAAAAAGATGTTCATAAAGAGTATTCTATGCCTGCATTTTGTGTTTGTGAGAGCTTCAATTAGGCATCCACGTGTCGAAATAGACCAGTTTAATACAATTTGTAGTGGAAAATCCTTATTTATTTTGAATGTTGAGCACTATTAACTTTTAACAGGACAAAAAGCCTGGTTTTCCCAACACATTGAACTGAGCAATGCCATTTTAATAGGCTACTTTTCAAGAGACTACTTTTAAAAATGTGGGTCAGGAAGCGGGTCGGGTATAATAATTTCACAATTTTTTTTTGCGGTCCGAGTTGCGGGCGGGTTAGTTCTAAACGTCGGTCGGGTACGGTCACTCAAACATAGACCCGTTCATCACTGATGCATATGTACACACACACTCCCACACACACACACACACACACACACACACACACACACCCTTTACGCTGTTGCCTTGGTCATCCTCAGAGCTGCGGGTGTTAGCCTGCCTCCTCCAGCACCCCCGGCTATAAATCCCTCTGACACGGTGTGACTAACACGCATCCACTTCGGCGTCGTCTTCCTCCTCTTCCACTCCTGCTTTGGGTGGTGCTCAGCCATTACATGTGGTGCTCTAGTCATGTCTGTCTGTCTGTCTCACTGTCTGTCTGTCTATTTGTCTCTGTTTGTCTGTGACTTAGTGGTGTTTTTTTTCTTGGGTGTTGATGTGTGGGCTCACTCTCGTTCCCCCTCTATGTGCTGTGCCGTACGCCGCCCGCCCGCCTGTCTGCCTGCCTGCCTGACTGACTCACTGTGCGCTGGCTGCTGAATGTTGGGGCGGGCCCTTGCATGCCTGTTCCGGCTCTCGGGGGTCAGGGGTCACGCTGGCTGACCTTACGGAGAAGAAGAAGGGAGGCAAGTTTGGGTGGTTCAGCCAGTCGTCTGACACTCATGGTAAATCGCAGCACCCCCCTTCTCCCACCCATCACACCCTCACCCACCCTGTCTTATAACGCTAACTTGAATCTGGATGTGTGTGTGTACGTGTGTTTGTGCATGCGTGTGTGTGTGAGGATTTGTGTGTGTGTGTGTAAAGAAGAGAGCGAAAGGGGGTGTTTGTGTTTGTGTGTGAAAAAGACAGTGGGTCTGTGTGCTTGGTATTTGTGTAAATGTTTGCAAATGCTTATGTTGTCATATTACAGCGTTTTTGTGAATATATGTTTTGATGGTAATGTATGATGTAAAATAACACTTGTGTTGTATTTCTTTGTGCTATCCCCACGTCTTGCTGTTTATGTCTGCAGGAGGTGTGTGTGCGTATATATATATCTTTGTGTGCGCTGCTTGTTTGCTTACCCTGTGTGTGTGTGTGAGTGTTTAACTATTTCCCCTCAGCCTGTGCTGAGTGGCTGTATTGCTCGTGCGCTGCCTGAGCCCCATGGCTTTTGTTTCCTCCTCGTCAGCTCCTTTTGTGTTCTCTCCCTGCCCGCCTCTGATAACACCTCTCTCAGCATCCATGCATTCCTCACAACCGGCTGAGCTCACCACTGTGTTCTTATTATGCCGAGACACACAGAGGGAGAGAGAGAAAAAAAGAACAGAAATGGCAAGAGAAAAAGAGTAGAGAGAGAGATACCGCAGGCACTTTCTGTAAAAGGAAAGCTATAAACACAAAATTATGTTCGAAAACAGAAAGCATTGAAGTAGGATTGAAGTCAGGCTTATATATAGGTCAGAAAAGGAGGCAAAAAGATATGGGTGAAGATAAAGCCTCACTCAAAATGGAGGCAGAAAGTGAAACTTCTCACTCCGTATCCCCCCTTTTCTTTTTTTAAAATGTTGAGTTTGAATTGAGAATTGAGGCTAAGCTGGGCTCAGAGACTGGGTGCCAGTCAGCACTTTCCTGCAGGTCCATCACACCAAAGACCCAGACTTATCCCAGCCACATGCAGCCTCTTCCCAGCTTCTCATGCCACCACTTATTCTCATCGTCAACATTGTGGGGGGAGAGAGGGGGTTGGGGAATTCTGCTCCTTCTTACCATTCCTCATGACACACCAGCGGGTCAACAAGTTCAGTTCTCTGCATAAGAAAGTGGCTCAAACATTAGGAGACTCTAACTGCGATGGACAAACAGACAGACAGATGCACACGCACACACACATAGATTGGTCACACACAAAGCATGCACGCACATTTACAGCACATGCATAATTATTTACTTTAATGATCCCAGAGGACCTTTGGGGGCCTTGTAGATTAAAAACACAAAGAAATACTAAATTATACTATACAAAGTCTAGACTATACTACACTATACTATACCACACTAGACTATACTATTCTGTTCTATACTATACTATACTATACTATACTATACTATACTATACTATACTATACTATACTTACTGTACAAATATTAAAGGCGTATAGAAACTGAAGCAGTAATGTGAGCAGTGAGTACAATGGTAGTAATCACTTTTCTCCAACAGTCTTACAGACAAGTCCATCGTTACCTCTTGGATTGGTTTTAATGACTACCCAAGATATTTGGTAGCCTGGTAAACCAGCCCCTCGTACTTCATGTCATTTTGTACAAAGGATCTGGCAGTGCTGTATTGAGAAACAATTTCTTCCTGGAGGTGTGGGCTTTGCTGAAGTTTAAAACAAATGGTTCTACCTTCAATCGCTAACATCTTGTTGTCACATATGCAATTAGCCTGCCTACGCACTGCAATTCAAATGTAGCACACAAAGTCAACGTTATTGCTCATTAACACTCCCTCTGTTCGCTGATTGGCTAGGATTGGCTTGTACCTAAGATAGCAATGTCAGTTTTGGCCAGACTCTTTGTACAAAATGAAATGGAATACAAGGGGCTGGTTTACCAGGCTAGATATTTGGGACATTGCCTAGAAGTCTACAAGATGTAAACTTTATGAAATGTGTCGGTACAAAGTCCTTTTTGCTGCATAAGATGCATGTGGGTTTTATCTGAATTCCACTTTCTGTTTGTTCTTTTGTTGTGTGCTTTGAGAGTGTTTCATTGAAACACTTGAACCTTTTTGTATGGCACTAGATACTCTTGTCTGGCAGTGTGTGTCAGGTTGAGAAAAACAAGCAGGCTTTGTTTTTGAAGGTGTGCTGTTCTCCGGTTTCCCTGCTTGTGTGTGAGAGAGAGAGAAAGAGAAGGAGAAAGAGTGTTTGCCATGCATGTCAAGTGCCATGTCTCCTGTGACATGCTGCTTGTGTTTTGCGGGTTCAGCGAGTATGCCGGCTAGCGAGACGGAGTCTGTGAACACCGAAAACGAAAAGGGAGAAAAAGGAGAGGCGGCATGCTGTGGAACATTCTGGTAAGACAGATGAGAGTGGTGATTCCCTCTGTAATTTTGCAAATATGTGAATGTCATTAGGGCTCCAGTCACACAAGCCTTATTCACTTATGGGCAAGACTGGCTTCAGAACCTACAATTCAGTGCCACTTATTTGTTCATTCACTTAATGAGGTGATTCTAATTAGCACAACTCATAACCTAGGTAGGAGTTAATTAGTGATATCACCTGTATTAAGCTCACAGGTAGAACCAGGTGATTTGGAATATGTGGTAATGGACTGCAGTTTCTGAAACTAAGGGCGCTTTCACACCTATTTTTGTTCTGATACAAACCCTAAACCGATACAGATTCTTGACATTGTTCCGGGATCGTTTCGTGTTCACATAGCACATTTTTAGAACGGAACAAATGATGTAAAGTTTGTAAACAAACACACGTGCGATGAAATCCATTCCATTCTAACCTACGCACTAGGCTAGGACTCTCATTCGTTACATTTTAAAGGCTTCCCGCCTAGCCTACTACTATAGCTAAATAACTATCTCGCAAATGGATCGTAAGCTGATAATACTAGCTTTTGTTGTAGTCCTTTGGATGGCATACCAATGTGTATGTTATCAAGAATACGTTCAATTTGAGCGTGAGACTACGTCTCGAAAATAATGTGACACACCTTATGAGGAGATGCGCTGCCAACAGAAGATACCGCAGGAGAAGACGAGCTCTTATTAATTTACACAACCAAATTTACATTGTACTGTACAGTGAAAATAACGTGATATCCCACTACACTGGCCCGATAGCTTTCACACTGTAAACGAACCGTTCTAGAGATCGATTGAAAAGGGGCCGAGAACACCCCCTCCAAGCGGTCTGGATCGGTTAATTTTGTTCCGGAACAGAGTACAATTGTTGCTTTCACATATGCCCAATCGAACCAATCCCGAGGGGCAAGCGATCCACGTTCCGTTTCAAAGAGCTAGGTGTGAAAGCGCCCTAAGTTACCCTTCACTGGCAGTCAAAATAAATTTGAAGTGTGCTCAAAAAAAAAGCTCAAATGCATTCTGATTTATGGATAAGCTGGCCTTTGCTAGAAATATTAAGTGCAGTGAATATTTTTTCCTCATTTTACTTCACTTACATTCACTGTACCTGCATTCAGTATTTTTGACACACTTAGACACATGTAGATAATTGTACTGTAATTGTGTGTTCATAATGCTATTGAATAATGTCAGATAAAGGAGTTCAAATTGGTTTATCAAACTGTTATGTAAACATATCGAATGGTCCATACCATCACATCTATGGTTCTGGCGCAATTATAGCTCATATTACATCTGTAGAAACATTGACACCGAGATGTTATATATCTATATATATTACATATAATAATAATACATTTTATTTTTTAAAAAGCATCTTTTATGACATGCAATGTCAAAGTATAGTGACTGCTGCTGTAAACAATAACAAAAACATGTTAGTCTGTGATTTCTTGGGCCTCCAAGAGGTTCCTAAGAAGGTTCTCTGCTATCTCTTCTCTCTCCCACTATGAGTTCTTTCTATGACATACTTTCTTCCTGTTTATGACCCACATGGTGTAAACAGCCCCAAATCCTCTCTTCCAAATTCAAAGTGGTGTTATGGTAAATGTCAGCTGGTTAGTCTGGTATGTGCAGTACTGTTCCCCTTGCCTGTGTTACTGCAGTTCTGTTCAGAAATTTACAGAAATTGTTTGGCATGTTACATTTTCACTTAATAGATGTCAACCATGACAGGATGTTTTTTTTTAATATTCTCTGACATGCCTCTGATAAATGACATGTGATGTGCTCTTTACATTTCTACAGTAAAAAAATTTCAAAGTCAAAGTTCAGGTCAGTGGGGTACTAGATGGATGTGGTGGTGGAAGCACGTTGCATGCTGGGAATTCCACACAATTTAACTTGAGCATGCAGCTTTTACAGTATTCCTGTTTATTTGTACTGTTATGAGTAGCAGTGTCTGTAATTGTGTACATTTTTTTTTCCTCGGCAATTTTTCTGTTTGTTAATTTTTGTTAATGTTTTGGCATGCTGTTTCAATGTGATGTGTGTAAGTGGTTGTAAATTTTATTATTAGTATTATAGCACGCTTCCATCAACTAAAGCTTCAGATGGATCAGTCACTCATCTCATTGTAGACAAACCTTGCCAATTTTTTACAAGTCTGAAAAAAAATTGGATTGTAGTTTGTAGTTTTTTTCTTGATGGCTCTAGTAACAGCTATTAGCTATCATGTAGCCGCTGCTTTGTTTATCGACTGTATACAATTTTTTATTTCTCCATCTCTCTCATTTTCACTTATGTAAACTGTCATTTTTTATCTGGAATGGAGCCTTTTATGTCAGCTTTTTCATGTTTAATTGCCAAGTGATGCCATGACTTCCACTCTCCTGGCAGTCGGCGCTGGCGTCGCTGGAACCGGTGCTGCCGAAGGAATTGCCGCCTGGCGGTGAAATCGGTGCCTTTCTATTGGCTCGTGATCGTCCTGGTCTTTCTGAACACTCTCACCATCTCCTCAGAACATTACAACCAGCCAATGTGGCTAACACAAGTGCAAGGTGAACATCCAGAATGCTCCTTAATAATGTAGCTTGATGCTCCTTCTCTTGAAACTAAATGGAATGACTTGTCTACATGTATACTTGTGACGTACCGTGTGGACATTTCACATAATTTTTTTAAGATCTGTCTTAACTGGAGTTGTTTTCATTGTAAATGCTGAAAGTGAAAGTCCTATTTTTGTCATTGTGCTCACACGGCACAGCACAGCACACACAACAAAATTCACCTCTGCATTTAAACCATCACACACACGTGAGCAGGGTGCAGCCATGACAACGGCGACCGGGGAACAGTGCGTGGGGACGGTACCATGCTCAGGGTACTTCAGTGGCAGTACTGGCGTCCCAGGATTTGAACCTGCAATCCTGTGGTCACAGGTCCGATACCTTAACCGCTAAGCCACCACTGCTGAACAGACACTTGGGGACAGATGTACGTGCATTTGCGAACACAACATATTTTGCGCCCTCCTCAGTTCTCAAATACCGCATGTATCATGCCTGATGCTCATCACGGAATTAGCGCTTTACCTCGCCTTTAAGCATTATTAGCGGTGCTTAAAAAGGTGGAGTTGCACTGGCATAATCTTGATGCCTTAATGTAAAACTGAGACTAAATGTGAGAGTAACCAACAAAACACATGGAGGCAAACGTAAGTATAAAGTATGCCATTTTAAAACTGAATGTAATCCATCTTTAACTTGGATATATCTTTGACAGATTTATTGCATACATTGTTGGGGGCATATTTCGTTAATTTCGGCCAATTTTTATTTCATTTACATTTAGCTCTTTTGTTGGTGGTTTTGTAAGCAAATACATTGTCAGATTTGGGCCCATCTTATCCGTCACTTTTTTTCTGTGATGTGCGGCAATTGTCTCTGCTCAGTGCGTGATCTAAAGCCTGGGATATACTCGCCGTGCGAAGTCATGCTTGTGTAAAAGTGACATCAAAATGACGTCAGTGCAGATCTGGCGCAGCATTTTCGAGTGTGCTTTTGCCGTGTCTGCAACTCATTTTTTTGTAACTTGCACGCAGCAGCCCATTGAAAACAATAGGCAATGGCTAGTCTGGTTTCAGCTAACTTTAGCCTAGTAACTACCAGCCTAAACATGTCTTTTCCATTGCTACAAATCAGCTAATATTACTGGAAACTCACAAGAATTACAAACACTGACTAAAAACTTTTAGCATTTTGTTAAGTTTTATCCACAAACCAGCATAGTGCAAACCTGCAGTCCGTTTATTAAGCTAACTTATTTTGCCTTATAAACGTCTCAAGACTCATAACGTCTTATACAGCTGAAAACACTGTACATATACTTGAAAATTTTTGGATTTATCCAGTTTAATTACCAAACCAATATGTAAACCTGTGATTCAGTCATGTCTTACTCCTCTGACACACAAGGTTCCCAAACTACTGTGGCATTTCACACGTCTGATGAGGAGAGGATTGCCGTGTGTCAAATGAAGTATAAAGGGTCTGGCGCATCGGTGACGTCACTTTTTCGCGCGCACGCCGTTGCACAACGAGTATATCCCAGGCTTCAGCCCCCAGCATGTCATCCTTCCCTCCATTCCCAACCGGACGCAGATGAAATTGATGAAAATGTTTTAAATGAGCAAAGTGCCCAAACAAGAGCTCCTCCAACAATTTCAGACAATGTGCAGCAAATAGGTTTTTCTTACCATGTTTTCAGACGTTTTGAAAGGGAATTTGCGCTTCCTGGTTTATACCTGCTCTCATAAGGCAGAGAATATTGACTGTAAATTACACATGCACTATCACCTGTGTGTGTCATGCATACAGGGAAATAAATAATTTGGCACTCTTTCAGCTTCTCCTCCCAGTTTTGCATATGCATGCCACAGAAAATCGGTATTTGCACTTTTCCACTTACACCGCACAGTATTTGAAGTTTTAACAAAGTGCGCCCTGTTTGTACATACCACGCCATGATTTTAGGCACTCCTTGAGACAATTACGCCAGAAGTGGGCGCTAATAGCTTTGTACATCTGGCCCTCAGTGCACTGTGATTAGCAATTTGTAAAGTGTTTGGGATCAGAATAACAGACTTTGCATTTACATTAGGTATATGTGCAAATGTGCTGGTGTTAAGGTCCGTTCACACCAAGAACCATAATGACAACTATATAACTAACGATACGATCGTCCACACTGAAGAACACCATGTTAATTGCAACATCCTCATCGTGACTTTAACAACTAATAGAACTCTTGGCTGATAGCGTTTTTTAAAGTTCATAAGATCACTCTGAAAGTGATCCCAATGATACCGTTCAGCATGTCGTCGTTATAGTTGATATGTGAGCAGCACCATTCACTAAAGTGAGAATGGTTTTTACAATGATATAGTTATAGTTGTAGTTACAGTTCTTGGTGTTAACAGGCCTTTATTTTGTACTTGGTGACTGGGTTGTGTTTATTTTCAGATGTAGCCAATAAGGTTCTCCTGGCGATGTTCACATGTGAAATGCTGGTTAAAATGTACAGCCTGGGGCTGCAGGCATACTTTGTCTCGCTCTTCAACCGTTTCGACTGCTTTGTGGTGTGCGGCGGCATAACGGAGACCATCCTGGTGGAGTTTGAGATCATGTCCCCCCTTGGCATCTCTGTGTTTCGCTGTGTGCGTTTGCTCAGGATCTTCAAAGTCACCCGGTAAGAATAACTCTTAAGTAGTGTTTGTGTGTGCATGTGTGTGTGTTTGTGTGTGCTAACACCAGTGCTCAATGTCTTCCCTCCCTATGTGTGTGCATGTGTGTGCATGCGTGTCTGTGTGTGTGTGCGTGTGTTCCACAGGCACTGGCAGTCCCTCAGTAACCTGGTGGCATCCCTGCTGAACTCCATGAAGTCCATCGCCTCCCTACTGCTGCTGCTCTTTCTTTTTATCATCATCTTCTCACTGCTGGGCATGCAAGTGTTTGGGGGCAAGTTCAACTTTGACGAACAGACCAAACGGAGCACCTTTGACAACTTTCCGCAGGCATTGCTCACTGTGTTTCAGGTGTGTATCTGTGTCACACACATTCTCTGTGTTCTAAATATTGTAGGAATTTAAGCGTGTGTTGCTGATAACAGCTGATGAGATTTTCATGGACAATTTCCAAACTTACACAAACAATTTCAAAACAGATTTACTTATGCTATTTTATCGTAGCCTGGTAAACCAGCCCCTCGTACTTCATTTCATTTTGTACAGAGGGTCTGGAACAGAGACCGTCAGAAACTATTTGTTGGAGGTGTGGACTCTGCTGAAAAACTTAAAACATCCTTTCCCGCAACAAATGCTTCAAGGGCTGCCCTTTGCTCTATTTTCAGAGAGAACTTCCCTTTGAATTCATCCAAAACAGCAGCTACAGCTGCATTGAAATCTTACGGTTGCTCCATGTTTGCCATGTAGACAGTGACTGACATAGATTTCCGGTCTCTAAACTACCGCGTCATTGCCTTTTGAAATGCTCGATTTTCATTGGCCCCCTATCCGAGGGCCGAGCAGAAATGGTTTAGATAGGCATCTTGGCCAGACTGACTTGCTCGCAAAATGCAAATGCAACGTCACAGGCAGTATGGGCACACCCAGGCTTAACGAACACACCCTCTTACACTGATTGGATCGGTCTTGCTGGGACTTGCTAAATGACCCTCAAGAGATTCCGGTCCAGACCCTCTGTACAAAATGAAATGAAGTACGAGGGGCGGGTTTACCAGGCTAATTTTATCGGCCTAGTAAATGGGTTTTTGTATGAATGTGTTTGTGTGGGATTGTGTGTATGGCAGTGATTGGCAACCTGGATATACAGTTGCGATCAAAATTATTAGCCCCTAATGAAATTAGACAAAACTCTTGATTTCTCCATGGAAATGACCACTAACAACAACTGTTTATAGTGTACCAGAATTTTGCCTAGCCAATCAGCAAACAGAGGGTGTATTTGTGAGCAATGACGTCAACTTTGAGTGCTACATTTGAATTGTAGTGCATAGGCAGGCTAATTGCAATACTTCAGCAGAGTTCACACCTCCAGGAAGAAAATGTTTCTCAATACAGCATGGCCAGACCCTCTGTACAAAATAAAATGAAGTACGATGGGGTGGTTTACCACGCTACTGTGTTATACTGTACCTGTCTGTGTTTTTCAGATCCTGACAGGTGAGGACTGGAACGTAGTGATGTACGATGGCATCATGGCCTACGGAGGACCTTCCTCCTCTGGAATGATAGTTTGCATCTACTTCATCATCCTCTTCATCTGTGGGAACTGTATCTTTTCTGCTGAGAAAGAGTTTTTGATTAAAAAAGCTCACTTATGACTGTAATAAAAGCTCACTGATGATTGAAGGGGATGTGTGGGTGTGTGTGCAATGGAGAAAGAAAAAGTAAGAGAGAGACCTAAGAACTAAAGTTGCATTGCCAGCTGTGCATATGACTGCTGATGTACGCTTATTTTCTCCACTCTGACACACAACCTGATGGTAACTCTGTTATTCCTGCTGTAAAAATAACTACCTGAATAACAAAAGACATTCTGTAGTAAATGTGAGTCTGTGGCGCTCTGCATCTGCATGCGCACAACAGCTTTGTGGGGAGCTCATTACAGTGTGCTGCTTTAGAGGCCAGTAAATGCTTCAGTATGTGAAAGGTACCCACTAAGAGGCTTTTCGAATCCACGCTAAGCTAGCTACATCCTAATTCCCTCCATATTCACTTGTCTTGCACTTTTCCTTGTTGGTATATCTTTATAGTACTGTGTAGCAACATGATATCATATTATAATTTCATAGCCTTTTATGTCATCATCAATAAATTATATCATGTTTCTATGTTGTACTGTATGCTGGCTGTTGTAGTCCTTGATCAAATATGCAGACATTCTCCTAAATGTGTTCTTGGCCATCGCTGTGGATAACTTGGCTGATGTCGATTCCCTCAACACCCCTAGAAAGTAGGTCAAGCTCAAGATTACGCAGTCAATATAGCAGGAATATTTATTTGGCTCTACTTGAATTGATGTCAGACCTAGCCAGACAGAGATTTATGATTGTTTACATAAGACCACTTGATAGCATGTGTAACTATGAGGTTGAAAATATAGGAGAAGATCTAAAAATAGAGCTATAATTTATGCATTTAGTGCTCACCTTGTGACTCTTTATTGGGTACCATTTAGTTTAGCACTGCTATTATCAGCAATCCCCTGTGGGGTCCAAGGCTGGTCTCAGAAGTAGAGGTGGACAACCCAGCTTGAAAAAGTAAAAGTCCTGCCATGTATTCCTAGCCTGGTAAACCAGCCCCTCGTACTTCATTTTGTCTTGTAGAGAGGGTCTGGCAGTGCTTTCATTGACAATGCTGTATTAGAGAGAAATGTTACCTAGCCAGGCAGCGAACAGAGGGAGTGTTTGTGCATATGCAATACAGTTCACACCTCCAGGAAGAAAATGTTTCTTTAGCACTGCCAGACCCTCTGTAAAAAATGAAACAAAGTACGAGGGGCTGGTTTTACCAGGCTAGAGGTGAACAACCCAGTTTGAAAAAGTGAAAGTCTCTAGTATTCCATCTGCCTGTGCTTTTAACACAACTGATTAATACGTTCATTAAGAACTGAAACCTCCTTAAATTATGGAATATGGAGGGGGGGGGGCATCAGATTATCTTGTCTCGGGCCCAGCCAAGACTGTTGGTGGGCCTGGGTGGCAAGGCCTTTACTTTCTGTACCCAGGATGTCTGCTTCTGCTCAGAACTAAGTGTCTTTTCTCATGTCCTCTTCCAATACAGGGAAGATGACGATGAGGAGGAGATAAAGGTATGATTATAGTATTTGCAGTATTTGTCTGGATGTAGGCTTGGGCAGTATTTTGAAAATATGTATACCGTGCTATTTTTAAATATCAAAGGTATGGCTGTGGTATTTAAAAATACCGCGGCCCCTACAGGCTACAGTGAACTGTACTGAATTTGTTTGCTAATGTCAGAGTAGTAGTGAAATGCTCTGACTGACTGACTGAAGAAGCAGTTTGTTGCATTCCATATTAAAACATTATAATAAGGGATCAACACTGCCATGCTAGTTGTCTGATTTGGCAATTAAAACTGGCCATACTAACTGACAAAATGTGTACATATGTGACATACCAGAGTATGTCAGAAAAATATCTGTGCATGAACAAGTGGATACTGCCCAAACCTATCTTAATGTACTTTTATTTGTATAGTAGTAAGTGAGTGACTGAGTCAGTCCTGTCTATGCAAGGAATCACTATTTCGTTCTAAAGGCTCTGTAATTCTGTCTTTACAGATCCCATTGGAAGAGGCCGAGGAAGAGAAGGATGGAGGAGGTATGTTTCTCAAATATGGATGTGTGTTTGTGTGTGTGTGTGTGTGTGTGTGTGTGTGTGTGTGTGTGTGTGTGTGTGTGTGTGTGTGTGTGTGTGTGTGTGTGTGTGTGTGTGTGTGCATGTTATTTGGAGAAGAAGATGATGTGTGTGTCTGTAATATCTAAGGAACTGATGGTTATAAAGTGCTACTTTAGTTAATGTCAGATTCATATTAATGCATCATTCCTGAGCAACTGTTGCAACTATAACATGTGCCTCATTGTATACATCATTGTAAATTGTGCTCACAAATGAAGAAGTTTAAAGTATATATGTGTGTGTGTGTGTGTGTGTGTGTGTGTGTGTGTGTGTGTGTGTGTGTATGGTGGGGGTGTGTGTGGGTGTCCTGTTGATTTTAACATGCCCAGGCGAAGAGGAAGAGGAAGAGCCTGAAGTTCCATCAGGTCCACGCCCTGCCATTTCAGAACTCATTAAAAAAGAGAAGATCACACCCATCCCAGAAGGCAGTGCATTCTTCATCTTCAGCAACACCAACCCGTATGTCTCTCCTTTTCTGCTTCTCTTTTGCGTGCATGCGCACACACACACACAATCAAACAGAAACATGCCGTAACTGAACATATATAAATTGAACATCAGTTTTTGCAGTCTTTAAAAAAGGAACACCAGTCTGAACCAAAGATTGTCTTTGATCTGAACACACTCTAGTCTCCAGTTAATTGAACACTTTCTTGTTGTTATTGTCCTGAAGAGTGCGTGTAGCCTGCCACAAGCTGATCAACCACCACATCTTCACCAACCTCATTCTTGTCTTCATCATGCTGAGCTCTGCTTCGCTAGCCGCTGAGGACCCCATCAGGAACTTTTCTGCACGCAACATCGTAAGTAGATGCCCTCCACTGTGCCAATGCCTCCTCTGTAATGCCTCCTCTCCACTGGGGTGCCAAGCCCTTAAATATCCAGGTATGTCTGTGCTGTGATGTCTGACATATCCTGGTGTTATTGGTAATGATAACATACAGGCCAATCAGTAAATAAGTAGTAATGCACAGTCGAATTAGTAATTTAGTAGTAACACCACATCTCTGTTGATAAGATGTAGTTTTTTTGTCACAGTGAACACTCCCCACATCCCCAGTCTGGTGGCATTTGCTCAAGAGGGCAAGCACCTCATTCAGGTGGAGACTTCTGGCAATGACATGTCCTTGTGATGTGTTTTTGATATGTCTCCATCCTGACAGACTTGAGTACTGATTTCTAACACTGATGTGACATTGGTATTTCATTAAAAATTGTTTAATATTGCCATGCTGCATGTATTTTGTCCAGAGCTGTGTAAGTAGGTAGGTAGGTAGGTAGGTAGGTAGGTAGGTAGGCGTTTGTCCTGTGCTTCTGTCTTGTGACATTTCGTTTTATATCTGTGAAGGTGTTAGTAGTAGCAGTAACAGGAATTTGAGTCTTGCTTGATTTTAATGGCTCTTTCTTTTCTACCACAAACACTCTTGTCAATACAAAGACAAGGTTGAGGTTGAGGTGATGTGTATGGCTTTAATAACAGTTAGATGTCATCTTTTTGTCAACTGTTTGTGAAGAGCCAAAAATGAGCTATTCACATAAGGTGGGTTTCTTTGTGAGGATAATGATATCCATTCATTTGGGACGATATCATGACAAGACTGTAGCCTCATCTTGGCGATATTTTAAAGAACAAATCTATGAATAGAGGGTTAATAGCTGAGAGTCTGGTGACAGTTTGGCTTAATTAACAGATTGTTTGCACTGAAAAGATCGGATGGATCCTCACTATTGACACAGCTGGATGAATATATTCACTTGTTTTACAAGAACCTAAATTGAAGAAAATGTAATGACAAAATGAAAAAATGATTTTAGGCTTGAAATGTAGTCTATATTAAGGGAGTGAAACAAAACATATTCTGCAGGTTTGACGTTTTCAATTACATAAAATAGTGCATTGACTCTTAAATTAATCATTTGAGACCAATTTTCCTCAGATGAACAGGACCTGAAAGTAAATTGGGGGTTAGGTACTTGTCATGATATTTGTACCCTATACATACATGTTTGTATTAAAGTCATACTATGTTCAAATATGTTTGGGTTTGATTCTACCAGCACAAACAAAACTAATGATGATGTTAGGGTAGCTAATCCATCTCTCATGAAATCTCAGAAGACCTCTAATTTGAAGTAGTTCTACATGCCCTTAAACACATGCAAACATTCAACCTTCTTGATTACTATACTTGTGTTCATGCCTTGCTTCTGGAACCTTAAACTATAGTACTGTGTAAAGATAGACAATGCTATGAATAAAACTTTAGAATTTAACTTAATTCTTCACAGTGATGTTTTCAGTCCATTGGAGGGTCATTTATGTCATGCTGGTCACCAAATGTTGAGCAGATGAACTTACCCTCTTTCAATTAACACTTAAGTGAAAGCCTGGCAGAATCACACCCATCTCTGACGAATAAAAACAAATGCCTTTATAATGTCTTGTTAAACATATATATTGCTCTTTGCAGATACTTGGTTACTTTGACTATGCTTTCACGGCTATCTTTACAGTTGAGATCGTACTAAAGGTAAATGGCATGCTCTGCGCCTGTGTGTCTTCTGTGATGTGCCGGTGTCAGTAACACTGTAAACCATCTTGTTGCCTTCCAGGTCCTAGGCTATGCTGATTATGTCTTCACTAGTATGTTTACATTTGAGATCGTGTTAAAGGTAACCCCTTTAAGGAACACAAGAGAGCCTTGCTGCATCTCTCTCCCTGTGTGTCACCTATCACTGCAACCTGGCTTGATCTGCCTTTTTTGTATTATTTTGTTCTTTTCTGACTCTACTATTCTTCCAAAAGAAATGGCACCTCTTTTAAAAAACATCAAACTTAACTGCATTTCAACTCATCTGATCAAAAACATTATAATGACCACAGTCTGTAGCAAGTGCAAGAGTTGTTGGAGTTTCTAAATAGCCTATAGGAGTAATTTCAGTAGGAAAAAGCATATCCAGTGATTGTTTCTTCATTGGTGCAAAGAGACAGAGGGCGGGGTAAATGGGTAGACTATTGCCTGTTCATTCTTTCTCTTTTAATCATAGTGGGAGTAAAACAAACCAGATGAAATAATGCAACTCTTTGTGCAACAACACTCATGCAGGTTTAAAACACACATGACTTTGACTGTGGCAGGGCGCAAGAACCGTTTTGGGCACAAAATGCCCCCGTTTTTTGTTGTTCCACAAGGGGAAAAAGGTCAAGCCTGCCACATCCAAAGCCACATGCATCACCTTTTAACATCTGACCCAGTGTGATCTAAGGGAAGCCATAAAAGAGGGGGCACAACCAGCCATGTCCCTGCAGGACCATGGTTCAGTCTGCTCTCCCTGTAAACCTCTGAGTGCATATAAATGTAGTGTGACCTCCAGAACCATAGGGGCAGCACAACCTCCCGATTCTCAGCATGGGCTTGGCCTTCTTCTGAAGTCTCTCTTGCAACAACATGAGCTTTATTTGAGTTTCTGCTGGCCTCTGGATTTACATGCACTTAAGAGATTGAAAAAAACAATCCTTTACTTTTATTATTTCGAAAGATTTTTTTTTGCTTTCTGGCTGATTTCCTACTCTGCCTGCTTAGAGTATGAGGGGAAGAGAGGAGGTCAGGTTCTCCCTCTCTCCCTTGGCTAGTTAAGAACTCTTAGGGTGGAATGTGCTTCATGGAGAATACTACAGAGCGGCTCACATGAATGTGTCAGTAAGAGCATTTGGGTTTCCAATCGCTCTCTCATTTTTGCTGGCCTCTTGAATATTGCTTTCTCTTTCTTTCTGTCTCTGTCTCTCTCTGGCTGTATCTTACCCTTTCTTTTCCTCTCTTTCTAGCTCTCTTTCTATCTCTCTTTCCCTCTTCTACCTGATAGCGGCTGCTCCCTGGCTCAGCAACAAACAGCATGTTTTATTGCGGAGCACCCCTTCTGGCGATATTGAGAAAGGAATGGCTTACTACTACATTCATGCTGACTCAAGCCGTGTGGGTTTGGCGATTGATAGCACAAGCATTAGTCGTAGCATCCCAGTTAACTTCCTCGCCACCCCGAAACTCGAGTGGCCCAAAAAGAGTGAATTCTGTGTGTATGTGTGTGTGTGTTTTTCAGAGAATGTGTAAATGCGTGGATGATGTGATGCTATACTGTGTTGTTTCTCTGAGTCTTGTTCGTTTGAAAAGGAGAGCAGTAACTTTCTTCAACCACTCCTTAGATGACGACGTATGGAGCATTTCTGCACAAAGGGGCTTTCTGCCGCAACTACTTCAACCTGCTGGACCTGCTGGTAGTGGGCGTCTCACTGGTGTCCTTTGGCATTCAGTAAGTGACATTTCCTCCCCCGTGGTCCTTTCTCGCTACATATACACTGGTTCGTTTTTAAATAGAAACATAACAAAGTTGTTCAAACTAGTAGAAAAACAGTATTTGGTGCTCTCAGTTAATATCCAATGCGTACTTGTAAAAACATCCATATGTTTTTAAAGTTATTTTAAAACATTTTCTGCCTATTCATTTGATAGATCAGTAGTAGAGAGTGGCAAGAAATGTGCAAGGGAGAGTGGGTAGGATCAGGAAATTACCTAGGCCAGACTCGTGACCCATGTTCCTGGGTTTATGGTATTGGTGCCTTATCGAGCTGTGCCAGTACAGCCCATACATCCAAATGTTAAAGGAGAACTTCGGTGTAAAATGAAAAATGGCATGTTAAAACATCATACCGAGTTGGTATGTGTACTGAGGAGCAAAATTGATTTAGCCTGTTGCATTCAGAGTTTAGCTATTTTTTATCGTTTGTCCCAGAAGGCTAACAATGGAAGTGGTAGGTGCCCTTAGACGAAGCAGGACGACTACGCTATTTTAAAACCATTAAAACACCTAGAAGAAACTCCACACTCCATTGGTAGTACAACAAAAGCCCTGACATTAAAAACGAGGCACTGAGAACTTTGTAAGTGTGCACAACATTTATTAATAAAACTGTTTTGACAGGCAGTACCTTGCTGTAGTTGATCCATGCTGTAGTTGAGCCATGATGAAAGTCTGCACAAGTCGATTGACGAACACGAACCAGCAGGAAGAATAGGAGGAGAAGTAGTACAATCGACTTGTTTGGACTTTCATCATGGCGGCGACGAGAAACAACTGCAAACTACTGCATGTAAGAACAGTTTTTTAAATAAACGTTTACATTTACAATATTCTCAGTGCTTTGTTTTGAATGCCAGAGCCTTTGTTGTACTACCGATGGAGTGTGGAGTTTCTTCAAGCTGTTTCAATGTTCTAAAAATAGCGTAGTCGTCATGCTTCGTCTAAGGGCACCTACCACTTCCATTGTTAGTCTTCTGGGACAAACAATAAAAAATAGTTAAACTCTGAATGCAACAGGCTAAATAATTTTTTCTCCTCAGTACACATACCAACTCAGTATGATGTTTTAACATGCCAATTTTCATTTTACACCGAAGTTCTCCTTTAACGTCTCCTGTACCTCTCGCTTACTGAAGTAGACGCTAGACGGTAGTTTAAGTAGGGATTCAAGTGTGTGGTATGAAGAACACATGGCAAGAGGATGCTGTGTGTTGTGTGTCATGTGTGTGCTTTTAAAGGTGTCATTGCATCGTTTTTTCATTAATATTGTGGTGATCTGTAGTATTTATAAATGACCTGTGAGCCAGTTTTGGTGAAAAAAATGCTTTAGTGCTCCTGTTTCAGGCTGTTCTAGTTTGGTGGAGGAGAGGGAACAGGGAGAATGACAGGTTCTCAGCTATGCTGGTCACAGGCTACAGTTGTTCAAAACTGATTGGGTCATAGCACACCAAATAGAATATTTAAACATTGTAAACAAAGACACATACTTACCTATATTCAGTGAATGTGTGCTGCAACGAGACTCCCACAGCTGTGGCATGGCTTTTTCTAATTAACAAACATCACGTTGTTTGCCTTTGTCTTCACTGGTTTTTCTGCCTACTTTCTTTCATTGCCTAATGGAAGCAATTGGGGGAGAAGAACATTGTCAATTGCAGCATGCCTATACAACCTGTTCTATTTCAAAAAGACCAAGTACTAAACATTTTCTCATGGAATGAGACTATTAGGTGTTACACTGCTGATGAGTCATACACCCTTCATGCAGGTCATCGGCCATCTCTGTGGTGAAGATCTTGCGTGTGCTTCGTGTGCTGCGTCCCCTCAGAGCCATCAACAGAGCCAAGGGCCTGAAGGTGTGTCACCAACTCCCCCTCTCAATCTCACACTTCCGGCACTCTTTTTGTTCCCCTTTTACAGCACTCCTCTTGCATAGATTATACAGTATAAGTTTTATACTACATAAACTTACTAAGAGTTTTCTATGCAGTTTACCATCACTTCATTCTAATGGGAGGTAAAAGCTGCTAAAAAAGAAATGATGATTTAATTTTCAAATTATCAGTGCAATTATCCTGCCAAAATTAAAAATGAAATTAAATATTTACATTTGGCTTTTTATTTTCCTGATAAGCATGAGACATTTGGGACAAAATGTAAATACTAATTGAATTTTTCAAGTTCACCAGCAAGCTGCTATGTTAATAAAATGTAAGAGTGTAACGCAGTCCATTTGGGAGCAGTAGTGGTAATCTTCCCTCTCTGCTTCTGCCGCTCCTTACAGCACGTGGTGCAGTGTGTGTTTGTGGCCATCAGGACCATCGGCAACATCATGATCGTCACCACTCTGCTGCAGTTCATGTTCGCCTGCATCGGAGTGCAGCTCTTCAAGGTCAGCTCTCTCCATATGCTCCATACAGTCTGGCAGCAGGCCTAAAAAAGCCTTGTTACTTACAATTTATTTAAGGTTAATATTTAGATCAAGGTCATTACTGTGGTATTCTGTTTAAAGCATTGTGTGTGTGTGTGTGTGTGTGTCTGTGTGTGTGTGTGTGTGTGTCTGTGTCTGTGTCTATATGTTGTCTGTACTGTTTCCTGTCCACAGGGGAAGTTTTACCGATGCAATGATGAAGCGAAGTCTGTCCCCGAGGAGTGCAAGTCAGTCATGCTGCTAATCCAGCTGTACACATACATTCACACACACACACTCGTAAACTCATCCCCCCTACATAGACACACACTCACACATACACATGCATATACGACACACACACACTTAGAAACCCATGACATTCACCACACTCTCGATGGACATTGTTTTGACAACCTTCCTTTGTCATTTGAAATCTATGTATAAATCCCTTGAAGCACTGTGAAGCCCTTTCACTGCATTGCCTTTTATTTTTTTCAGTTATTCTGTTCATTTTATACCCTGTACTGTGTACTGTTCTGTACTGTAAACCCAGTTATGCACACTCTGCATTAGCAATCCCTCCACTCATTCCCAGGGGAACCTTCATATTCTACAAGGACGGTGATGTGAACCAGCCCACCATTGAGAAGAGGCACTGGCACAACAGCGACTTCAACTTTGACAATGTGCTCATGGCCATGATGGCTTTGTTCACCGTCTCCACCTTTGAGGGCTGGCCTGCGTAAGACCGACCTCTTCAGACACACTAACAAATGCCGGCTTAGAATGATACAAGGATATTTATTTGTCACATGCATAGACATACTGGGTAGTAGGACATGCAATGAAACTGTTAATTGTGAGTCTAAACTGTGCAGGAAGAGGGGGGAGTAAAGTGCGTAGTATGCGGTTTGGGGGATGACTACCAGATGAGAGGGCAGAGGTAGAATAGGTGATGGGGGTCTGATAAAGTGCAGTTGGGGTTGGGGAGGAAGGACTGGCTGTGGTGGCAGATAATGGGCTGTGTGTGGGATGGGGGGTGGCGCTGCATGTGCAGCTGACAGCGCTGGTTAGTAGAGAGCAGAAAGTTCATCAACCTTCCTCCCTCTGGAGTTGTGAGTTAAGAATTTTTTTATTGTTCCTGTGGTGTTGAGCCACTACAATTCCTGTTAATCCAGTGAAAAATGAGTGGAGACTTGTGACTGTTCCTGCTGTGTTGATGCACTGCAATGCCAGTGAATCCTCAGACTCAATTTTATATATAATTTATTTAAATGGAATAAATAAAGCTTTATAACTGTCCCTAAACTGTGTGTAGCAGTGGTCCAATATATTGTCCCCTCATGTGGAGAAGTTGATGTGTTGAATAAATTCAGGACCGGTTTAGACGTACCTGGTTGAAATCGCCAGCCACAATAAGCGCAGCCCCCGGGTGCTTATGTTGTTGCCCATTTAACATTTCTTTTAACACTTCTTGCAGCTCTGTTATAGTTGTGTCTGTATTTGCTTGTGGGGGGATATAGACAGCAGTGAATATGACAGATGTAAACTCACGAGGTAAACAGAAAGGTCATGTTAATGATTAACATATTATGGGTACAGACAGGTTCAGTACTGACTTTAAGGTTATGTGTGATGTGACAATAACTAACAGAAATAGCTGTCTTTCTATAAATATTTTTAGAGGAGTAGAAACTAGGAGTTTAGGCATGACTTTATGAGGAGGTTATGTGTGATGTAAGCCTTATTTTATCGTCTCCACCTTTGACAGTTGGCCTGTGTAAGACCGACCTCTTCAGACATATACTGCACTACCACACATCAGGCTAACAGTAGAGTTCAGTCATGACTTCATGAGGCTATGTGAGATAGTGGCTTTGTTCACCATCTCCATCTTCAGGGGCTTCCAGGGCTGGCCTGCAACAGGCTGACCTGCAATGATGAATGTTGATTATACAGGGTGTCCCCTCCTTGACTTGACTGCTTGTTCATTAGCTATGGTTACATCAGCTGCTTTTAGTTCACCAGGCAGAGCTAGATCAGAATGAGAGCACAGGGAGTTTGTCAGCCAGGCAGTGCACTAGCGTAGTGGTCAGTGTAGTGCCAGCTCAGCCCCAGTGGGGGTGGAGCTGGATGGGGCTAGACATCAACTCTGTGGCTAATCACAGTAACATCCTGCCCTAAACTGTTATATTACCATAGTACAACTCCAGACTCCGTCTTTTTCTGGCACTCAGTCCGGGATTCAAGTTCTGGCCACCGTAGTCCTGACCCATGGGGTAAAACAATGCAGGTTACATATGCATATACATGGCTGCATGTAGCTACTGTATGCTAGTGCTTTGTATAGATGTTGTTGATTTTTTCCTCTTCTCCTCTAGGCTGTTGTATAAAGCCATCGACTCTAGCAGGGAGAACCTTGGACCCATCTACAATTACCGGGTGGAGATCTCCATCTTTTTCATCATCTACATCATCATCATTGCCTTCTTCATGATGAATATCTTCGTGGGGTTCGTCATTGTCACATTTCAGGAGCAGGGAGAGAAGGAATACAAGAACTGTGAGCTAGACAAAAACCAGGTTAGAGATGCAGACGTGCTCCTGGTGTTAGGGCTGGTGATGTTTGTATGACTGTGGCGTGTATGAGTCTTTGTGTGTATACTGAGCAGTATTAAAGTAGGAATAGGGGATGTACTTTATATATACATATATATATATATATATATATATATATATATATATATACAGTACTGTGCAAAAGTTTTAAAATCAAATCAATATTTGGTGTGACCACCCTTTGCCTTCAACAGAGCTTGGTAGCTTGCACCAAACATCTTGAAAAACTAACCACATATCTTTTGTGGATGTAGGCTTTCTGACATATACAACCAATCTGGTGTAATTGGTTGATCATACACCTGACTTCAATCCTGCAAAATCCCTGTCTTTGTGTGGACCCCTTTGTGTGAATTGATGCTGGTTTGAAGGCACCTGCCTAAAACCTTTGCACAGTACTGTATCTTTTTAGCCATCCACATGTTTACTGTTACAACACCCATGAGGCTGAAAGGACTTGATGGGCATAAGTTGTTTTTTTTTTTGACAAAAGTTTTGTTTTGTTTTGTTTTTTGACAAACCTGTATTCAAGTTAGGGCTTTGACTCCGAACTTCGTTATTCGAATATAATTCAAATATTTAAAAATTTAGAGATATTCGAATGGCAGCCCTTAATATTCGAACCTGTTATGGGTTTATTAAGTTGTGAATCGCGGGCTCATTACGGTATTGTTATCATCTGGGCTCCTGTAGGTGAGGTTAGCGTCCTGGTTTGCGCCTATTTTGCATACCAAAACAATGGCCACGCCAGCAACAAGCGTGCCTGACGACAAGTTTTAAATCTACACTCCTGACAAGCAAGAGTGCGGCGCTTGATACCACACTGTGTGGCACTACTTTGGCTTCCCAAAGCAAGAGAGGAAAATCACGAGGGAGGAAAAAGTGACATGTCTGACTGTTAATTAAAAAACAGTCATCACACCGGGTTGTTCTTTTAAAAACATCATTGACTAGGTGCACGAAAGATTCCTGTAAGCCCGTGTATTTTCAATAGAGCATTAACTGTGTCGTAACAACATCTTCTGTTATATTCCGCTCATTACATGTTCACTCCGACACTGAGTATCTTGTTTGCTCAATAATAACAATGCATATTTAACACACATAAATATTTAGCCTTTCGTTTCGTTCAAAAGTCAAAGTCCTAATTCAAGTATACCTAGAAGAATTGATGCTCTTTTGAAGGCCAAGGGTGGTCACATCAGATATTGATTTGATTTAAGTTACTCTTTTGTTTATTCACCACATTTTGTTGATTGATGAACATAAATGATTAACACTTCCATTTTTGAAGGCATTCCTAGTTGACAGCATTTTTTTCACACCTGCTTAAAACTTTGCACAGTACTCTATAATTGTTGTTTTTTTTTTTGTTTTTTTTTTTCAAATTTTCTTTACATCCCAATAGCATAAGATACATTTGATGGTCTAACAAAAACAGCAAACCAGTAAGGAAAAAAGAAAGCACACTTGAAATTCTTTTTGTTTTTTCATTGTGACATCTTGACATGGGATGTGCACAATCTTCCTGTTGTAACTAACAAAAACAACAAGAAAGTATCATGTCTGGTAGCCACATGACAAATGATGAAAAATCATGTCCGGTTATTTCATTCCATCTAAGTGGATCAATTCCACAAAAATCCACAAAAAGTGGATGACCTTCTGACAACTTACCTTCCTACTTTGTGTGTCCTGGGCTCAGAAGTTAGCCTGACAACCCAACTGACATCAAATTGTGTGGTCTGGCCACAATTAATAGGCCATCATTGGTTGTCTTTCAAACTGCCTCTGCAATAGAATAGCGATACAGCCAATCAGAGCCATGAACTTGTTTAACATAGTACTACATTAGTGCACTGTCGTAGGCCTATCGTCATCATGTTGGGGCACCCAATGTCTGTCCAGATTTGTGAAAAAAGCTACGGAGCTTTAATAAGTCATGGTTAGACTGTACCCAGGATAGAAATATCATTTGCTACCGCTAGGGTGAGTCTAGATTTTTAGACTACTCCGAAGTTAGGAAGGCAGGGGAATTTTAATGGTGTACTTTTGAAAAGTATTGCTTGGTTTTCCATCATTGCTCACCCTGGCCTCAAGATGTGTGCTATTAATACCAGTTTCCATGTTTGTGTAAAATCATTTCTGTCTTGGGAGACAATCTTGTGTGTCACTGAATGTGTATAAGGATATGGATGCAGGGCTGTCTCTAAAGATGAAATAACATGTTTGAGTCAATAAACGTCTGTTTGGCATTTGTCAATTTTGACTGACTGCCACTGTGTTCTCCCCCTCTAGCGCCAGTGTGTGGAGTACGCCCTAAAGGCGCGTCCTCTCCGCAGGTACATCCCCAAGAACCCGTACCAGTACAAGTTCTGGTACATGGTGAACTCCACGGGCTTTGAGTACATCATGTTTGTGCTGATCATGCTCAACACGTTGTGTCTGGCAGTGCAGGTGGGTGCTGTTCCTAACCTGAACCTACTCAACAACATGTTACACACCAACACACACAAGTCAGGTCTGCCAAAAGAGCCACACTTAAATGGAAGGAATACTTGTGGAATAAACGTGTGTGATGTCCAGAGGTAGAGATCCAGCTTGCGGAAGTACAAAATCTGCCACATATTTGATCCAACCATTTTCTGAACCAGCTGATTCAAAAGCGCACACAAACAAGCAGGTATATCAGCTAATTACTGAAATCACCTGTGTTAAATGCACAGGCAGATTAAATACATTTTAGAGTTTTTACTTTCCGAAGCTGGGGTCTCCACCTCTGGTGATGTCTTGGTGAGCCATCACTATGGCTACAAATGTGCTCTGACTGCCGTTCCAATGATCCTAGCTCTTCAGGCGTTGCAGTCAGGATGCCTGTTTGGTACCCCAAAGATTTGGGATCAAGGCCCAAAAAGAAGTGAGGTCAATCTGTTGACTGTTTAAATCTCCACAGATAAGAGAAACACAACAGTTCTTGACAAACTCAGGACTGTTAAGGGATATGTGTATAAGTTAAGGGAAGGAGTAATGTTTTGCACTTTCTTGTTTTCTGCATTTAAGCAGAAATACATGTTTACACATGGTTTTTTTTTGTTTTTGTCCTCTGTAAGTAAAACCTCATAACTTTATATTGCTCTGTCCACTTACACTAATGTCAATAGTGTTATGTAGGTGTCAAAGAGTAAGGTAACATTTCTCAATTTAAAGCAGTATGTTGGCCTAGTTCGCTAGTTGTTTTCTTCGTATCCAAACTCTACACTATAAGGTTTGAAATGATCACAAATAATTGCAGATTGTGAAACAGGATTCCAAAACCCCTCAACAACTCCAGAAAGACGTTATGACCAAGTTATTGCTAAAATTCCATGTGTGCCTTTCCTTTCAAGGCAAGGAAGCTTGACTGGTCTGCAGAAAGGGCCAGCGCTAGCCTGGCTAGATTTCCCCACCTCCCCCTTGCGAAAATAGAATGCGAAAGTAAACCGATGTTGGTGACTCTTGTTACTTCAACGTTCTCAGTTGAAATGTTGGCCAGGGAAATGAGAAAATCGTTAAAAAGTATTGATAACGTTGGAGGTGTACAATTCTGGTGGAATGGGTCAATTGGAACCGGTTCTGAGTTGGAACCAGTTGAGCTGAGCTACTGTCCCCACTGTTAAGAGGGGAAACATCTGAAATGATCATGGTGTTATACTTTATTCCCTCTTCTCCTCAGCACCACGGCCAGTCTGACGGCTTCAACTATGTTATGGACATCCTCAACATGCTCTTCACAGCTGTATTCACTGTTGAAATGGTTCTGAAACTGATTGCCTTCAAACCCAGGGTATGTTTTTATTCACTCTTTTACCAACAACAAACAACCTACACACACATGACTTATAGAAGACCAGACACTTTTTTTGTCTCTCACACTCACTCTCTCAACCTCTCTCACACTCTTACTAAGCACACACATAAACACATACAATAAACCAGTGCTTCTCAATTATTTTCTGTTAACCCCCCCCTCCCCGCAAGAAGAAAAAAAATGGTGTCCCCCCACTCTCTGCCGTTACTAGAATAGTATCATTTGTCTATAACATTTTTATAAGTGCACCCCTGCATAACATTGTATCCTTATTAACATTAAAGAAAACAAAAAAAGAAAGAAATATAGATGAACTTGTAACAAAGAATAACTTTATTAACATTGTTTTTTAGTCTGTACTGTGGTGGATGTGCAATTACACTTTATTCTAGTATTGCTATTGCTACCCCCCCCCCCCCCCCCCCCCAACACAAACACACACACACACACACACACACACACACACTGAGAAGCACTGCATTAAACAAACACACACACTCACTTTTACACTAACACACACACTAAGCACACATTAGGCAGACTCTTGTACTCTGTGCATTTGTGTTTTGTGAAATGATGTATTGAATGTGCCCCTCCCTATACCCTTCCACATTCGGCCCCTGCAGGTTTGCGTCGCGAAGAAGAAAAGAGACTCAGTAAGACTCAGTGTGTGGTGCTCTAGCTAGAGGATGATGTGTGATTTCTAACATCAGCACCTTGTTAAAATTAATTGCATGCAAGTTGCTGACAATAGCTGTACAGCTTTTAGAGTTTCTGATTTGAACTTCTTCTACACATAGAACCCTTTCTGTAATTTCCAGTGTTAAAAATGAGTTAAATTGCAACATGTAATTTCTTAACGGATTAAAACTAATGCATGTTTTTGTTGCCCTCAACCCCCATCCCCCGCCCCCTCCCCCTCCCATCACACATCTAATGAATCACAAAGGGGTATTTTGGGGACGCGTGGAATGTCTTTGATGCCCTAGTTGTGATTGGGAGCATAGTTGACATAGTTCTCAGTGAAATCGATGTAAGTATGTTGCAGCCTTGCTCTCGTCTCTTGTTCTGTCTCTGGTCTGTGGCCATCGGACCACGTGACCTCTCTACGGGGACAATCTGGTCTTTCCTTCTCTACCTTAAGGGCACCTGGCTGTTTTTAACCTGTCTTATCATGGTTGTGTAAAATTCAAAGTTGAATTGAGATGACTCTTGAATTTCAATTCAATTCTTTGAATTAGAGTTGTATTTTAAACTTATGTAGCAAGAAGGATTACAGGTCAAGATCCTGGTTTCAGAAAGTGGTTGGATCAAATATGTGGCCGTTTTTGGTAACACTTCAGAATAACTACTCAAAAGACAAGGTTATATAACATTTTGAAACTTTCTAAAGCCAGGGCCTCCACTACACGAAAGGATGCAGAATTACAATTTGAATTTTGCACAGCCCTGACATCTATTTACTTTATCTTCACAGGCTTTGTTTTCCTCAGATCACTTAACTCTTCTTTTGCTCCCTTGTCTTGTCTACCTGCCCTACCCTTATCCACCTTTTTATTCTTTCAACCTTCTCCTTTCTCTCTTTTTTTCTTTTTCTCTTTCTCTCTCTTCCCCCTTGTTCCTCTTCCTCTGTTTGTCTTCCGTGTGGTGTGCGTTTTTGATCAACAGCACTATTTCACTGATGCGTGGAACACATTTGATGCCTTAATTGTAGTGGGTAGCGTCGTTGATATTGCTATCACTGAAGTCAATGTAAGTACCATCCTCTTTGCATATGGGAATGAACACCCTGCAAAAAGACCATGTGCCCCTGTGAACGCTGCTGAATTTTTTGTTTGCCAACCAATGCAGGGTGTGGAAATCAATAGCATACTTTCTCACATTTATAGCTGGCAGTGTGCCTTGATGCATTTCATGACGGCCTCATAAATGTGAGTTATGATCACAGTATTCCACATTATAAGGTCGCATTCGATTATGTATTCATTGCATTACCAATATGACCATGAGTGCATTAAACCCTCTAACTTGAATAGTGATGACAGATAAAAGTTCCTTTTGGAAAATGGTTAACCAAATGCTACCATTAAATTGTGTTTTTTCTCATATTGGCCACCACATTGGTCTATCACATCCAGCAAAACGCAGTAACACTTTCATAAGTGTAGTATAAGTAGAAGTATTTTAATTCAATATAATTTTTCACAATTACTTGCTGCCTAGTCAGTGTTAGGCACTGTGTCTTATTTGTTTACTTTGAATGTATAGTCAAGTTTGAAATATCCAAACAAGGTGTTTCATTTTAATTTGTAATGCACACTGTATAACTGGGCACAAAACGGTCTTTTGCAAGGCTTCATTCCACTTACCTCTGTATTGTGATAATGTGTCAGTGATAATGTCTCACCAGAACAGAGACACTACAACTCTCACAAAAGAAAAATAGAATTAAGTAATCAGTTACTCTCACTCACACAGTACACATCAATCATAACATAAACCTTTATTTTTTGTAGAGTGTTTTACCTGTGTCCACTGTGATTGGGTATAGTATATATCAAGGGCGACTCAACTTCTCAAGAAGATATTGACACATTTCCGTGGTAACTCCACAGGATTAGTGTGGTTGTCTAATGCTTGTTCTTATTCATTCTGTTCTGTTTCCATAGAAACTTGTAGAGGCAAGTATGGCAACAATAACAACAAAAAATATTACTCAAATCTCCTCTCTGCTCGTAAAATCTGCTTCATAATGACTTTGCCTGTCGACCCCTCTCCCTCAGTGTTTTGCAGTTCTCTCTGCAGTTTCTCTGTCATCTGATGTTTTTACCGTCTGAGTCATTTGCAAAGTGCTATTAAATTCTGTCTGTCTCTCTGTCCTGTTTAAGCGTATGGGTTCCTCAGGTTTGCAGCCCTATCAGCTAATTGCTTGGCTAGTTCCCTAACACAGGATAACAGTGATTAGCGAGGTGTTAGCCATATGACGGCAGGGTGCCCCCTGCATGTTTTTTGCTGGCATCGTCCACAGGCCAAAAGTTCTTACTAACTTGCAAGAACAAATACTCACATGCTGGAATAATAACTGCACATGCCTACTAGTAGTTTCTTTGCTGTCACATTCAAACTCACTCAGACAGACAGACACAGACACACAAGACACCCACACAGACACACAAAGACACCCAAACACACACACACAGGCAGAATACAGGCACATGCGCGCACGCACACACACACACACACACACACACACACACACACACACACACACACACACATACTGTTCCACAGATCACCAGGGAATTATCAACTGTTTTATGCCCTCCACCAAAAAGTATGCGTGTAATCTTCGGTTTGCTATTAGGAAGCATGGCTAGGCACTAATCTGCTCTAATCTAATGAGATGCATTTGTGGGGGAGTAATGTTAGTAGCCTTGTTTATCAGCGAGGTTTTTAGAGTAGAGTTGAGCAGAGCCCACATGGCCTCCCTGAGCTGCAGTGCTGTTTCTCTGGAGTTTCCATGTCTGTGTTGTAACTGTTGTTTTGTGTGTGTCTGGTCCGTACCTTCACTGCATATTGTTCGTGCAACTGAGGTTATATCTGTATGTGTACCTGTTTTTGTGCAGTATCGCAGTTTTTTTACACGCGTGTCTTTGTCGGTATATATGTTTGTGTGGCTGTGTAAGACGTGTTTTTGTTTGTAAATGTGTGTATTTGTACTTGTGTGTACCTGTTTGTGTGCAGTATTGTTTTTTTACATGTGCGCCTTTGTCTGTATATATGTTTGTGTTGCTGTGTAAAACGTGTGTGTTTGTTTATAAATGTGCGTATTTGTACTCGTGTGTATGTTTTTATATGTGTTTGCGTGTATGTGTCTGTAAGTGTACTGTATGTGTGTATGTGTTTATGTGTATGTATGTATATGTATTTTCCATTCAGTCCTCTGTGCGTGACACACTGTTTCACAAGGTCTTTCATGGACATTTGCATTCAGCTTATTAGCGCTTTGTAACTAGCACCGCTCACAATAAAGTAAGCGGTGGAAGCCTTGTGAGATGTCCATCAACAACTTCTGTGGCCCTCTTCATTACTGCTTGTGTATGTTGCTGTGATGCTGTTATAGATCCACACTCCCTGGCTCAGACATGGTGACCATTTTGAGCCAGAAGAGAAGGAATCTATTTGCCACACAGCTGTACCACCAAAGGGCATGTTGCTACTTTCTCTGCTGTCCCTCTGTCTTTCCATGGCATGTTGGTTCGCGTCCTAACAATCACCTCATCCCCCTCATGCTCCTTACAGATGGCGCTTGGCCACCCACTCCATAACCCTCCGGTCAGTCTCATCCAACAGAGTCTCTGTGAAGTTTGACCCTTCTTTCTCTCCATACCTCCTCTCTGTTCCACCTCCAGACAGAATGGCCCTGGAACTCACAGTTTACAGTTATCTGTGCATTGGTCTCTGCTAGCTAGGTATTAAGCCACCTTTTGTTATCAGTCAGTGTGTGATGAAAGCTTGTGGGAGTTATGAAAGGCGCTAACAAATAAAATGTATTTCATGAGCGATTATTTGTCCCTCACTTAAATACTGCAAGCTCGTACATTTAATACATTTTCAAATTTTATATAAGGAGGAAAATAGTAAGCCTATTTAGTATGTTATCTTTTCATATTGAGATCAAAATTACCTATTTGGTCTATAAATATGAAGTGTTTTTTTTTTTTATCCGTTCCATTATATACAGCGTGACCATGTGTAACGTACCGATATTGTTCAATCGGTTAACACTTGTGGCAACATTTAGAACAGTAGTGTATAGCCCATTGTGTAAAACATGTCAACATAGTTATAAGGTTGGCTGCAGCTAATCAGGTTCGCAGTCAGGGTTTTGTGTTTTAGCATTGATAGCAGCCCACTTATATTTGAGTTGAAGGCCAGGCCAACACGAGGCTAGGCACTTTGCAAGGGGATTTGTACTTCGCTGCCCCATGCAAGCGAGTTGATGCGATCATGAGTGGAATTGGACCATGTGGATGCGTTGCTCAGTGTTGCAGAGGTTGTGTGTGTGTGTGTGTGTGTGTGTGTGTGTGTGTGTGTGTGTGTGTGTTTTGTGTGTGTTTTGTGTGTTTGTTTTTGTGTGTGGGTGTGTTTGTACATGCTGTCTATTAGTGACCGTGTGTGCTCTGTTCTGTCTTCCTGTAGTCAGCTCATTAAAGCTCTTTACTCTCAGAGAGAGGAGTTCATGGGTAGAGAAGGTGTGTAAACTTCAGCCAGGCTGCATGACAAGATGCTCACTGTCTTTCACCTCCTCTACTTTGATTTGTCTTTTTTTCTTATTCAGTCACTACTTCTCTCTTTCCTCTCTTGTTTTACGATGTATCCTCTAGCACCCCGTTCACACTAGACTTTTCAAAATCCAGATTATCAGGTTTTGCGTTTTCGTGTGAACGCAAATTATCAGGATTTTCCAGGGGTTAAGCCGGATTTTCAAAAACCACCTCATGAGGTGTTTTTTTAAGGGATCTTGAGGCCGAAAAACCTAGTCTGAACGCTGAGGGATCATTAATCCGGATAATTGCGTCATACTTCCGGGTTCACAGGGTCATCATCACACGGTCATTGGTCATTCCCAAAGTCTTGTTTTAAACCAACGGTACCACTACCGTCAGCCCAAACGGTCGGAAATGGCAAATATATATGAATTTAATAGAAAAACAAGTGATTTTGACCTATTGGCTTGACACACATGTTTAGAACAGTTAACTGCGAAGTCACCGCGAAGAACCACGTTACCATGCACAAGGCATGTAAAGGAGAGACACTGGCAAGTTGGGATTTTATGTCGGCAGCTGCACACTTCAGCACTGCGAAACTGCATTAAAAAAGTAGCCCAAAATGACAGAAGGCAATGTTATAGGCCTAGTCATTTGTTTCTTCCAATTAATTTGACAAGGAGTCATTTAATCCACCGCATCACGGTGGGCAATTGAAATGTTACCAGCCAAGCATTCACCACCAGCCTCGAGACATAGCCTACAGAGAATGTAGGATTAAGCTCGCTTGAGTAAAAGCAATTCAGATTTATTTTATGTGGGGAAGGGGGATTGGTTTGTTATACCATGTCTTTATATCCGTAGTTGTTTATGCTTCTCGCGAATTTGCCGGGCTGTTGTTCACTAACCCCACTTTGCTTAGCGACATCTAGCGGTTTCTATTCGAACTGCAGTCATGGCCAATTAACCGGATATTCGCCGGACAGGATTTTTGAAAACCAGATTAAGTAAAGTCTGGTATGAACGCAAGAGGTTCTAGGATAAATTTTATCCGGATTTTGAATCCGGATTTTGAAAAACCCAGTCTGAACGGGGCCTTCTTAAAGGATTTTCTCTCTCAGCCACTCTGTTACGGTCCCCCTTCACTCCTTTATTCCTCAGTTCTGCTTCTTTTGCTCTCTGCGTCACTCTCCGTGCACTGGTTTGTTAGAGCGCCCTCGAGTGGTGGCTCTGTTGCAGGGCACGGATTATCTGCATGATTTGCTGCAATGCTAAAGAAAGATGATGTGGATAATGAATGTTTTTTATGTCTTTGTGCCATTGCTTGTCTTTGTGTGTGTGTGCTGTCTGTGTGTGTTTGAGAGAGAGTGTGTGTGGGTGTGTGTGTGTGTGTGTGTGTGTGTGTGTGTGTTTGTGTGCGCTTTATGAGTGCACGAATATGTCCGTGTTTGGCTTGGCTGCCTGCAACATGACAGCGCTGAGAACATGAGCTCCATCCAGTGGCATGGCATGCAGGTTTTGCTGCATCACTGCAGCGTATCTTCTGAAGGCCTCCCATCCACTAACTCTCATTCCGTCCATGTTCAGGCAGCTCGTCATGTCGTCGACATCATGTCAGTCAACCCGTGTGAACCAATGGCAGGTCACAAGAGGATGTTCTGTTCCATGCCATTCAGCATGCAGCGGCAGGCCATGTCTGTCTGGAGTCTCTGGTGCTTAGGCGCCAGCTGATAATGTGTCCTCCTCTACCTCTCTGTCTGGGTCTTTGTGTGTGTGTATATGTGTGTATTTGTTTGTCTGTGTGTATGTGTGTGTTTATCTGTTTGTTTGTGTGTTTATCTGTGTGTGTGTTTGTGTGTTTATGTGTGTTTGTGTGTGTGTGCTTGTGTCTGTCTCTGTGTTTATCTGTGTGTGTTTGTCTGTCTTGGTGTTTATCTGTGTGTGTTTGTCTGTGTCTGTGTGTGTTTGTGCGTGTGTATGTGCGTGTGTATGTGCGTGTGTGTATCTGCTGCTGCTCAGGCACCCTGCTTACTGACCTCAAGTCAGATGAGTTCTGCTGATTGAAAGCTTGTGCTTTATGTGGTTCTTGTGAGTGAATGAATGTGTATGTGTGCGCATGCATGGGTGTCTATGTGGTTAAACTGTGTGTATCAGGTTGTGTGTGTGTGTGTGTGTTTGTGTGTGTGTTAGAATGTGTTGATGGTGATGTGTATATGTGAAAGAATATGTGTCAAGAGTTGTGTATGTGTGTTATGGAGATGTTCTAATATCAGATTGCGAGAGATTGTCAATTGCAGCGTGTGTGTGATACTGTGACTGTGTTCGCTTGATGAATTGATGGGTAATTCCGATACTGGGGCTTTGATTTGGTACTGTGGAATACACATGGAGTTTTACAATCACACATGTACATGCTCTCTCACAGTTGCTCACACATACGCACAAACACATGCGCACACAGACACACACACAATAGAAAACAAACACCCCTAAAGGCCCTACATTTTAGAATTCCCAATTGTGCAGAAATAGACCAAGTCTTTAGAGATTTTTTTTAAGACCAACAATGGTTTACAGTTGCGGACCTAATTAATCTTGTGTACATGCATTAGAACAGTTCTTTGGTAGATGGACTAAAAATAAATAAACTTTGCAAAGGTTAGCACACTGAGGTGAACACACTGTTCTGCTGAGGACACCGCAGCACAGAGCCCTATTTTAAAATGTCAGAGGACTGCTTTCCTTGCAATAGTAGGACACATCATAGTGCAGGCCATGCAACTACTTAGTGTACTGAGACCGCAAATTAGTATGCATCCTCTGAAAATTTTCTTTTTTTTCTTCCCCTTAAAGGTAACAGTATTCATCACCTTTTGTTGCGGAAGTTTATTTTTGGACATTGTACATTTGCTTTTGTAGGATATAAGTGCTCATATTAATCATTTTATGAGACAGCTGTGCAGGGTGAAAAAATGGACACGGGCCCACAATCTTGGGGACTGCATGTTCTTGCTCAAATCCCCGTGGTGTTAATATTAGGGCTAGTTTAAAGTCTCACACAACACTTTCAACAGGCACGACAGCGCTGCTGTGCTCAGCAGTCTGTGTCTTTGCCACCAAAAAGAACAGCAAGCTGGCACATCTGTTACAGTAACCCCGAATATGGCAGATCTGGCCCAGCCGCTGGCCAAACGTGCCCCAGGAGTGGCAGAGCGGAGTCACCAACTCAGTGTGACGCAGACCACTAGACTATACACTGCTGCTGGTGGTGGAAGTCTTTAATGGATAACGTTTAGCTTTCGTGTGTGTGTGTCTGTGTCTGTGTGTCTGTGTGTGTCTGTGTGTGTGAAGCGTGAAGCCCAGCATCTCCCACAGTGTTTTTGCATGACCTGCCTGTGTGTGTGTGTGTGTATAAGTGTGTGTGCGCGTGTGTGTGTTTTTATTACCATGTGTAAGACCAAGGCTGCTGTGCTATGCCACTAGGTTTGCATTACATAATGGTAAATGTCCCTGGTCGGTGAGCCTGCTCCCATGCTGTGCATCCCTCAGTGTTAGACTGCAATCCCTTATGTAACCACCAAGGTTAGCATCAACTCTCTTGTGGGGTGTGTGTCTGTCTTTGTGTGTGTGTGTGTGTGTGTGTGTGTGTGTGTGTGTGTGTGTGTGTGTGTGTGTGTGTGTGTGTGTGTGTGTGTGTGTGTGTGTGTGTGGTTGTGTGCATTTGTGTGCTCATGGGCATATCTGTGCTTGCTGTGTGAGTGTATGAGAAAGCGATCGAGTTTGTGTGCATATTTGTGTTATAAGAGCATCTCTGTGCTTGCTGTGTGAGTATGAGAGATATAGAGTTTGGGTGTGAGTGTGCATGTGTTATAAGAGCATCTGTGTACTTGCTGTGTGTGTGAAAAAAGAGAGGTAGATGGTTTGTCTGTGTGTGTATTTGTTTGTGTTATGTTAGCATATCTATACTGTGAGTGTGATGCTTTGGTGAATGTGCTTTGACAGACCCAGGCTGTTGTGCTAGTCATTATGAACAGACTGAGGGGATTTTTATTCTGTGGTTATATTCTGTCTCGTCCTCCAGTAACGGAGGTTGGATGCTGCTCTATGGTGTCTGTCTTTAGAATAAGGTGTCTGTCCTTAGATAAGTTGTAGCGTGGTGAGTCTGGTGCTGTTGTGATAAGGTTGTGCTTCAGGTTTGGTTGAATGGGAATGCTTTGGTGGTGGTGATGGTGTCTGTTGAGAGGTGAATGGGCTTAGCCGGTTAGCTTTCTGCTAAGGTGTTGCTAAGGCTGTGTGCTAACACTGTGCGAGTCAGTAATGCAGCTCTCTGAATTTTAAAGCCCACAGAGGCTCCCACGGAGGCTGAGGATGAGGTGAGATGAGTAAGATGTCCTCTGCCCCCTCAACCTCAGCCCCTTCTTGGGCTCAGTGTTTCCCTCTCCCTTTCTCCAACTTGTTTGTGTTGTTTCCTTTTATATAACTATCTTACTATATTACATATACACATGTATGGTTCAGGTTTCCGTTTTTGCTCTATAGGCTTTTCTGTTTTGGTTAAGTTTTATTTCATAGATGTGTGTTGGTTTGTTTTGATTTCCTCTGTTTTGTGTGTTTAGGTAGTTGGTTTGCTTTGTTTTATTTGATTTGCCAAAGAGGTGTTCACTCCTTGGTTGGCCTTTTTACTCTTTTTTTTTGTTCTTTCCTTTCCTCTCTTGGGTTCTGTTTTTCTGTCTCTCCTGGGTTTTTGTCTGTTTTGCGGGGAAAGTGTCACCCAAACGTGGCACAGCGCCGAGCGCCAATGGCAGCCCCCACCCTCGTGACGTTTGCAGAGCTGACACAAGCTTGCACAGTTGGTCTGCTCCAGGGATCATGACCACTGTGACCTCTGACCCTGCAGCTAAACCCTCCCACCCCCCCTTACTTGGTTTAGGAATAGCTGGGGATAGACGGGTAGGTGTTTAGGGGGTGCGTGTCAGTGTGTCCCACTGTGACTGCGCATGGAGTGACTCTGGGCCGCTGTAGCCATGCTTGCACCGAGCCGTTTTTATCCGAGCCGACCCAGTCAAGTATGGCCGAGTTTTTCTTCTTTACCGAGCATGCGTTCTTTCTGCCACCCTTTTCCTCTTCCCCAATAGGTCAGCTGCTGTAAGCATAACAGGACTTCTGGTGGCGCTTTAGATCCCCTCCATGTAGTCAAATGAACACACACAAATGTTCATCGTATGACCCAGACAAGAGGGTTTTAATTGATCAGTTTCTGTACAGCAGGAGGCTCATGCTGTCAAAGTGCAGTATGCTGCCCCCTGCTGGTTGGAGTGGGGAAGGCCATTCAGATGTCCTGTGCTTGCTCTCTTGTCTCGCACTCTCTGCTGCTGCGGTGGTCTCATGCCTCCCCCCTCCCCCCATCCAGAACACAGAGGAGAACGCCCGCATTTCCATCACCTTCTTCCGCCTCTTCCGTGTCATGCGACTGGTGAAGCTGTTGGCCAGAGGGGAGGGCATCCGCACCCTACTCTGGACCTTCATTAAGTCCTTCCAGGTCAGTGACACATCTGCAACACAACTTCAGCTTTCACTTCCACTCCCTCTTTCACACACACACACACACACACACACACACACACACACACACACACACACACACACACACACACACACACAAAGGCTCAGAAAAACAATGGGTTCAATAGGCCTGTTTTGCCTCTCTCTCTCTTTCTCTTTGTATGCATCAATGAGTTGCTTATATTTATAAACATCTTCACTGCCTTTTTTCAGTTGCAAAAAAAACACACATAAAATGGAAGGCACCTGAAGATAGTTCACACAAATAAAAAGTACTGTCACGGTTTGAATTGGTTGTTGCATATTTTTTTTACTCATTTATTTTTACCGTTAACTTATCCTCTCCCTGTCTTTCCCTTTCCTCTTTGTCTCCTTTTATCTCTCCCTGTCTCTGTTTCTCTCTCCCTCCCTCTCTCCCTGCCTGCCTCCACCCCCCCCCCTCTCTTTTTTTCTCTGACTGTCTCTCCCTGTCTCTCTTATCTCTCCCTAGGCTCTGCCATATGTTGCACTGCTGATCTGCATGATTTTCTTTATCTATGCAGTCATTGGGATGCAGGTGAGTTCTGCTGCTCTGTCTGTCTATACATAAATACACATAAATACCCATAAACATACACATTTAGTAATGTTTGTATATTCGATTTATATCTGTTAATTGTATATATTTTGTCTTTTATTGTATTTAATTGCTTTTATCTACTGTTTTCTCACTGCATATTGGTTGTCTTGCTCTAAACAGTATCTCACTGTACTTGTATAGTGACAGTAAAGACTTTAACTACTACAGACTCGCCTGTCACACATTCTGCGCCTGTCTAAATGCCATGGACAGACACAAACAGCAGTTTTGAAATGAGGCCGTGTGTGATATCTGCAAAGATATTTGAAAACAGTACTTGCTAGCTCAGCCTCAGGTATCTATGATAACCATGTCTTTGTGTGTGCTGCAGGTCTTTGGGAAGATAGCCATGGTGGATGGGACACAGATAAACAGGAACAACAACTTCCAAACCTTTTTTCAAGCAGTGCTCCTGCTGTTCAGGTGCATGTCCATGTGTGTGTGTCTGTTTGTTTCTGTGTGTGTGTGTGTGTGTGTGTGTGTGTGGGTGTATGTGTGTGGGTGTGTGTGTGTGGGTGTGTGTGTTTGTGTGCGTGTGTGTGTGCGTGTGTGTGTGTGAGTGTGTGTGTGTGTGTGTGTGTGTGTGTGTGTGTGTGTGTGTGTGTGTGTGTGTGTGTGTGTGTGTGTGTGTGTGTATGGCTGTTTCTGTGTCTGTGTGTTTGTGTTTGTTTCTGTGTGTGTGTGTGTGTGTGTGTGTGTGTGTGTGTGTTTGTTTGTGATTTGTTTCTGTGTACATGCATGTTTACAGAGACTTTTCAGAATATCATATTGAAGTGACTGGCCCATGTCTGCATATCAGTTCTTACCTATTTCTGCATGTGTGTGTGTGTAGATGTGCTACAGGTGAGGCATGGCAGGAGATCATGCTGGCGTGTTTGCCAGGGAAGCTGTGTGACCCAGAGTCGGATTACAACCCCGGAGAGGAGATGACCTGTGGAAGCAGCTTCGCCATCATCTACTTCATCACCTTCTACATGCTCTGCGCCTTTCTGGTACACACACACACATACACACACACACACACACACACACACACACACACACACACACACACACAGAAATATTCTTTGCTTAAATAGTATGAACAATATTTACATTTATCTACATTTATCTACAATTTACAATATTTACATGTATCTACATTTTGTTAACACTTCTATGAACCCAATATTAATTAGACCCTATAAAATACATTCATAATGGGTTATGACACATTCATAAAGCTTTATAATAATTGACATCAGTGTTATAACTACTTCTACATAGTCATGATTGCACTCATAAGGCATTATAATGTTATGTTATAAGTCTTTACAACTTCAAGTGACAGTGCACTATAAAGATTCTTTGACCTCTTGATGTCATACAAAGTCCATGATGTGCTGCATTGAGGACTTCTTTATGGAATGCTGCTGAAGATTTACAGGAAACATAGCATTGAATTTGATCATATTAACTTTCACTTCTAAACATTCGTCATTAGCCATTAATGATTTAACAATGTTTGTTAGCCTCGTAATATGAGACATTTTTTCACTCTGGAGGAGTGCACCTTTGCTGGTGTTTCATTGAGGGATTTGTCAGGAAGGATAATGATGAATGTTTAGAAGAAGTAAAAGTTATTATGATTAATATAATTATAATTACATTTAATTCATTGCTATGTGTGATGAATTTAAATTCCTCAAGACATGCAGATTTGTTTTGTTATGAAGCTGTTACACACGCTGGCTCGAAGCATGAGCAACATGAATGGGAGACCACACGTTACTATGTATTACTATACTTTCAATACATGTTTTGTTTATTGTTAAATCTTTCTACAAAGTCAGTAGCATGTAAAGAAAGAAAAAAGTGAAGTGAGCATGGTCTGTTGCAGTGACAAACAAAATCCAAAACAACAAAGGAGGAAGCTCCAGCCTCCTTTGCCGGGAGACCCTTTATAGGCCAGGCCCCAATTGGAATGAATCCCCACACCTGGACACCAATCTACCTGCCAATTTGTAAAACGAGAGAGAAAGGGAACAGGGTGGAGCTGGGTACTCCTGGAACAGACAGGGCTGTAACAAAGCTTAACAGCAGATTCTGTAAATTCACTAGATGATCATAATGTCTATACTTTTAGGTGGCTTCATGCAAGTTCATAGCTGTGCCATTTATTGTCTTAAAGTGCTTATTTTTTTAAGTATAATTTTTGGGCTTTTGTGCTTTTATTTCGACAGGACAGTAAAGAGTAGACAGGAAGTGAATGGTAGAGAGAGAGAGGGTAGGATTGGGAAATGACCCAGGCCGGACTCAAACCTGAGTCCCCATGGGCATTTTGCAATTCATGGTACGGGTGCTCTACCCACTAGAGACCACTGAAAAATTAATGAAAAAAAAAAAAACGATGCAGTGAGACCTTTAAGTAAAGTGAGATGAGCTCATAATTACTTATCTTGTTCATCTCCTTTTTGCTTCCTGTGAACCTTGACCTCAAACTACTTGCTCATTGGTTCGGCAATTGAACTTAACATATACATATTTTCTTTAACAATACATACTTTAAAATACTCTTAAAATACACCATTCTAATTAAATTAACATTTAAACAAATAAAATATGCTATTATTATATTATATATGCTTTATTATTTTAAATTGTGTGTGTATTGAGATGTTTTGTGGAGATGTGGGTATGTGTGTGTTTGTAATGTGTACTACCACTGCAAAAACAATTGCCCATACTGGGACAAAAAAAGTGTTACTTACTTAATGTAAATGTATGGACTTCTGAAAGTAACCTAAGGTCAAGGGTGTCAGGAAATGGAAGAACGAGACCGCTAAGTCAAGAAGAAGCCGAATGCAAGTTGGAGAACAATGACACGACTTTATTGTTTATTGTAAGAAACATACTTTTCATAATTTTCACCAAACTAAATTTTAATTAAAAAAAAATTAACAATATTTATTACATTCGGATCATAGTTCACTTACAGCTACGATCAAAAACTCTGTCCCAACTCCCACCAAATTAGTCAAACTTGCCATCTGTTAGCTGGATAGCTGGTTGATCTCTGGTAAGGCACGGCCCTAGGCCTTGGCCTTTCGGCAGTGATGCTGGCTAAACTTTGCCTCAAACTGTTTCTCTTTCTCTTTCTCCATCGATGCATCAGTGTTAATAAAACCTTGTTCCTGATTTCCAACTATGCTGGCTGAGTCTCCAAATTTACTTGTAGTAAATTATTTACTATCCATTTACCATAAATGAATATCATTAAACATCATAAATGGCTCCAACAATGCACTTTGTCACTTTAAGTTATAAGGGCTGATGACATTGCATTATAATGCCTCACGAGTGCAGTTATGGGTGTATATAAATAGTTATGAACACTTGTGTCATTTTTATGTCATGCTTTATAAATGCATTAGATCCTTTACAAATGTGTCTGTAGAGTCTTATGAAAACTGGTTTCATACCAAAATTCTAATGATGGTAAAGAAATTAGAAGCTTTGACAAACATTGTCATTGGTTGATGGCACATCAGTACACTGTGTGACCATAACAAACACAATTTGCACTATATGGTATTTCACAACCTACTCTTGATAAACACAGCCAGTGAATGAGTGACCCAGGAAGCCATTTATAGCAGCTTGGCAGCTGTGGCCTAATGGTTGAAAAGTTGTGGGCTAATGGTTAAGAAGTTGGCTTTAAAATCAGAAGGCATGCCCGTTCAGTTCCTGAACCAATAGGAAAAATGTGGGTAGGTTGGATAGGGAGTGAATAAGTGTTTTCCTCCATCCACATCCATGATGCAGATCCTCTTTGGCAAGGTATCTTAACCCACATTGTTCCAAGTCCCTGTACCTGTACCTAATTCACTGTACATCACTCTGGATAAGATAAGAGTGTAATGTCTGTGTAGATTTTCATTCATCTAGGTCATGGTAGTGAAAGGAAGAAGCCCTTTGGATGAAAGGTGAAACTTCTTCAAGCTCCAAAAAGATGTCAAATTGCTTACAACTTACATCCTTTGAATAAGATTGTAATGAGTCAATGTATTTCACAGGTCAAATTGAATAACTATGTTAGATGTTAATGAACTTCATAATTGTTCACTACAATATGTCTGCCCCATTTTCCTCACCCTGTAGATCATTAACCTGTTTGTGGCCGTCATCATGGACAATTTTGACTATCTCACCCGTGATTGGTCCATTCTCGGTCCACATCATCTGGACGAGTTCAAGAGGATATGGTCTGAATATGATCCAGAGGCTAAGTGAGTGTGACCATGCTTGCCTTGAAGCTTGTGTGTGTGTCTGTGTGTGTCTGTGTGTGTGGTTGTGGGCTGTTGTGTGTGCCCCCTTTGCCTTTTGTCTATTTTGGCACATTGTGCACAAACCTTTTCAGCACATTCATGCCTGTACTGTATGATTCTGTTCCCAGTAATAACTCTGTGTGTGTGCGCACGCATGTGTGTTTTCCTGGCACAGAGGCAGAATCAAGCACCTGGATGTTGTGGCTCTGTTGCGCCGCATTCAGCCTCCTCTGGGCTTTGGCAAGCTGTGTCCTCACAGAGTGGCCTGCAAGGTACAGCACACACATGCACGTTCATGCCTGCCTGCCCTGCTACACCAGTACACCAACACACACACACACACACACACACTGGCCTGATGAGGCCTACTCTAGACTTTTCCAAATCTCATGCATGTACACACACAACACACATACACATGCACGCACACACACATACAAACATATGCACTAGCTCTAGGCAGTACATTTGTTAGATGACTATATTTTAATGGATCATATCAGTTCCTCTCCAAAACCACACACAAGCAATGGGTTTAATGTCTTTAAGCCTAAGGATGTTCACAAGTGTTCATTTCAGAGTCGCATGGGATAGATATATATCTGCAGATATAGTTACAAGAGGTGTGAATCCTGGTTTCAGAAACGAAAAACTCAACCATGTAGGGGGGGTATTGGCAAGGATTTTACAATACGATACAAATCATGATACATTTGTCACGATACGATTCTATCACAGTACGTTGCGATACTGGGTATATTGATATTCTACATAGTTCAGCGAAAATGTAAAAGCTTAATTATCAGTTGCTGTTTACCATCTGGATAGTCTTACATGTTATCAAAACTCTATTAAATCTCAGAGTAACTCAATTTAAAACTCAATTTATTTTAATATGATACTGAAAAAATCAACATCTGGAGGTAGCTGCTGTAACAACAAAAATATTTACCCTCGTACACAAACTGAACCAGTGTGCACACTAATGTCAAAAACATAAAGTGTAGGATTTAGAAAAATAAACTACTGGAGGACAGAGCTGTAATATAAGAACATAACATAAACTAGTTTAAACAATGTTTTTATTTTTTTAGAAATCAATTTTTGGAGTCAGAAATCAATACAGTATATTGTGATATATTGCGATATCAATATTTTTGCGCAACCCTACAACCCTAATGATTTGTTTGTCATTAGGATGAACTTGATTTTTCATTGATTGGCAGTGACGGTGTACAATAAAACATTAATCTTACAGGAAGATGCATTATACCAGGTTTTAGCAAAAGCATACTACTTTTCACCTGTAGTCCCTGGGCATGAAGTAAATCAATATAAACAGGGCTGGTACATAATGGTCAAAAATGAAGCAGGGTTTTTACTTTCTGCTGGGATTGACACCTCTGATCTATTAACTATCCACTAAATGCTCTAAGTGGCATAAAAGATGTTACTGCATGTGTCCTCTCCCCCATCCACAGCGGCTGGTAGCGATGAATATGCCACTGAACAGCGACGGCACTGTCATGTTCAATGCCACTCTCTTCGCTCTGGTCAGAACAGCCCTGAAAATCAAGACAGAGGGTAAAGGAAACCAATTTACTCCTGCTTTCCTGGGGCCTCATTTATAAAGTGCTCTGCATGCAAAAATGTTGCGGTAGCGTGCATACGCATCTTTTACCGCCAATGTCGTGATTTATTTAAAAAAATCCTTGCGGAAAAGAGTGCGTAGTTTTGCGCATACTTTGACCCTGGAGTAAATGTCCCGGGTAAAAGTGTTTTAAACCTGTGATTTCCAGAGACGACAACAGGAAGTTGGTGGTGGTAATTCACCATATTGGTTTGTAAACCACCAAAAGAAGAAGATAATGCTACCTCTGGATACACAATGCATCAGTAATCACTATCACTATCACTAATGCAAGGCTTATAAGTAATGCCCTGATCGCCTCTGTATTCTAACGAGCGAAAATATGGCAGCCTTGGCATTGTTAGAGGATTTGGCGAGAGGTATGCGATGTGACTGCGTATTTAGAGACCACCAAGATTACCTGGCTCACGATGATGAATGGCTAATAAGCCGTTTCAGGCTTCCTAGAGCCATTCTCTTTCAACTCTGTGCTAAACTGGCACCAGTGTTAGAAGAGCATCCATTTTTCTATGTAATGATTGGTCAGTAAAGGCTCATTATATACTGATGAATTAGCATTGACCTTTTAAGGACTATTATGGGACGGACTTGGGAGGAGCACAGCGCTCATGCATGCACGGCAAATTAAACACACATTGGTATTTATAACAAGAAGAGTGTGTACAGGTGTGCGCCGCATGGTTTTATAAATCGGAATATTTTTGTGCGTACGCAGATTCTGAGGTTAGGGTGTATGCAATGTTTTGCGTAGAGTTTTATAAATGAGGCCCCTGATCTGTTTTGTACACACACTATACTCTATACTCTATACTCTGTATACTCTCTCTCTCTCACTCTCTCACATACACGCACATGCACACACACTTTGGCCTCCTCAATTCATGTGCCGAGCACTAATTGGCTGATGCATGGCACAGGCAACCTGGAGCAGGCCAATGAGGAGCTGCGTGCCGTCATCAAGAAGATCTGGAAGAGGACGAGCATGAAGCTGCTGGACCAAGTGGTACCCCCTGCTGGTGGTTAGTTGTATTGTCTTAAGAGAGAGCTGCTCTCCTCCCTGTGTGCACTCATACTATCTGACACATACAGCAAAGCAGACACATACGTTATTTTACACACATTGAAAGCAATTTAAATCCACACCAGTAGTGTAGGTCTCATATGGCTGTACATACACAAATAGGCACACACACACTGGCACAGCTAATTCCCTGAAGTCCCTGTTCTTTGTGGTCATGTTTTCCTACTTTGTTCTCAGCAACTTGCTCTGTGTGTGTTTGTAAGAGTATTTGTCAGGAAGTGTGTGTGTGTGTGTGTGTGTGTGTGTGTGTGTGTGTGTGTGTGTGTGTGTGTGTGTGTGTGTGTGTATGTGTGTGTGTGTGTCAGGGGTGGAAATTAACTTTGCAAAATGTGAAATTTTACCAGCCACTGACAAATAAATTATTATTTTGTGTCCAACACTTACCAGCCACCTTCAGATTTTACCAGCATGTGGCTGGTGCCAATTTCCATCCCTTGTGTGTGTGTGTCCGTGTGTCTGTGTCTGTGTGTCTGTGTCTGTCTGTCTGTCTGTCTGTCTATCCGCGCTCCCTCCTCTGGCTCCAGCTGCTCATGGTGTTTTCCAGAGTGTCTCCAGGGTGGTGATGACTGTGCTGGGCTTTGCATGGCGTCCGAAGCCACTCTGCCACTGCATGCTGTCTCTCTCCTAACAAACTCCTTTCTCTCTCTCTTTCTCTCTTCATCTTCTCTCTCTCTCCATCCTATCTTTCTCCCTCTCGCTATCCCACTCTTTTATCTCTGTTTCTTTATCCTCTCTTTCCATCCTTTCTTTTCTCCCTCCCTCTCGTAACAAACTCATTTCTCTTTCTTCTCTCTCTCTTTCTCTCTCTCTCTGTGTCTTCTTGGCTTGAACTCCCTCAGCTACTGTTCCTCATTTTTAACTGTCTCTTTGTACCAAAAAAAACAAAAGCTTTCTGTACTTCAGAATATTCTGAAGCAATTCTGTTTTAGGGTGGTGGCATGGAACTAGTGTTGCCTCTCTTTCCAGTCTTTGTCCCCGACGTACTTGTTTAAAGTGATACAGACCCCTGCTTCAGAATACTTCTCCTGCTTAGAGCCACATAAGACAGATATTAGATGCACATACACACATGCACAATTACACACATGCACACATACACGTGTGCACACACACACACACAGGGATACATCAACAAATGTGTACTGACTATACACAGCCACTGTATATATGCACAAAATAAGCTTAACAAATAGTCAGTGACACAGTACACAGATATGCCTACAGATACAGACTACAGATATGCCAGCTCACACGCTCAGGCAAATAAGATGTTGACATACAAAACAATGCAGACCCATATGCACATTAGTCCTGCTTGCTTGCATGTGCTCTGTAGAGTCTATGGAAGCCCACCCTTCCCCCACCCCTACACCCACCGCTAGCAGTGGTGTACTCCAGTCTGCACTAGAAGCTCCCAGCTTAACCTAGCGCACCCCGCGTTGCTCACTTACTGTAAGCACTAATACTATAAACACTATTACACTAGTTTATATTTGTTGGAGCACAAGTATAACTAGGACTATTTGAATAAATAAATGAATTTAAATGGTAAATCAACTGCATTTCTTTGTCACTGTAATACTCAGCTAAGTACACAAAGCACTTTATAGTACATACTACTTAATGTCCAGTATATATAATAAAGGTGTTCGTTTCCCATTGCACTGTAATAAAGAAGAGCAAGGTAACATTCACATAGAGTCATATAAGTGTAACTCTGTGGAGATGTGTTTGTCTCTGAGAGGCGTGTCGTTGCAGCATATCCGTGCAGGGCTCCTGCTCCTCTGTGTTCCTCTGGGCTCCTTGCCTGCTCTCTCCCTCCCCTGGCTCTGCCTTTGAAGCTCTCCTCTGGTCCTGCCCAGCACTCTGCATAGGTGCCCCTGCGACCACCAGGGGCCACACAGCACAGCTGGGACCTCCTTCTGCTTGATTGGTCATTCATGTAGTGTTGCATGCTTTATTTTGGCAATGAAGTTACTGGATGTTACCGCTAGATGCACTTAGAAGGTGTGGTAAAAGCAGTGCGTTTGGAGAAGCATTTCTTTTTAAACAAATGAAAATATCTGTATTTACAAAGACATCAGAGGCTCTTTAACAGTAGTTGAAGTAATTTAGTAATAGCCACACTGAAAGCACGGCCAACTACTGTTTGTGTAAGCATAGCATGTTGAAATAGAATGCAGCAGTTACATAAAAAACTTGTTTCAGTGTAAGCATGGCATGTTCACAAAGAATTAAGCAATCGTATAAATATAGATTTTAAGAAGCATGTTGTTAATGCATAGTAGCTGGTTTAGTGTAAGTTCAGCATGTTGACATGTTGTGTTTATTTATTGGCTGTAGTTCTAATATTCTTTGATATTCATGATCTTCATACCATAACTTGAAGGTAAATATATATAATAATTATATATTATATAATTATTATATTATTAAATTAAGAATACATAATAATCATGTAATACATGTTCATTTGGTGCACCATGTCATGACACTTTGTCCAGCTCAGGTCATCAAAGCGAGTCATTTGACTTATGGTATCCACAATGCAGAGCTGGTCAGCGATTAGATGGAAGCTGATTTGTGGATTGGGGGAGCAGGCGGGGCAAGGGAGACGGTTCTGAGGGCAGGCCTAGCCAAAACAGGAAGTGTGTGTGCTTCTGCTGCTCACACAAGGGAGCGTGTGTGTGGTCTGTTCACTCAGATGATGAGGTAACCGTGGGGAAGTTCTATGCCACCTTCCTGATACAGGACTACTTTAGGAAATTCAAGAAACGCAAAGAGGAAGGCCTGGTGGGTGTCCACCCTTCACAGTCCAACAACACAGCAATGGCACTGCAGGTGAGTGGTAGTCTGTGTGTGTGTGTCTTTATTGTAATATTTGATCCAATGGACTTGTGTCACAGCGGTTAATAGCCAGGAAGTAGAAAGGCAAACACAGATGTTAATGATGACATCAATTAAGGTTCTAATTCTGACTGGCCAACTGTAGACAGAGGTTTTGTTGATTTCATTAGTAACACCTGTGCTTGCCTTGCTATTTTGTGCTAATCGGCTGCTGTGACATGGGTCCATAATATGTTAGTTTGTAATCTTCTTGAACATGAATAGCAAACAAAGATAACAATAAAGTGAATTTGTCAAATGTCCTGTGTTGTCTTCTTAGTGTGCCCAAGGCTTTTGGTGTTTGTCTGCTGTGTCTAGGTCAGCTGCTTGGGCTTTGTCTGTGATTATTATGGATGACAATTGTTTGTTCTGTTTGTCACTCTCTCGGCCAAGTCACAGGACTCCTTTAAATAGTACCATGGCCTCCTCTTGGCATCCTTCTCTCATGTTTTTACTCACATCCATCCATCATGGTCAGATGTGTCCAGTCGTCTCATTCACCTCTCACATTCTATTTCTGTTGGGTCACAGCGCCCAGGCTGTATGCAGCATTACTCCCATCTACAATCTCACCAAGCAGAGAAGGAGTCATCCTAATATCGCTGACTCTAGCACAGATGATCAATCCCCATCATGTGCCATTTTCATATCATGCACAACACACGTTTGTTACTGATACAGTACCTGCTACATGCTTACTCTGCCATTAGAACATACAGGTAGTATGTTTTGTTTGGTAAAGTGTACACTGTAAAAAATGAAGCACAGAACCTGCTTAAAAGTGAAGACAAAGTGCTGCATGGATATTTTACGTTGGTTTAACTTATCAGTGCCATGCCATGTATGTTGTAAAGGCCTTGCAAGAGATCTCCGGTTCAGATCCCGGACAAGCCACCATATTGTAAAGGCCTTGGGTAGCCAGTACAAGGAAGGGGGAGGTAAGGGGAGTGTAAAGCGTACAAAACAAAGGTGTTATTTTTGTTAGGCTCATAACCAAAATCTAATCACAGCAGCAGCTCCTGTAATGCCAGGCTCCACCTGCACACTCCTAAAGCTTATCATAGGTTAAGAGGCAGCCCTGCCCGCAAAACACAACCAAAACTAATTTGGAGGGAGCAGGGAAGAGTAGACAGAGTATGCCCCGTCGCTGTCACAATGTTCTGAACAATCACAGCATTGGTAAGTTTAACCAACATAAAACAATCAAGGCAGCGTGCTGCATGGATCTTTTTAAGTTGGTTCTATGCTTTACTTTTTACAGCGTGCAGTGAGTTTCACACTGTCACGCTCACTCAAGGGTTGTCCGTTACTGGTCTTGTCCAACATTTGTCAGTCTGGCAGCCCAGCACTGTCCAGTTAAAAAAAGGTCTCGTCTTGTCTCCGTGTGTATGTCTATGTGTCTGTATGTCTTCTCGTCCGTGATATTCATGATTCGCCCTTGCCCCCGTGTGAGGCTCTTAGCACTTCTGTTGTCATGGTTACAGGCCGGGCTCCGTACGCTGCATGATATTGGGCCAGAAATCCGCCGAGCGATATCATGCGACCTGCAGGACGAGGAACTAGTAGACTTTATTCCTGACGAGGACGAGGAGATTTATAGGGTAAATGATTCATTACCATGACATATTAAGGTTTCTCTCACAGTACTCCTGAAAGACCTTTATCACTGCTGTTTTGCTGTAACTGCTCTTTCATACTCTATGCTCCTCGTGTGTATGTTCATCCAGATTAATTATTGTTTTGGAATGTTCCAGTAGTATAAATAATATTCATATATGTAACGGATTCAGAAGATGTTTGACTGTACTGCAAGGAACCTAGGAATTATTCTTACAAGACCAGAAAAGTATTTTGAGAACAATTGACAGTTGAGTATCCAAAGAAATATTATTACAATATAAAAAGTATAGTAACTTGGATTTTGTACAGTTAACTGTAGGTATACACAGGATGTATTGTTAGAGAGGTCTACCTGTAGTTTATTTACATCACCATAGCAGTCTAAACTGAAATTAATAGCTGTAGTGTTTTGCTGTTTCCAGTTACCAAATTGCACAATCAGAGCCTCACTCTGAAGAACCAAGTACCAAAAAAAGACCAAAAAGACAATTCAGACATGAATCTTCACTGGCATTTTTTGTTTGAGTTATCCTCAAATTCAGTTAAGCTGAGTTCAGTTGAGATGAAGGAGCGGAGTGGTCTCTTCATCTGATTCACACATACACCATAAGCCATCAAACCAACTTTTACCACTTCTGTTCTGCCCATAAGATTTTAGAAAAATCACAGGAAGTGACAAAGTCACCTTTTGCAAGGAAAGATTCAATAGGTGCAGTGACTTTTGCGGTGTTCTGGAATGATTCGCGTACCTGTCTACTGACCTTTTGACCCTGAGCCTTCCTCCACAGAGGAACGGCGGCCTCTTCGGTAACCACGTCAACCACGTGGGGCCCCCAGGTAGCCGTCCAGCAGGCCACCAGACCAACGCCACCCAGCGACCCCTGCAAGTGCAGCCCCCGCCACACTACGCCCACATGGAGCAGCCGGTCGGGCGTCTGGGCCGAGCCAGCGCCATGGCCCAGCACCAGAACAGCCACGGCCCCCCCCACCCGCACCATCACCACCACCACCATCATCACAGCAGCAACCACCATCACCACCACCACCACAACAACTCCTACAGCAAGTCGCCCAAGTCCACCAACATCAACCTCAACAATGCCAATGTGTCCAGCCTGCCCAACGGCGGGCACCACCGCTACTACGAGCACCTGCCGCCCAATGGTTATGTGGGCGGTAACTATTATGACTACGACAAGCCCAGGACGCCCCGTGGGCAAAGGTGAGGACAGCACCCCTCTTTTTGTGTTGTGTACAATTTGTCAATGGAGCAGTGTCTCTGGTGTGAGTGGTAGTTCGACACTGAGTGAGTATTTGTGTGTCTGTACATGATGCGAATAGACAGGATTAACACAGAGAAACAGACTATCCTGTAGAGCATCAACCATTTTTCTGTGAATGGAAATTTAAACTTTAAACTTTTCACCCATCCATACTGCATTTTGACCGATCACTCATTTTCTCGAAAACAGGCGTATACTGCCTCCAGTCACTCAGATCATTACTATCATCCATGACTGCAGTCATTTGGAAAACAGTAGCCTCAAGAGCCATCTTGTTCCTCTCAGATCCATCCTTTTCATTCCTGGAAGCACAGTTGCCCCTCGAATTTTCATGTCCTCCATACATTTGTATCTCATATATTCTACATAATTGCTGCACTATACCTATCCTCTAAACTTAGTTAGAGGATTAGTTCTTAGTTAGTTAGTAGACTAACTTAGTTCTCAGTGCTTCACTTTATTTTTTATTTGTCCATTTTTTTCCATCAACTTTGTACATACAGCTAACTCAACACAACAGACTTTGTTAACCACAAGGCTTCATTATGCTGACTTTAGTTGTTGTGGTTGAAGCATCAGTGGACAGAATACTTTAAGAACAAGGGGAAGGAGCATGATTGGGAATCTCTGCTGTAGATATTCCCCATATTCTCCTTCTGGAACATCACTGCTAATGAGTTACAGGTTCCACACTTAGATTACCCCCACACTACACCTGTCAAAGCATTCCTAGTGTCACAGGCTTATGTCTTTATGCCAACATAAGGACTTGTGGATGCCTGTGTCTTTACTGGTATTAGTGAATACCTGTGTTATGCTCTGATGTCTTATGGGGTCTATACAGTACAACAACTTAAAACCAAATCACCCTCATGTGTTCATCCCCAGTGCTGGTGGTGCGTTCAACCATTACCTTACCTCTAAGCATATATATGTATGTGGTATATGTCTCATATACTGTATATACTGATATATATGTCACCCTCTCATCCCCCTTTCCCTTATCTTTTTTCTCTCCCTCCACTTCTCTCTCCTAACGAAATGCTTTTTCTTAACCATCTCTGTGCTCACTGGACAGAAGGCGCTACTATGAGACCTATATTAGGTATGTCTGTGGATGTCAGGAGGACTTTTTTTTAAAATCAGGCATCAAACGTAGCTGCAGGAAGCTTGTAGATTACTACTCCTGTCCTGCCCAGTCTGTCCAGCAGGTGGCAGCATTCTGTATTAGTGCTAGTGCTGTGGTAGTACTGGCAGCCGTAGTGCATTGCACGCCTTCCCTCTCCCCTGCATTACACAACACAATGGGCATCTAGAGTCAGTGCGGGGAAGGAAGTGACTGTGGAAGTGAAATGCCCGGATCAGGCTGGCTGTTTGCATGTGTCTGCAACAAGAGAAAGAGAGAGCTGATGATGATGATGGTAGTGATGAATGATGAGGAAGAATGATGGATGAATGAATGGTTCATCTTAAAGGATAACTCAACTTATATGAATTGAACTTGTCATAAAAGTAAATCACTTTATGATTTTAAGATTACAGGGAGCATTACTGCCAAACAATCAGGCCCAGTACAACCGCACTGAGTCTTCCTTTAAGAGATGGTTGGTGGAATGTGCTAGAGGATGTTTTTGCTCTAAAAGCTTCTAACTGTTGTGTTGATGGGGCTGTGCTCGTGCAGACCTGGGGCTAATCTTTGCAACCCACCCACACCCCTCTCCTCTCCACCTAACCTAACCCCACCCCTACCTACACCTAGACTGGTAAACCAGCCCCTTGTACTTCATTTCAATTTGTACTGAGGGTCTGACTGTGCTGTATTGAGAAACTATCTTTTCCTGGAGGTGTGGACTCAAAGTTTAAAGCAAGTGGCTCGGCCTTTACCCAATCGGTAACGTCTGTTTTTCACGTATGCAATTAGCCTGCCTACGCGCTACAATTCAAATGTAGCACACAAAGTCAATGTCATCGCTCAGACCCTCTGTACAAAATGAACTGAATTACAAGGGTCTGGTTAACCAGGCTAACCTACAACTACACCAAACCCTCCCCCCCTGGAGGTGAACGTGTGCATGGCACTGCATGGGTCAAGCTGTAAGCCACTACATATCAAATGGCTTAACCACCACTGACTGCTGCCTCGTCCGTAGGTCGCACACAGGAGACAGGCGCCATCCCACCATCCGCAGGGAGGAAGAGGTGGATGAGGATCGCTTCTCCGCAGAGTACTTCAGCGGGGAGGAGTTTTACGAGGAAGACAGCATGCTCTCTGGAGAGAGGTAAAGTCACATGGGCCAGTCACAAAACCCCACACACACACACCACTTACTCGCTCTTTCTCTCACGTTGTCTCTTTCTCTAACAAGACACAGTCTATCTCTCTCCCTCTCTCTCGCTTTCTCACTCTTCTTACACACACGCACACAAACACATACAAACAGCAGATGGAGTTGGACTATCCCATCATGGACAGCTGTTTATTTGGGTTCAGTAATTGAAACATCATTTAAAAAAAAAAACCTCAGCAAAACATTTAACTGCCCTTGCACACTGCATTTCAGTCCATAAGATTCCAAACCAGCTTATTTAAAGACAAATTTATATTTTAAAACCACTGATGTGCAGTTCAGCTCTGTTGAAGTGCCTTTAGGTTAATGCACTATAGGCTTTAGTTGAATTCATGTGAGAAACATAGGATTTGTTGACTGGTGCAGTCAGAGATTGGATATTTTCTGTATAGATGATCAGTGAACTGTATAATTGACTGTTGCCAGAAGCAAAGCAATGTTTGGGAGTTCTACGCTTTTACACAAGGGCTTGTAAGCTGTACACAAGGACACATTTCGGTAGGTAGTTTAGTTGCGCAACAAGAACAGATAATTATTATTGCGGTATAAACCCCCTCAGGCCAGTACAAGATCACTTTATCTTCTTTTGCCATTTGGGACTCATAGGCCTTTTGTGCTTGATGCAGAGAACTGCTACAGATGCACTTTATGTTCATTTACTTCACACTTCATATTTAGTCCACACAGTGAACAGGGGCATAAGTATGGCAAAGGGTACACAAAACACTTCACATGTGCAACCACAGACCCAGACATACACTAGAGCCTTCAGTGTGTAGAGATTTACTCAGTGTTGTGGCCTAAGGGCTCATGCACATTAAGGACTGTCCGTATACAGCACTTAGACAGCAAGTGCCCATTTTCTGTGTGTATTCGTTTGGAATGCACGTTAAATAAAAACAGACAAACACATATTGTGTTTATTAAAGCAATATCAACGGGGAAACAGGGCTATGTCAACTTAAAGACACTGGCCAAGTGCATTTAAAGGTGGGGCGGCAGCTGAATTCCCATTCAGATTCTGTACACGCAGACATATCCAGTGTGAATGCGAAATGAATATGGACAGAAAACGCGCACTTGCTGTCTACAAGCTGTATACAGACAGATTATGGTCTGTATGGGTCCTAAGAGGTAGTCACATTACTGCATGCCTGGACAGGTATCCAAACAGCGACCAGGAGTATGAGACACCCAGAGGATACCATCATCCCGACACCTACTACGATGATGATGAGCAACCGCTGTACCACGACTCCCGGAGATCTCCCAAGAGACGGCTGCTTCCTCCTACGCCTCAAGGTACAATTTTAACCTTTACAATTAGGGAGATCAAGACTTTCCAAAACATTATTTAAATTTTACAATTTATCCATTTTATTATTTTGTTTTGGTAAATTACACAAGGTTTCAAGTCAAGTCAAGTCAAGTAGGTTTTTATTGTCGTTTCAACCATATACACAGTACATAGTGAGACGAGACAACGTTTCACCGGGAACAATTGGTGATACACGCAACTGTTAAAACACAGTATGGACACGACAGATACGTAATAGTGCCTACATACACTATTGAGGGACTACACAGATTTTCTCACACACACACACACACACACACACAACTACACATGCACACGTACACACTCTTGTACACATATGTACATACAGTACAACACAGTTGTAAACAAGTCAGGTCAGAGTTACAGGTGACCTAAACAACAAACAATCTAGACAGGGCATGGATTTTAGCAGAGCACTGTGGCTAGTGGTGTGATTTGTAAACAAATGACTGTTCTACATAAATATAAATAATAGCAGCAAGGCTAGTGGTATGATTTGTAACCAAAGAAACTATTCTACATAAATGTAAGTAATAGCAGCAAGGAAGTGCGGGGGGCATAAAGGTGCAGTGTGCTGTGACACGCTGGTTTGCACCCTGAGTTACCAAGAATTTACAATCCAATTGCACTACAGGCTGTTCTGCAGTCTGACTGCCTGCAGGAAGAAGCTCTTCCCCATTCTGGAGGTGCGGGCAGTGATGCTGCGGAACCTTCTACCAGATGGTAGTAAGGTGAATAGTCCATGGGAGGGATGAGTAGAGTCTTTGACAATGTTCTTGGCTTTCCGCAGACAGCGGGTGCTGTGGATGTCTGCGAGGGGGGGCAGAGAGACTCCAGTGATCTTTTCGGCTGTCCTCACAATCCGCTGCAGGGCCTTGCGGTCTGCAGCAGTGCAGTTGCCAAACCACGCTGTGATGGCGCCGCTGAGGATGCTCTCAATCATCCCTCTGTAGAAAGTTGTGAGGATGGAGGTTGGGAGATGGGCTTTACGCAGTCTTCTCAGAAAGTACAGACGCTGCTGGGCTTTCTTTGTGATGTGTGTGGTGTTGAGAGTCCATGAGAGGTCCTCAGTTATGTGTATGCCCAGAAATTTTGTGCTCTGGACAATCTGTACTGGAAGGTTGTTGATGCACAGTGGGATGTGTTTATGCAAAGTCCGTCTGAAGTCTATGACCAGTTCTTTTGTTTTGTCCACGTTGAGGGACAGGTTGTTGTCGGTGCAACAGTTGCTGAGCTGAGCCACCTCCTCTCTGTACGGGGCCTCGTTGCCTCCTCTGATCAGACCCACCACGGTGGTGTCATCAGCAAACTTGATGATGTGGTTTGAGCTGTGCGTTGCCGCACAGTCATGGGTGAGGAGTGTGAACAGCAGCGGACTGAGCACGCAGCCTTGAGGTGCTCCTGTGTTCAATATGGTTGTGCTGGAAGTCTTGCTCCCGATCGTAACTGCTTGGGGTCTGCCAACCAGGAAATCCAGGATCCAGTTGCAGAGGGTTTTTTTCAGGCCGAGTTCACCTAATTATGACCGCCGCTAGCGAAGCTAGCGAAAGCGGTCATATTGGAGTTGCTGCAAAATTTTTCCCTTTTTTTTTTTTTTTTTCACCGATTTTTCGTCAACGATTCCCGGGACACTGAAACTCGGGGAGACATGAATGTTTGTAGGCATGTAGCCCAAGAAGTTTGTGAGCGAATAAGGCCTTTTGGTCCCCCAGGGCCACCCCCCCGCTGTGCCAGTGTCTGTTAAAGAGGGGGAGACCGGCAAAAGTTTTTGCTGAATAACTCAATGAACGTTTCACCCAACAACATGAAATTTTTGTGATATGTCGGTGTTACAGAGACGTATCGACCGAGCCCATAAACTCTCACTTGAAGCATAGCGCCACCTAGTGATATGGGTAAATGCAAAAATTGGGATTTGGAGTTGCCAATATCTTGGACCGAGAAGGTGGGAACTGCGCAAAATATGTCATGCACGATCACCACAAAGACCTCTAACACCACAGAACATACCATAAAATTTGGTCCATAGGGGGCGCTGTAATTGTAGAAAATGTCATTTTGCCTATTATCTAGACAATGCTTACGTTTACAACAAAAAAAAATTTATCGTGAAATCTATTGACCCTCACGCATTGAAAACACTGGTCGACGCCCACTTCCAACGAACACAATTTCCGTGAAATTTTAATATTGCGAAAACGAATCTGAATGAACTCGTCATAGGCCGTTCATGTGAATCTCACCAAATTTGGTATATGTCATCTATAGACAATGCTGACAAACAGTTATCAAAGGATTTATCTTGAGATAAACCGTTCCGAAGTTACACGTCAATGAACATTTAACACGTAGCTTAAAAATCTTCAAATGGCCGTATCTTGGCTAATAATTGCTCAAATTTGGTCAAAGTTAACATGCCATCTCTAAACAGCTTTCTTTTCATGTGTACAAAATTTTGTGACATTTCGTCATAGGGGGCGATGTTTATTGGCAAAGCTAGGTGTCAAAAAACAGTTTTTGTTAAATAACTCGTCAACAATTTTGCCCAAGACAATGATTTTGTTTTAGTATGTCGGTGTTACAGAGACGTATCGACCCAGCCCATAAACTCTCACTTGAAGCATAGCGCCACCTAGTGATATGGGTAAATGCAAAAATTGGGATTTTGAGTTGCCAATATCTTGGACCGAGAAGGTGGGAACTGCGCAAAATACATCATGCACGATCACCACAAAGACCTCTAACACCACAGAACATGCCATAAAATTTGGTCCATAGGGGGCGCTGTAATTGTAGAAAATGTCATTTTGCCTATTATCTAGACAATGCTTACGTTTACAACATTTTTTTTTTTATCGTGAAATCTGTTGACCTTCACGCATTGAAAACACTGGTCGACGCCCACTTCCAACGAAAACAATTTCCGTGAAATTTTAATATTGCGAAAACGAATCTGAACGAACTCGTCATAGGCCGTTCATGTGAATCTCACAAAATTTGGTATATGTCATCTACAGACAATGTTGACAAAAAGTTATCAAAGGATTTATCTTGAGATAAACCGTTCCGAAGTTACACGTCAATGAACATTTAACACGTAGCTTAAAAATCTTCAAATGGCCATATCTTGGCTTTTAATTGCTCAAATTTGGTCAAAGTTGACATGCCATCTCTAAACAGCTTTTTTTTCAGGTGTACAAAATTTTGTGACATTTCGTCATAGGGGGCGATGTTTATTGGCAAAGCTAGGTGTCAAAAAACAGTTTTTGTTAAATAACTCGTCAACAATTTTGCCCAAGACAACGATTTTGTGTTAGTATATCGTGTTACAGAGATGTATCGACCCAGCCCATAAACTCTCACTTGAAGCATAGCGCCACCTAGTGATATGGGTAAATGTAAAAATTAGGATTTTGAGTTGCCAATATCTTTGACCGAGAAGGTGGGAACTGCACAAAATACGTCATGCACGATCACAACAAAGACCTCTAACACCACAGAACATGCCATAAAATGTAGTCCATAGGGGGCGCTGTAATTGTAGAAAATGTCATTTTGCCTATTATCTAGAGAATGCTTATGTTTACAATTTTTTTTTTTTTATCGTGAAATCTATTGACCCTCATGCATTGAAAACACTGGTCGACGCCCACTTCCAACGAAAACAATTTCCGTGAAATTTTAATATTGCGAAAACGAATCTGAACGAACTCGTCATAGGCCGTTCATGTGAATCTCACCAAATTTGGTATATGTCATCTACAGACAATGCTGACAAAAAGTTATCAAAGGATTTATCTTGAGATAAACCGTTCCGAAGTTACACGTCAATGAACATTTAACACGTAGCTTAAAATTCTTTAAATGGCCGTATCTTGGCTTTTAATTGCTCAAATTTGGTCAAAGTTGACATGCCATCTCTAAACAGCTTTCTTTTTATGTGTACTAAATTTTGTGACATTTCGTCATAGGGGGCGATGTTTATTGGCGAAGCTAGGTGTCAAAAAACAGTTTTTGTTAAAAAACTTGTCAACAATTTTGCCCAAGACAACGATTTTGTGTTAGTTTGTTGGTGTTACAGAGATGTATCGACCCAGCCCATAAACTCTCACTTGAAGCATAGCGCCACCTAGTGATAAGGGTAAATGCAAAAATTTGGATTTTGAGTTGCTAATATCTTGGACCGAGAAGGTGGGAACTGCGCAAAATATGTCATGCACGATCACCACAAAGACCTCTAACACCACAGAACATGCCATAAAATTTGGTCCATAGGGGGCGCTGTAATTGTAGAAAATGTCATTTTGCCTATTATCTAGAGAATGCTTACGTTTACAACAATTTTTTTTTTATCATGAAATCTATTGACCCTCATGCATTGAAAACACTGGTCGACGCCCACTTCCAACGAGAACAATTTCCGGGAAATTTTAATATTGCGAAAACGAATCTGAACAAACTCGTCATAGGCCGTTCATGTGAATCTCACCAAATTTGGTATATGTCATCTACAGACAATGCTGACAAAAAGTTATCAAAGGATTTATCTTGAGATAAACCGTTTCAAAGTTACACGTCAATGAACATTTAACACGTAGCTTAAAATTCTTCAAATGGCCGTATCTTGGCTTTTAATTGCTCAAATTTGGTCAAAGTTGACATGCCATATCTAAACATCTTTCTTTTCATGTGTACTAAATTTTGTGACATTTCGTCATACGGGGCGATGTTTATCGCCGAAGCTAGGTGTTGAAAAACAGTTTTTGTTAAATAACTCGTCAACAATTTTGCCCAAGACAACGATTTTGTGTTAGTATGTAGGTGTTACAGAGGCATATTGACCCAGCCCATAAACTCTCACTTGAAGCATAGCGCCACCTAGTGATAAGGGTAAATGCAAAAATTGGGATTTTGAGTTGCCAATATCTTGGACTGAGAAGGTGGGAACTGCACAAAATACATCATGCACGATCACCACAAAGACCTCTAACACCACAGAACATGCCATAAAATTTAGTCCATAGGGGGCGCTGTAATTGTACAAAATCTCATTTTGCCGACTCCTTGCCTTCACAAATCAGTCCTACACACTACACATTCAAAACCCACATCCATGCCCACTTCCAGGAAATCATTTCCACAGAAATTCTCACCTCACAACACTGCTCTACCACACACTCATCACACCAACAGTTCCCACATTTCAATATACTGCGGCGGTCATACCATGTACCGCTATGCGGTACATCTAGTTTTGTTATCAGGTGCTGAGGGATAAAGCTAGGGATATACTTGCCGCACGCAGAAGTGCGTCACAGCGCCACGCGCCCATATATACTTCATTCGACACACACACCAATCCTCTCCTCGTCAGAGGTGTCAAAACCCACAGTAGTTCGGGAACCTTGCGTGTCAGAGGAGTGAAACATGACTGAATTGCAGGTTTCCATCATGATTTGGGAATTAAACTGGATAAATCTGAAAAGGTTTGAGTCAGTGTGTATATTTACAGTGTTTTCAGCTTTATAAGACCTTATGATTGATGATAGGATAAGGCAAAAAGTTAGATTAATAAACGAACTGCAGGTTTGCACCTAAGTTGGTTTGTGGATAAAACTGAACAAAATCCTAAAAGTTTTTAGTCTGTGTTTGTATTTCTTGTGAGTTTCCAGTAATATTAGCTGATTTGTAGCAATGGAAAATATATGTTTAGGCTGATAGTTACTAGGCTAAAGTTAGCTGAAACCAGACTAGCCATTGCCTATTGTTTTCAATGGGGCTGCCGCGCGCAAGTTACAAAAAATCAGAGGTGCAGACACGGCAAATATGCACTTGAGAACGCCACGCCAGATGTGCACTGACTTCATTTTGACGTCACTTTTGCGCGCGCACCACTGCGCCAGGCCTTAATGGTGTTGAATGCTGAGCTGAAGTCAATAAACAGCATCCTGACATATGTATCCTTTTGGTCTAGATGAGAGAGAGCCAGGTGGATGGCAGTGTTGATGGCATCGTCTTTGGAGCGATTGGGGCGGTAGGCAAACTGCATTGGGTCCAGTGTGGCTGGTAGTTGTGCCTTGATGTGTCTCATTACCAGCCTTTCGAAGGACTTCATGATGGTGGATGTCAGTACAACTGGGCGGTAGTCATTGAGATAAGTCACTGTGGGTTTCTTCGGAACGGGGAAGATAGTGGTAGTCTTGAAGCAAGTGGGAACGACGGTGGTGGCCAGGGAGATGTTGAAGACATCTGTGAGGACGTTGATCAGTTGGTCTGCACACTCCCTCAGCACACGGCCTGGTATGCCGTCCGGCCCAGCAGCTTTCCGTGGGTTGACTCTGAGTAAGGTCTTCCTCACTTCAGAAGTGGACAGGCACAGCATTAGGTCGTTAGGTGGAGGGGTGTCCTTTCTCACCACTGAGCGTTCTGTTCCTCAAACCTTGAGTAGAACTGGTTTAGCGCGTTTAGAGTCGTCACCACCACAGGAGAGGGGGGCAGGCCTGTAGTTGGTTTCTGCAATGTTTTGGGATGTGCCTATCTAAGCAATGATAACCAGATCTATCTAGTGCTTTGTCAGTAGTGTCAGTAGACAGTATCGTTGCTATAGTCAGTGTTAGTAGCAATGGCAGGAGGATAACATTGTATTACTATTAGTACTATTTAGCGTGTAATGCTGAGACAGACTGAATTTGACGATTTGTATATGGTTGTGTATATTACATGATGTGAGTTTTCCCACACTGATTGGAGTATGCCAATGTGGGGGGTTGGTTGTGTGTGTGTGTGTGTGTGTGTGTGTGTGTGTGTGTGTGTGTGTGTGTGACCCTGCTAACCACACTGTCTTGTCTGGCCATCTGCAGGCAACAGGAGGCCGTCCTTCAACTTTGAGTGTCTGCGCAGACAGAGTAGCCAGGACGACCTGCCTCACCAGCGCACTGCTCTACCTCTGCACCTCATGCAGCACCAGGTGACACACACATACACACAGCCTTACGCACATACATACAAGCACACACCACCACTGCCACCCCCCCCCCCACACACACACCATACACCTACACACAGCCTTACGCACATACATACAAGCACACACCACCACTGCCACCCCCCCACACACCATACACCTACACACAGCCTTACGCACATACATACAAGCACACACCACCACTGCCACCCCCCCACACACCATACACCTACACACACATACACACACACTTATAACCTTCTTATTGGCTGACATTTCTTTGTAGTTATACCATTTGTGTAGATTAATGATTACTGTATAATACTGTACTTTAATATCCCCATGGGGAAATTTGACTTAGTGTGAGCGTGACCTATAACAAGGACTCAAAGAACAACAAAATGGACAAAATCCCATGAGTCCTACAGCCCCTAGGTACTCATTTGTAATAAATACTAAAACAGAGATGAATTAAGTAGACACAAACATAAAATAAAAGTAAAACTCTTATAACAATAAGTATGTTAAAAATCATCTAATTCTTTCTGAACCTCAGATATAAGATGTGGTTTATTAATTTTAAGGCATTTGTTAAGTGTGTACACCACACACACACACACACACACACACACACACACTCTCTCTCACACACATACAGACGCACACACTCTCTCTCTCACTCACACACACATTCACACGGACACACACGTACACACCATGTGCTGACATGTTGCCACCCATCCCATGCCCCTCTCATCCCTGCACTGCTTCCCTCAGGTGATGGCTGTGGCAGGACTGGACTCCAGTCGGGCGCACCGGCTCTCCCCTACCCACTCCACCCGCTCCTGGGCCACGCCCCCAGCCACACCGGCCAGCAAGGACCGCTCACCCTACTACACGCCCCTCATCCGCGTGGACCGGCCCCTGCGCGACAGCCTGAGCAGCAGCCGCTCGTCGGTGCGCAAGAGCTCCTGGTACACAGACGAGCACGAGTACCAGCAGCAGCGCACCTACTCACCCGCACACCTGCAGGTGCCCCCCGAGTTCCGCAACCAGTATCACCAGAAGAGGGGCAGCGCCACCAGCCTGGTGGAAGCGGTAAGATGCTGATGATAAAGATGCACTTTACAGATAAATTCCTACCTACTTGCAAAAGGGTCAGAGGCTAGAGCTGCTGTAGCCTGGTAAACCAGCCCCTTGTACTTCATTTCATTTTGTACAGAGGGTCTGGCAGTGCTGTATTGAGAAACGATTTCTTCCTGGAGGTGTGGACTCTGCTTAAACTAGTTTAAAAACAAGTTCCACTGCCTTTACCCAAACATTAATGTCTGGTCGTGGCATATGTGATTAGCCTGTCACCAAGTCAACGTCATTGCTCACGAACACTCCCTCTGTGTACCAGGCTAGAGCTGCTCAGCAGTCACTGTTGTAATTACCTGGTCCCCCGGAGTAGATTGACCAGGTATTGCAATGATCCCCTCCGTGTGTGTGTGTGTGTGTGTGTCTGCCTATCTGTCTGTCTGTCTGTCTGTCTGTCTGTCTGTCTGTCTGTCTGTCTGTGTCTGTCCACCTGCAATGTCCCTGTCTGTCCACATGGGGGACCAGGTTGCCATCTCTGATTGCACTTGTTAAGGACTGTTAAAGGTGGGATAGGAGATGCATTTCAGAGCCAATAAGCTAGATCCAGACCTCCCAGTTTTTAACCCCAATTTTGATACGATGGAACGTTAGGGTCAGTCTCAGGTAGTCTTGGGTAGTCGGAGGCAATTACGCAATTACGCAATTCCGATTAAATCAAACTTAACATGAAATTCTCTTTTCTGACTGGTTGATGAGGTGGGAATTAACTTTGTATAACTGGCTACTTTGAAGTATATCTCAAAATTTTGAATCTTCGTTCCATATTAATGCAGCTCTCGTAGCCAAATTAACGGTTAAATGACTATTCCACGCTCTACTTGTTCTTAACACTACTTTAAAGTACCAAAGCAACCATTTATTTGGTAGTTTATGCAAATAAAATCAGATCATAAATACGAATGGGAGATAAAAGGGATAACGGCCTTCGAGGTGACCAGTTCCGTGTAAATAATGACTTGCCAAAGGCAACTCCACTCCGCTTCGCCTCCACTTCGCCATTATTTCCACTGAACTGGTCACTTCGTCGGCTGTTATCCCGTACATGTTTGATTTGATGTGTTGGCATAGTTGTGGTTGTGACATAGAAGGCAGTTGTATTTTCACCCAGTTTTGTCTGTAATCACAACTGACTCCAAACCTACCGACAGCGTTGGATGCGATTTTGTGTGCCCCGTCGAGTTCTAATTATGAAAGACTGAAAAAATCGTAAGGTCTGTTCTGTTATTATACTTTTCAGAATTATCTGTGAGACATTACCTATGAATCCATTAGATCATTCTTATTCTTGCTAGCATTTCTATCATCATCTATGGTGCCTTTAAAGGTGTCATTGCATCGTTTTTTCACTACTGTTGCAGTGCTCTCTAGTATTAATGAATGCCTTGTGAGCCGGTTTTGGTAAAAAAAAAATGCTTTAGGGCTCCTGTTACAGGCTGTTCTAGTTAGGTGGAGGAGATGGAGTGGACAGAATAACAGGTTCTCTGCTATGCTAGTCACAAGGTACTATAATTTAAAGCCCATTCAGTAATCATAACTGTGGCGTGGCTTTTTCTAAGTAACAAACTTACATCACTTTGTTTGCTTTTTTCTTATTCGCTCGTTTTTCAGCCTATTTTCCTTTATTAACTAATGGAGGCAATCGGGATAGAAGAACAGTTTCACGTGCAACATACATATGGAGTGACCTGTTGTATTTCAAGAAGAGCAAGTACTAAATGGTTTCTCGTGGAATGAAACCTTTAAACTGGTGTCCTTTAAACATAATAGAGTTGTTGTTCTGTCTGGGTCAATGTTTTAAAATCGGTTTTAGTAGACGCTGCAAGTATCCGAAAAGGGTAATGTGTGTGTTTTAGTGTATGTGGGTAACTAATTACTTTATTCTTGCTAGCATTTCTGTCAGCACATATTCCTTAAACATAATAGGGATGCTAGCTAGATATATTATCAAAAAAAACAGTTACATTTTAGATACACAGGTGGCTACAAAATGCAAAAAGGGTAATGTGTGTTTGTGTTTGTGCCTGTGGTCTCCAAGGTATTAATATCAGAGGGTCTGGGGAGGTATGCCAAGGACCCAAAGTTTGTGGCGGCGACGAAGCACGAGATCGCGGATGCCTGCGAGATGACCATCGATGAGATGGAGAGCGCCGCCAGCCACCTGCTGAACGGAGGCATCCCACCGGGGGTCAACGGGGTCAACATGTTCCCCATCCTCAACCAGCAGGACTACGACCTCCAGGATGTGTCGGCCAGCTACAGTGACGAGGAGCTGGAGCCACGGCCACGCTACGAGGAGGACCTGGCGGACGAGATGATCTGCATCACCACGTTATAGCAGCCCCTCCCCCAGGACGACAGACACTAGTGTTACAGTGAAGCAGTCTTCCGCTAGGGGCACCACCTGAAACGTGGAAAATGAAATGCAACTTTTATGAAAACAGACAACAATGCATCTACTTGCTCACAACCAAAAGAAGTGCCTTTTTTAAATTAAAATGGAAAGGCACCTGGATGGCAGACTGTATGGTCCCGCCCCTACCCCCACCCCACCTCCCTCTATGCCTGCCTCCACCACCACCCCAAAGCCCCTCTAGCTCCTCTGCCCTGCTTGCCAAGGGGATGCCATGCCCAATGTCCTGTTGCCTGGAAATCTGGCTTCCTTCTGTATGGACTAATCATGATGATGCTAATCCATGTTTGGGGAGGGAGCAGGCCTAATGCTGAGCTGTCTGAGAATGAAGCACTATTGGCCAGCTTGTTTCTGTCAGTCACCTTGAGAATGCGGGGTATGGACCAATATAGCTAAGATGCAAGATACAAAACGGGGTTGGGCTTTCTATATATATATATATACAGTATATATTATTATAATTACTATTATTATAATTATTTTTAAGGTGATGACAATCAGATTTAAGATGTCATTACCTCAGTCACTTTATTAAGAGTTTGCATATCAAGCACGTTTTCAATGCAAGCGAAGACAGGCATATCGCCCCATGCCCACCCTCTTTCCTGAGTATGATTTTCTAAGCTTCACTTTACCCCCTGAAAATATTTTTTAAAATGTTAATGACAGGAAATTAAAAAAAAACAGCAAAGAACATTAAGAATTTAAAAACTGCTACCCGTTTACAGATAAAAGGGAAAATATCATACCTACCTATTGAGTTATCAAACTGGATATACTTTTGAAAAATTTCAGCATTTCTGTTGAATGCACTAGCCTACAGGTTATTTTTCAATTTCACAATAGTCTGTTTAAAAATTTCATAACAAAGCTACTGTACATTACTTGTAATGTATATAGAAATGAAAGAACAGTTTGTATAGAGACATTATATATTTTGAAATTATGTACGGTATGAAAAAAAGAATCAGCAATATTGACTCTTGTCCATGTTCTTATTCTCTTCAAGAGAGACTGCTTTTTCTTTTACTAGGTACTGTAGTTCAGAATTGATTTCCCTTTTTTTCTTGTTTTCTCACATATGCATTCTCACTTTTAGATGGTTATCATTTTTGAAAGTTCTGAAATTTTCATTTCAAGGATGGTGTAACATCTGCATGGGAGTATGATAGCAGTACACTTCTCTGTTATGTTTCCACGTGCAAAAAAAAAAAGAATAAGAACAACAGTGCAGAGAATCACTCCCCTGATACAGCCAGCCTGCATTTTCTAAACCAAGAACCAAGTTCTTCCTTTTTTTAGCCAGGCACCTGTAGGGCTTTGACTCCGCTGACTCTTATCTCCTAAACGGGTCTCAGCTCTAGCACCAGGGTGTGGCAAACTTTATCCTGTCTTTTTCCTGCAAGGGATTGGCAGATCAGATAAGTTTGTCTCAATTCTTAGCTTGCATCACTCTCTCTTTCTCTTTCATTTCTTTTTCAGGAGGGGTTCCATGTTAAAAAATGCATTTGTGCATTGACAATGCTGCTCAATTTAATCTCTGATTTAACCAGATACAGTTATATGTACAGATGATGAACCTTCACCAGGTCTCAGCAGTCCAGTCTGAGATGCCTTCTCCATTGACTTCTTCTCCTCAGGATGCACAAAGTGGGGGAGAGTCCTAAACCATGGGAGCAAGGAAACACATTATACCTGCATTCTGTCCCCTGATTGGTTAGGTTTTACTACTTCCCCATAGCATCCTTCTGGAGTGGCAGAGGGGGTTGGCTCGTCTTGGGGGCTCTTTAAGGCTGGATGGAGACTATGGGGATGTGTGGTGTACTGGACCTGGTTAGATGGAGAAGGAGAGTGCTAAGCAATATTACCCCCCCCCCCCCCTCTCTGTCAGGCTTCTGCAAATACCTCTTTAAGTGCAGGGGAAACATCAGTGTTGCTAGTCCTGCTGTATACCTTTACAGGTATGGCTTCACCACACAGAGAGACAGCTTAAAGCTGCTGTAATCGACATTAGCTAACATCTGCCACACTTAGCCATCTATTGCCTGGCTTTAATCCGCTGCGCACATGGAAAAAAGATGGTAGGCAGGATGCTCATCTCTTGGCACGTTCCCTGGTTGATTAAAGCAGTCACGCTGGGTTTAAGATGCTGAGCTGCTGAAGTTACTTAGTTGCTGACTACGGTTCAAAATACACTGAACCCCCCCCCCCCCCCCCCCAAAGAGCATCTACACTGTAAAACATGCTGCTTAAAGCTAACTTTTAAATCCAAAATTAAAGCAACGTTCTGCATGCATCTTTTTTACATTGGTGTAACTTAACAGTGCCATGTATGTTCATAATGTACACATAGCATTGTTAAATTAACCAAAGTAAAAAGGTCCATGTGACACGTTTACTTAATTCTTTTAAGTTGGTTTCATGTTTCACCTTTTACAGTGTTTATTTGTGTTATCCATGTTTGGAGCAATTTTTCTTGTGGATTGTCGATATGCGCTTACAGCAGCTTTAAGGTGCTATTCTGGCACAAATGGGTATCAGAAAGGAAGCCACTGAAACCACTTTGAGAATTTGTATGACATCAAGGCGTTGCCTTGGAAATTCTAATTTTCATCTCAGCACAGGTTGCTGTATGTATACAGGGTGGATCAGCAAAAAACTGCACCACTTTTTTAAATGCTATAGCCTCTCAATCATTGAAGCTACTAGAATAAAAAAAACATGCAAATTAAAGCTCATTCAGTTCGCTTTCCAGAGATATTATGGTTTATGAAGCAATGGTCATAAAAATTAAAACTAACCATGAAAAAAAGTTGCCACATTATTTGTCAAATTTGCATTGTAAGAAACAGTTTCCTGAAAGTTCAGATCCTGCTTTAAACTAACTTTTAATGGTGCAAAAGATGTCCAATGTGCCCTCCATCCCTTCTGACAGCCTCAGTGATTGAGGAGACAAGTTAAAAAGTGGTGAAGTTTTTTTTAGGTCCACCATGTATATGCTATATATGTATGGCAACAGAGGCCTATGGGATTAGTTGTTCATGATAAGTGTGATTGATTTGTTTCTTGAGCGTGAGTACTGTTTCTCAGTCAGCCGAATATAACTGTCATGAACATGTGGGGTCTCCACTGTGTGCACACTGAAAGGGCTCTTCGAATTGTTTGTGAGAAAACAAAAAAATTATATGTGGTCTGTGTTGACATTGTTAAAGGACCAATGCGCATTCCAGGCACATTGTACTATTCGTAGCAATTACTGGTTAAAAAAAATGAAAATATGCATTATTTTTAAACACTTTTCAAGAAAAATGTGTAATACTAAAGATTAGAAGATCTTACTTTTACCTCATGTCAGGGACTCCTGAGAAAAAAAAGAAAGAAACTAGATTTGGTTCATTCTATACCAATGGGATTTAAATATTAGCACATTGCTGTTCGTCTTTGCACAAATAACTGTATAGTGCTTTTTGTTTTTTGTTTTCCTTTTTTTGTAAGGAAATCTTTTGTGTATTAAGGTGAGAGAATTTTGTACTTTTTCCTGTGACTGTGTGTATGGTTTAGTGGAACCTGTCTTTGTCATTTGCATCCCCCACCCTACAAAGCTGGGGTCATGAGAAAAGGAGAACATTTCTGAAAAATAAAGGTGCATTCTTCCTCAATAACACAAACAAGTTGGCGGGTTTATTTAAAAAAAAGAGAGAGAGAAAAACTGCTGGCAACACTCACATTTACAGATAAACAACTGCTAATTTCAACATTTTAATGTTTTCATTGCATAATTACTACTAATACTACTATTACTATTGTTAGTATGATTATTAAAAAGAGTATGATTATTATTCAAGTTGTAATGGAAAAAAAATTATCCTATGTACAATAATGAGGGGAAGGTCAGTGGTAATGTTCTCTACTTGAAAGTTACAATATTTGCCCTGTAATGTTTTTATTCAGTAAAAAATAATCTCCCCTAGTAGCAGATCATTTATGAATTTCCCTTAAGGTTTTGAATTGATGCATTTTTTGTATTTTTCCAATTTATTTTGGCCTGGAATTGATCTGAATCGATGCTAAAAAATATTTTCTAATGATTATTAATGAATAAACTTGCACTCAAACTCTGTGTCAGTTGATATTGTGGGAAGTACATACACGGACACAAACACAATAAAATCGTGATGAAGAAGTGCAACGATACAATATTTCTGACACAGACTTGCATATCATGTATAATGAACACACAGGTCTCATGCATTTCTTATTTTGTTCCACTGTTGTATTGACTCTGTGTTACAAGAGTCATTTTGACAAGATAACCATTTTTGTACTGCTGAATTGTAGACATTTAGTTTAGCTCTATGCAAAATGTTGGCCTTGCACATTCCATTCTAGGTTGAACTTTTCTACACTCTGTTAAAAGCTGTCTAATTCAACGATTAAAGGAAACGTATGTGTAAAGCTATGACACAAACATTAACATAATGTCCATAGTTAAGAAACACATTTTTTACCTAGCAAAACACACACATCACACATGCCCTTATCTTATGTTTTTAATCTATGCTTTATCAGTGATGGGCAACCTGACTTCAGAAGCTACAATCAAGTAGCATATATGTTCCAGCCATTCACTAAATCTGGTGATCGTAATTCGCACCAGTCTTCTAGCCTGATAAACCAGCCCCTCGAACTTCAGTGCTTTATGAGAAACAGGCAGTGCTGTATGAGAAACAATTTGAGGTGTTTGGGGGGGGTGTGAACTCTGCTGAAGTTTAAAACAAGTGGCTCTGCCTTTAGCCAATTGCTAACATCTGGTCGTCACATATGCAATTAGCCAGCCTACGCACTACAATTCAAAGTCAACGCCATCACTCATGAACACTTCCTCTGTTCGCTGATTGGCTTTTTCTTCTTCGGTGGTGTGTTTCATGGCTCAGGTGAGACCTGGTTGCTGATCGAGGAAACGGTGGTGTGAAGCTCCACCTCTGACTCCTCCACCATCCAAGGGTTTCGACCACAGAACAGGAAAGGCACTGCAAACTTACGGAACTGAAGATACAAAAGAAACTCAACTCAGTCGTCTCTTTCACAACAACGCAGACCAAATTTTAACTCTTTCTTCAATTATGCTAACATTATTTTGCTTTTATAACAGTAGCAGATCACTTGATTGTTTTGGGCAGAGGTCTGAACTGAGCGAAGTTGAACGGTAATCCTCTGTGTTGGTATACCAGTAGAGGGCATATATTCGGTAACTCTTTTGCCAGCTTTGTTAACAGATTACATTTTTTTATGTAATTTGATTAGATTTCTGATACTAATACTAATTTTCTCTTTTACTTTCAGTGTAGGGTTACCAGACATCCCCATTTTATATGGTCTTTCCTTGTTTCCTTTAGCTTGCTAATTAATTTTTTCCATGTGTATTCTTACCTGTTTGTTCATGAAGATGTATATCAATGGATTGTAAACTGTGCTGCTTTTAGCGAGGTACACTGGTACCATGGCAACAAGTGGGCTAAAATTGACATCCGGGTCACACACGACCACCAGGGCTAGCACAGCATATGGCAGCCAGCTAACCAAGAAGGCCAGCACCATGGCAACCACCATCCATGCTACCTTGGCCTCAGCTTTAGCTGTAGCTCCCCCACCTAACCGGGCTACCTGCAGGAGAACATAATGTAACATTAACATTTAACATTAAATGTACATGTACCCACTGGCTTCAGTCTAAGCATAGACATGCTGTATGAAGTAACAAAGCAGTCACATACTAGATACACTGTAAACAGAGGTAAAGATAATGGCCTCAGAGTAAAAACCCTGATACATTTGATTCCACCATTTTCTAAACCAGTTGAGCACACAAATCATCGGACAGGCAAATCAGCTAATTACTGAAATCACCTGTGCTACAGGTAAAAGAAATACATGGCAGGCTTTTTACTTTCTGAAGCTGGAATCTTCAACTCTGACACCTCTGACATACAGCTGTGGGGGATGTCACATTGTAGTATTCCTTATTGTATTCATTGGTGATCGTGAGGAAAGTTAACACTAACCTGTCTTAAAGTCAAGAGCAGCCAGGAGTAGGACACTATGATGAATGTGAAAGGGATGGCGAAGCAGAGCAGGAAGTAGCAGAGGATGTAGGAGACATTGCCTGGCTTACGACTGTGCCAGTCTGGTCCACAAGATGTCTTCACGCCCTCCAGCTGGTAATCCCCCCAGCCAAAAAGTGGCGGAGTGTTCCAGATCAGAGACCACACCCAGGACACCACCACACCTGTCACCGCATGCCACGCCTGAAACTTCATGTTGCCGAGTGGCTTACGAACCACGAACAGACGCTCCGCTGCGATCAGTGCCACAGTGCACAGAGCCGTGATGCCTGAGGATCCACCAACAGGCCGACATAGCAAGAGATTACACTACTCTTCTTGTGTATATGCGCACATTATTTTTGTTTACCATATATAATTTTTCTTCCACTTATATATGTACTGCACTTTCATCTAAAACTTGTAAAAAATGTGCTATATACACAGGCAAACCAATTGGGGGGGGGGGGGGGGGGGGGGGGGGGGGGGTCTCTTGTCTCAGGCGTAGGGAAAGGGGGGCTCAGAACTTCAGAACTGGGGGGGGACATCAGATTATCTTGTCCCAGAACCAGCTAAGACTGTCAGCGGGCTTGTATATACATAAAATATTGTTATTACTACTCTATTAGCTTAAAGTCATTTAACTTGAGTAGACACCGTGATACCCACATCACGTTATCAAGTGGCTGAACATGTGGTGGAAATATGCACGTGAAAGCGGTTGATTGTTATTACACATTTATAAATGTGTTATTAATTGACACGACCTGAGTAGAATATATTTTGTCCAACAGGTGGCAGCAGTGTCGAAAACATGGTGCACTGTGGGTAAATTGCTGATTTATTGACTTCCAGTAAGATAGAGCGCCCATTGAAAATCATATAGAGTCTACCGTAAAATACCAAATAGTAGCCGGGGCTATTATTTGTTTTAATCACTTCATAGACCAGGCATTTATTTGAGACCAGGTGGCTATTTGGGGCAGGCGATTAATTCCTTCCTCACAAAAATCAAAGTATGGTACTCAAATTCTTTTAATCAATATGACTAAAACGTTCATTTTTTTAATTAATTAACTAAATATCAACATTGTGATCACAAAATGATAATTAATAGAAACAAATACAAAATAGACAATAATTCAAAATCATTTTCATTAACAAAAAAGCCTTATGTGCATAATATGTGCATTTCCCTTTCAACATTAAAACATCCCTGTCATAATGGTTCATCCCATGAAATACCTGCGACTCCCCCATATTCAGCCTGTGGTACAGTCCCTCGGTTCCGCAGGGAAATCGGGACGTTCGGAGAGTTTGCATAACAGAACTACGTTTACGCCTTTAAAATGCTAAAAACCAATAAACTGTGATGTTTAAAACGACCAATGTGTAAACTGGTGTTTCTTTGCTAGTAGATTTGCTTTAACCAGATGAGAGATGATAATGATTACGACTATGAAGTGTGCACTGTACAGGTGAGTTTGATAAACAATTGTTATTTCGGAATGCCGGTAACCCTTTCCCTGCACCTCTCGTAACATTGCTATGTTGATGAAAGGTTATTGCAAATGATGGCTTACAACTGAACTCTTTTGATAACATGATTTGGATGAATGATCATCTCCAGACATATCTCCCCTGATTGTGTAGTGATCAAAGACTGAAAGAAAGCACAATATGGCTACGTGAAAACTAAACAAAACAGGTGTAGAAAAATGTGTAGCGTCAGTGGTCACGTCTTTTTCCTTCACTTTGTTTTGGTTTGTTTTTTTTTTATAAATTACACCCGGCATTTATTTGGAACTGGCCTTTATTTATCAAAATATACACCTGCACCTGCACCCGGCATTTAAATATACACCTGCACCCGGCAATTAAATATACACCTGCACCCGGCATTTAAATATACACCTGCACCCAGCATTTAAAGGGAACTTGGCGGTTAATTGGAACTCGGCTATTATTTGGTATTTTACGGTATGTTGAAAACATTATGTTCTTTTTATGGTCTTTGCAAGACAGTAATTAGTCATGGGCTTTCAGTGTGATGCAGCGGAATGTAGCTCCAACGGTGACAAAGCAAACAAACTTTATAAATACTCCTTCATGGCAGGGGTTACGTAGCCTGGTAAACCAGCCCCTCGTACTTCATTTAATTTTGTACAGAGGGTCTGGAACAGAGACGCTAACGCCTGGTCGTCATGTATGCAATTAGCCTACCTACGCACTACAATTCAAATGTAGCACACAAGGTCAACGTCAAGGCTAACCAAACCCACTCTGTTCGCTGATTGGATCGGTCTTGCTAGGACTTGCTAAATGACCCTCAAGAGATTACGGTCCAGACCTAGCCTGGTAAACCAGCCCCTCGTACTTCATTTAATTTTGTACAGAGGGTCTGGAACAGAGACGCTAACGCCTGGTCGTCATGTATGCAATTAGCCTACCTACGCACTACAATTCAAATGTAGCACACAAGGTCAACGTCACGGCTAACCAAACCCACTCTGTTCGCTGATTGGATCGGTCTTGCTAGGACTTGCTAAATGACCCTCAAGAGATTACGGTCCAGACCTAGCCTGGTAAACCAGCCCCTCGTACTTCATTTCATTTTGTACAGAGGGTCTGGAACAGAGACCGTCAGAAACGATTTGTTGGAGGTGTGGACTCTGCTGAAGTTTAAAAAAAGTGCCTCTGCCTTTACCCAATCGCTAACGCCTGGTCCTCAAGAGATTCCGGTCCAGACCCTCTGTACAAAATGAAATGAAGTACGAGGGGTGGGTTTACCAGGCTAGGGGTTACATGGGTAAAGTGGCCAAAAGACGAGGCTGAACTGAGGAGGTGGAAATCGTTAATCCGACGTGAGGAGAAAGGCAAGTTGGGCAATTAACCATTCCTCTGTAGTATTTCCTGTAACTGTTTTCTTGAATGCTTTGCTAACTTTATCTTCTCCTCTGCATCCATACTCGAACTCTTCATGTTTGTGTGGTGAGGAACAAACGAGTGTTAAGCACTCAGCACTTACGACCATTTTGTGTATGTGCTGCCCCCCAAATATATTCTACTCAGACCACGCCAATTCCATGAAAATTTCTAGCCTGGTAAACCAGGCCTTCGTACTTCATTTCATTTTGTATAGAGGGTCTGTGGCGGATAGCCTGGGTGTGCCCATACTGCCTGTGACGCTGCATTTGCATTTCGCGAGCAAATCAGTCTGGCCAAGCTGCCTATCTAAACCATTTCTGCTCAGCCCTCAGATAGGGGGCCAATGAAAATCGAGCATTTCAAAAGGCAATGACGCGGTAGTTTAGCGACCAGAAATCTATCTGTCTACATGGCGAACGTGGAGCAACCGTAAGATTTCAATGCAGCTGTAGCTGCTGTTTAGGACGAATTCAAAGGGAAGTTCTCTCTGAAAATAGAGCGAAGTGCAGCCCTTGAAGCATTTGTTGCGGGAAAGGGTGTTTTCGCAATGCTACCGACCGGCTTTGGTAAAAGTTTAATTTATCAGTTAGCCCCGCTGGTAGCCAAGTCGATGGGGCTTTGCGAGAACGCTGTTGTTGTGGTCATTTCGCCTTTGATCGCACTGATTCGTTTTTCGAATATCAATATTGAATGACCAACACCAGCCACTCTCATGTTCACCTCACAAGTGCGACAAAAATCATTTAACGCCATTTCTATATGACTACAGGCTACTAGGCCTACTACTTTTTGTTTGGATCAAGCAGTTTCTTTCGCTATGTATACATCAGAGGACAGAGGGGTGTGATTGGTTGAAGCTTCGTCCAGTAGCAAACAGAGGCTGGTTAAGCCCGCCTTCTGAGAAATGGGTTTACAACACAGCTTGGCCAGACCAATGCTCGCAGAGCATTGACAAGTCGCGATAGCCAGGCTATGGGGCGGAGGCCGTGAAAACTATTTCTTCCTGGACTCTGCTTAAGTTTAAAACAAGTGCCTCTGCCTTTACCCAATGGCTAACGCCGGCTCGATCAATTTTAGCTGTGGACCATCAGCCTACTTTTGAGGCATACCGGACAATAGAAATAGGCACTTAGAGGATATAACTACATTAAAATAAATGTAATTTCTGGAGGTTTAACATAACATCATTAACAAGACATCTAAAACTATTAAAAAATACATAGGTGCATGCACTTTCAAAAATAAAACTCTTCATTAATTGTATGACAAATTTCAAATCATGAACATTTTAAATAAACATTCACACAGGATGAGTCACAGAAAGCATTCAGACTTTGGAACTCACCAAAAAGTGACACAGAAAAGCCCTCTAGAACACAGCCTGCCCTCCCTGTCATGTGGCGTCCAGCTGCGTTAGACAGTACAGCAGGCATTCCGCCCATCACTGCTGTTCCCAGATCAGCCACTGCCAGGTTGACCAGGGCATAATTCAGGGGCTGGCGGAGCTGGCGATGCCGGCTGGTCACAATGATCACAGTGGAGTTCAGGGTGACGGCAGTCACTGTGACGATTCCCATGATGACTGAGAGGGTGGTGTAGCCATAGCGGGGGAAGAAGGAGTCCACTACGGGGTTATCTGTCATGGAGGAAGAGAAGGAGGGCTCTGTGAAGTTAGCAGGCAAAGCCATTAGTGGAAAAACGACACTCACACTCAAACACAAAAATGCACATGAAAAAGTGTTCTGATGTGTTCTGACGCCACCAAAAAGGGCAACTGCCAGATCAGGAAAGATTGCCAAGTCTGTAAGGTGCTTTAAGTCAGCCAGCACTTGTGTAAGATCCGGCTTGGAACCAAGCTAATCCCTGACCTTCCTTCTCTGATCACAGGTGCTAAGGATCCTAGAGGATTTATCCAAAGCTTTAGTAGGGGTAATCTAGGGTGGGGTAGCTGCAGGAACAGGTTTTATGTATATTGACAGCATTACAGAAAACTAGTGAATGTACTATAATTAAAGGATTTAGCGGAAAAATAAAATTTTAGTTAAACAGCCCCTTCAAATACAACCCTAAAATTGGTCTGAGAAATTATGTAATTTTGTTTCCACATCCTATTACACCAAAAAATCTTTGGCTTTGAAAGGATTCAAAAATTAAATGTACTGCCAAATTGACGCATGAAATTGTTATGTCTGATTAGTGATTGTACAGACAATGGCCTGTCTTCAATTTTGCAATAATCATGGTATGGAAACAAAATATTTACAGTATTGGCAAGTGTAAAAAGAAAACCTTGAGTGGATTTGTTCTTTTGACAAATAACTATACTAAACTGTGATTCTGAAACCTTGGCAAGTGACATTTGACACATTTGCAAACTTGTTTAGCATGGCATTTCTTGAATGTGCCATTCTTAGGGATTGACTCCTCCTTTAAACCCCAATCCCAGCGCCTTTCCTGGGATCAAGAGTTCTTGCATTAGGAAATCAAGGCTTCTAATGACAGGAAGAATACGGATTTGAAGAAAGCCCACCTTTAATACTGACTCACGGGTTACCTGAAAAGTATCTTACAAATCAAAGGATAGACGGCTTAGATGATTCTTCACAGAAAACTACTAATCATCATTGGAATTCTGCTAAAAAACAATTTGATTAACTTTTCTTTAAATATGAATAATAATATTCTCATTAAAAACTACAATTTGTGGTTCATATGGACGTGTTCCAATATACAGGATAAATCTCAAGCATTTATAAACCAAAGAACACGTGTTTCATACTCTCATATTGGGAAGGCCAGTCGCTCATTTTCACACGATTGAATAGCAAGACAAAGAGGTGGATTATTGCGGTCAGATGAGAAGGGAAACCCGGGAGAGCAGCAGCGCATGCATGCACGTGGTCCTCCTTTCTGTCCGTCTCCAAGCTCTTTATTGCCACGTTCCATCCATGGCTCCCCTGATGTATGATGTAATTACAGAGCTAATAACGAGCCCTTGCTATGGGTTTACAGTCCGCCACGGCCCATGATACATCAGCCCTTTCGCGCAGCCCCAACATCATTATCAGACGCTAATCAGGAAGGCCTGTGCCACTGGGGTGTGGCATTGGTGGGTGGCCGCATGGAAAATTCTTTAGCAACTTGTCAAAGGGGTCATTTAGAATCCATCATATTGGGGTGTGTATTCATGAGCTGGAAGAGAACACAAGCTCAGTTCAGCATAACTGTTATAATATTTTATGGGGTTTATTGTCCTAATTTATAACATATGACCATCTTAAGTTTGTGCAAGAAGGACCACACCAAAAGCAGAATAACTTTTCATCTTAAAGCTTAAAATTCATACACACACAAACTATCATATAGCATACAGAACAGAATACATCTTGAGCCTTAATATATATAAATATATATATATATATATATATATATATATATATATATATATATATATATATATATATATATATATATATATATATATATATATATATATATATATATATATATATACATTTGTATGTTGCATTTGTATGTAGCATTTCCTACCACTAGTTAAGTATACTATTACATGCATGCACACTGTTGCACAACTGACTATTGCGTTTACTTTATTTTTCCCAGAACTCTGTACTTGTAATGTTGCCAAGTTCAATTTCCTGACCAGTGTCTCAGTGCAAGCATCAATCAATGCAGGTTATAGTTTTCCATTACATACCCAACATACAAACTTCAGTTGCCCTCTCATCTTGGATGTAAGGGCCTGACTGTAGCCTGGTAAACCAGCCCCTCGTACGTAGCTATTTTTAGCTAGCCAATGAGTGAAGAGAGGGAGTGTTCATGAGCGATGACGTTGACTTTGTGTGCTATATTTGAATTGTAGTGAGTAGGCAGGCATATGCATATGCCTATAATTGCATATGCCATGACCAAACAATTGGGTAAAGGCAGAGCCACTTGTTTTAAACTTCAGCAGAGCCCACACTTCCAGAAAGAAATAATTTCTCAATACCGCACTGCCAGATTACCTGACAATATCTTGTGACTTTTACCAGCAAACTCAATACTAATGCTAGTACTGCTCTTTCACTGCTGCAACCTCACAGAACTGTCCTGAAACTGTTTCATTCACTAAGACAAACTGTCATCTGTTTTTGGCAATGAAATACGTGCAAGGAAATAATGTCAAACCAGAGGACTTCTTTACATAACAAATAATGGCTTATTTGAAACACACATGCTTAGCTGTTTTCACCTATATGGAGGAACACCTGGCACAGTTGACAGACGGAACAGTGTGTTATTACATAATTTGTCATTTTTGATCATCATTTGGGGGTGAACACACACACACACACACACACATGCGCGCACACACACATGCCTCTATACAAAGTGCCACATCCAGCTGTGTCTGTTTTATTATCACAAATACTGTGTATCTCCCATCATAACTGCTTAAAATGATCACTCAACCAAGTCCAGCCCAAAACATAGCCACCCCCCCCCCCCCACAACACACACCCACACACACCCCACCCCACCCCCATGCACTATGATGCCCAGGCCAGACGTCACCCTCGTCTGCCTGCATTTACCTAATAGCTCCACACACACTTTCATTCGTTATATAAACACTCTTTAGCTAAATTCATGTCCTTTTGCTTATTCATTTCTCTCTGAAATTGGCCAATGCCAGCATAGAGGCTCTAGGGAAAGAGGCTCCCCTCTGGGCAATGGCAGTGTTCTGCCCTTCACCCAACTGCACCTGAAGAGAACATCCATCAAAGCACAGCTGATCATGCAGCCTGAGAAGGAAAGAAGATTGACCACAGAAGCTGAAGGAGAAGAGGAGGAGAAGAAGAGGAGGATGCCGCTTGGTTGGTTTACCTAAAGAGACAGGACACAAAAAAGAGGGTAGAGAAGAGAAGTACTTATCATGTCATCAACACTCTGCCCTGAGTGAACATCAAGCCTCTCATCTCCTTCTTTCCTTCCATTATCCATCCATCCATCCATCCATTCCTCCATCCATCCCACCACCCTTCCTATTTGTCTTTCTTCTAGCACATTAATTATGGTCCTAACTAGTTGCTTGTTGATCACTCTTCCAGTAGCTAAAGATGCTGAAGACCTGGTTGCACTAGCAGAGAGCACACAGCTGGAGGAGGAGCGGAGGGAAATCCTCTGCTTGATTGGTTTAGGGGGAAGGGAGGCCTCGAAAACTATTACTAGCGGGAATGGTAGTCCAACAACAGCAGAGGGCCTTGTGAAGCTGGCCAATGTCAGCACAGAGAGTCCACCAAAGAGTCCACCAGAGATGTTGAGACTGAGAGAGTCCACCAAATCACAACTAGTCATGCAGCCGGAGAAGTGTAGGACACTCACTATAGAAGTGAAAGAGCAGCTGGAGGTGATGCTGAGGTGAGGCTGATGCAGTTTAACAGGACAGAGAGATCAAAAGAGATGGCTAACCAGAAGAATGGTGTGAATATTTCTTCCCCCATCACAGCCACAAAGGCTGCAGCAGCGAACAGGGAAGGAGAATCCGGAGCAAAAGAGGGTGCAGTCATGCCAATGCACGTCCAACCAAGGTGAAAGTGAAAGTCTCCCATTTCTGTCATTGTGATCACACGGCACAGCACAGCACACAGTGCACACAACGAAATTCAACCTCTGCATTTAACCTATCCTATCACACATGTGAGCAGGGGGCAGCCATGACAACGGCGCCCGGGGAGCAGTGAGTGGGGACGGTACCATGCTCAGGGTACCTCAGTGGCACTACTGGCGACTTGGGATTCGAACCTGCGATCCTTGCGGTCACAGGTCCGATGCCTTAGCCGCTAGGCCACCAGGGAGGGTCTAGCCTTAAATATCAAAAGCACTCCTACAAGGTACATTACACATATTACAACAGATATATTACAGAAATATTTTACTGTTCAATAATAAACTTTAAACTGTTTGATTTATATAGCCACTTTGTTCTGAGTGTGAGAATCACGAGTATACGACTTAGTATTAGCAATGTTAGGATTACAATAGATATCGTATGTGCAATCTTATCGTGATGCACTATTTAGTATTCCACGATCGTGTGTGATTTACACATCACTCTTTGTCGTTGCACCAGTTTTTTTCTTCTTCAGGGATTTCTTTTTTCATAATTTCCCTTTGTAACTTTTTCAGCATAAGGTAGTCAAGGACAAGGTAGTACATATTAACACATTTGCTATCGTTGCTACAGAAGTAGTTACCGCTTGGTGGCGTTCATAACGTGGTGCTGCTGTTGACCACGAGTTTGGGGGAGGGAGCTCACCAGCGATTACTGAGCGCGCTCCAATCTGAAAGTTTCTCCTACATCACATTTGCTGTATTCCTTGCGTATTACGTGTTCACAGCGAGAGAACTGCACTCCGTAACCACCCACCCCCGGCCAATCAACCCCTCCTCCATCCCAAAAGACTTGGGTTTTCCATCCCCGCTGCAGCAGCATCAGCCCCCTATGACTGCTGACAGGGAGACTCTAAAGTGTCGCTTAACATGGCAAACGGACCCGCTCCGACTGCTGTAGAAAGTAGCACAAGAGCCATACGCAATAGCATACCCCGATAAAAGGCATTATCGGAGAGGGCAGGTTCTTTGCGGTTCACCGAAAGCAATCCCGACCTCTTTCATTTTACCGCTACGAGCCCTCTGGCGGCAAGAGGCCACTGTAGATGATCGTCAGGTCATACTTCTCTCTCTCCAGGGACGTCCAGCTGTTCCTTTGACAGTTGCACCTTCGCTTTTTACTCCAGAAGCATTACGGCATGCACGGGTGACGATTTCACACCGTTTTGCTCGGGAAATAAAAGGGAGAGCTCCGGTGAGCTTTTCTGTGTACAGCTGGCAAGAGTGAACGGCAGTTAAGATGCAGTGGAACCGGGGATTTTTCTACTCGCAAGTGTACTGTGCGAGTTTTCTGGTATGGATTAGCCCAAGCGTGACCGTCGTGGATGTTGCCGGGTCGCAACAGGGAATCCCACTGTCAGTGTGAGTTCTTTGTCCTCCAGAATATTCGTGGCGTTACGCTATGGCTTTACAGCAGACCAGCTTTATTTTTTCACTTAAGATTTTTCTTTTTTCCTACTCTTTTTTCTGCCTGTTTTACAGTTGTAGTCTTCGTTCTATTGGCACAAAATAGTACACATAACAGCATTACACTTAAAATGTTTTCCATGACTTCTCTTTATTACGTGTTAATGTTTTACAGTGTATTTGCGAAATTGCTCGAGTAATTATATTAATTTAATTTAGCTTCAGCACAGATGCGTCTTGTTAAAAGGTCCCTTATCATCTGCACATCTGCAACTGTTAATGCCAACCCACATACATTATCATTGCACTCACAAAACCTATTTTTAGTCTTTCTGTGACTGTGTTATTTCACAGATCTGTGATAGGAGGCTAAGACATAAGCTGTGTTGCCAATGCATTTTTATTCATTTGAAAGTAACTTTGCTTAAATTTGTGCTATTAGGGTGAAACTGTGGGCCTCTGCGTTTGGAGGGGAAATAAAGTCCATTGCTGCAAAATACTCAGGATCCCAACTGCTGCAGAAGGTGTGCTATCTATCTATCTATCTATCTATCTATCTATCTATCTATCTATCTATCTATCTATCTATCTATCTATCTATCTATCTATCTATCTATCTATCTATCTATCTATCTATCTATCTATCTATGATTGTCAGAGATTTCAAAGATAGTGTAGGCTACAGTCTTATTACTGTAGTTTGCCATGACTATCAGCTGCTGATGGATATTCATAGTTGACTTGGGTACAGATGGCTGAAGCAGGGAAGACTCAGGTGTGTGTGGCTGGGAGACTCAGCTGTTCTGCTTCTGCTGTGTGTGTGTGTGTGTGTGTGTGTGAGAGAGAGAGAGAGAGAGAGAGAGAGAGAGAGAGAGAGAGCATGCTCCATTACCCTTGGTGCTCTTCACTCTTGTAATCGCAACTCTAGTATGATACTCTAGGATGACCTCTAAAGAGTTTGGCTTGGTCCTAAATGCACACAGATAATCTGGGGGAAAGCTATTTAAAAGAGGTGTGTGTGTGTGTGTGTGTGTGTGTGCACGTGCGTTTATTTTTCCATAACGATTATGAGCGTGTGGAGATCATACACATGATTGTAAACCACATGAGAGTGTAATAAATGGTTTTGACACACACATGTCCACATATTTATATAGCATTTGTGCAGCAGTGCATGTGTTAACTTACATTCCCAGCGCAAATGTGTTTCTCTACTGCAAACTACATATACATTAAAAATAAATCCATCCAAGTTCTTCATCTGCCACTGTAGTTATGGTGCAGTGTAATGCAGCAAATGTGTAAAAAGAGGTGAAGCTAATGTTGAATATCGCTCTTTAGTTGTACATGTTCGCAGTGTGTTACTGTAAGTCTGTTTGTGTGTGTGTGGTGGTGTGCAGCATGTGCACACATCCATGACCTTACGGCCATATTGCCAGCACAGTGTGTGTTTAATTATGTTTTGCTTAGTGAATATTAAATGAAACACTGAGTTACACAGAATGTCTATATAAAAAATATATAAATGGATATACAGATATGCAGATATAGAGAAATAAGAAAGAATTATTTTAGAAAAATTATAGGAATTACAGAAAACGTGTATTGAAAAAAGACAAATAAAGTGAAAGACATTAGGTGGTTTAAGTGAAATTAGGGTGTTTGGGAGTCCTGCAGCTGATGTGTTGTCCCGTACATTAGTGCGGTTAAGCACGTGGTACCTGTCAACCTTGGTGCAGAGCTTTGCGGCAGTCATTTTTCACAATCAGCTGTTGTTCTCTCAGATCTGGTCACTGATTTTGCAGTGATCAGAATGCCCTCAGCTAAACAATTGAGCATTAATGCCTTTAAGAAGGATATAATTTACTTAGGAATATTGTGATCCTGAAAAAAATAAAATTCTCAGTTTATATTAAATTTAGGTATGTTAAGGTAAGAAAACATTTTTTAAATAAAACATATCTTTCATTTTTGCCAGAACCTTTATATATGCACAAAACATTATATGGATATATAATTTGGTAGTTCATGGAATGCCTTACAACACATCATGAAATGCTTAAAATCTGCATCACAACGAAATCAAATTCACCCATTCCAAGCACACAAATAAACATTTATGTGTTAAATAGTTTCACATTTATCGGCATTTATCTCACAATAAATCTAATTATTGCATTAGAATTATGTAAAACTTTATCTCTATATTATCAAATATGATTTTTTTACTTGTTAAGATGTGGGTGCATGAACATTATTCATTAAGAAATATTTAAAGCTTCAAGTATAGAAAGCAACGCACACTGCTTATTGTTATTTTTCTTATTTATTACTTAGAGCGAACAACTCGTTTCGCCAAGTGCGTCTTCAGGTTCGCTCTTTACCAATCAAGAGCGAACCTGAAGACGCACTTGGCGATTGGTAAAGAGCGGGGATTGGGGATTGGTAAAGAGCGAACCTGAAGACGCACTTGGCGAAACGCGTTGTTTGCTCCAAGTAATAAATAAGAAAAATAACAATAAGCAGTGTGCGTTGCTTTCTATACTTGAAGATTCGATACAGTTTTCCTGCCTGGCACCTGCATCTGCATTGCTGAAGGCTTGTGCTCAAGGACTCCCGTGAACTTTTCTAAATATTTAAAGC